>JARHVA010000965.1:0-600000 GCA_037957365.1 Torreya grandis | reverse complement strand
CCAAGGAAGATGTAGATAATTTTGAGAACATTTATGCACAATCACCTCAATTCACTTTGAATTTAGGTCAAAGTGGTGTGATTGGATATGTGGTGTGTCAGTATTGGCCTATAAGAGACTTAATCACAATTAAAATTAGCATAAAGAGTTGGTTGGGTGTGCATAGGTCAGAATTGCAACCTACGTTACCCTAATCCAACCAATTTTGCTTGAATTCAAGCGAATTGGGGTGATCACACAAATATGTTCCAAATTATTTGCATTTTTCTTGATTGTAAGTGGATATGGTGTTGTTGTGTCACTTTTGGCCTATAAGGAAACTAATCACAAGTAAAATCAATATAAAATCATGGTTGGTGTGTGCATATCACCAATACGACTTATGTTCTCTCAATCGCATCATTTTTGCTCAAATTTGAAGAGAATTGGGGTGATCATGTATAAATATGCCCAATTGTTTTCCCTAGTCATAAGTGGATATGGTGTTTTTTGTCACTTTTGTCTATAATGAACCTATTTGTAAGTAAAATCAACATAATGGGGTGGTTTGGTGTGCATTGGTCACCAATGTGAATTAATTTACCTTAATCACACCACTTTGGCCTATATTTCAAGTGAATTGGGATGATTGCACATGAATGTGCCTTAAATTGTCAGTATTTACCCTCATAAAAAATGATAAATGGCATTGTTGTGTTGCTTTTGGGTTATAATCCTCATAATCATGCAAGTAAAATTGACATAAATAAATGGTCGTGTGTGCGTGGGTCATTAATGTGACCTACATTGCCCAAATCATAACACTTTGGCCCAAATTTAAAGTGAATTAGGATGATTATGCACAAATGTTGTTAGGTTGTGGAGCTAAAAGCTTCACTGATGCAAACAGGGGAGGAGGTTGTTGAGTGTCACAGTTGCCGGCGTCGGTCAGGCCAACCAACATCGGTCAGGTAGAGACAAAAAACTATCGACGACGGTCATTGATCGGTCGACGTCGGTCACCCCTAGGCAGATAGGGACCGACGTCGGTAGCCTGTGCGGTTCAGAACTACGAGTGTTACGGACAGTTTGTTAACGAACCAGTTGTTTGCATGTAAGAAGGCTAATTTTAGTCTTGAGCTGAGGATCTAATTATTGTAATTTGATGTCTAATTATTGTTTGCATGAGATCTATATAATAGACTCATGGGCTGTATTGTAATGTGTGCTAGAGAGTAAGAGAGCAAAATTAGCTCTTTCAGAGTGAAGAGAGCATGGTGTGTTCTTCATAGTGCCACAGTGCCAAGTGTGGGTGTTGGTTTAGAGAATCAGAAAGATTCTTCATGTATGTAGGATCTTGGTCAGCAGGTGTGCAAGGCCACGTTTGGAGATCTACATGGTAAGTAAGATCATTGATCTACAGGTGTATGTGTGTGCAAGGTCTAGGTTTGCAGATGTGCAGAATCAGGTTGATCTGTAGGTGGCAGCAGGATCAAGGTGACATCAACACAACAGAGAGCAAGATCAGGCAGGATCTACTTGGAGTACAGTGTGTACTCGATTGGAGAGCAAAGAGGAAGGCAAGGTAGTTCCTTCTAAAGTAAGATCATTTGAGTTGCAAGCTGTTGCAAGTTCATGGGAGATCTACTTGGAGTGCATTGTGTACTCGGTTGAGTATGTTTGTATACTCGGTGTACTGGCAGTAGTGATATTGACTAGTGTTACTGACAGTAGTGGATACTGACTGGTTGGAGGTGAACACCAACTCTGTGTTTGAGTTGTGTGTTGGGACCGTAATTGAGAGAGTGAGCTCTTGAAGGTGAATTACTGAACACTTGGTGTGGGAAGCCTGTAAGGTGGGAAGAGTGTGGCGTCTCTTCATTTGTAATTCTTTTTTGGAAGAGTATTAATACAATTGGGTATTGTCTCTCATATTCTGTGTTATTTTTGAATTCTAATTACTTGTTACTTCTGGTTTAATTTTGCATGTTTAGTTGCTTGGTAATCAATGGTGCTTCCACGGGTTCCTAACAGTTGGTATCAGAGCATGTTTGTTGTTCTAGTTACCTAACAGTTGGTATCAGAGCATGTTTGTTGTTCTAGTTACCTGACAATTGGTATCAGAGCTAAAGTTGCAGGGAGCAGGTTTGTGTTTGATTACAGGTCACTCTCAGGGGTTTTTGATTGAGTGGGAGTATAACAATGGCAGAAGAAAGTAAGCTAAGAATGGAGGAATTGAAAAGCATGAATAGTCAATTACGGTGTTATAGAAAGAAAGAGCAGGTAAAGAAATATTGTTGGTTGGTTCAAGATCAGCATGAATGAACTGAAAAGGTAGATGTTGCAGGTGTTGTTACATAGGATGCTCTAGGATGTTTCTTGGATAAAGTAGAATCTTGTTTTATAGATTTTGTTGCCTCTTTTCATGCAATCCGAAATAGAGTATTTTTTCATGTTAAGGTCTTTGGAGACTTTGGAAAGATTTATTTAGGGGTTGGTGTGCCTTGCCAAAGAATTAGCAAAGGGAAAGTGACGCTGAAATTGCAGGGGGCCAACACATGGGTGTTGAAGGAGGTCATGCAGGTCCCGGTCTTGAAGATGCGGCTAATTTTTTCAAGAAAGTTGGGTGATGAGAGATGCACAAAAACTCTCACAGTGGATACACTTGAAGTAGTGTGTGGTAAGAAAGCAGGTACTCTTTATCTACTTGTTTGTATTACTGATTCTTCTTATGTTGTGAAGACGTGACTTTGTAGGCTTGGTCATATGAGTAAGAAAGAGATGCATGTTCTTAAGCGGAAGACAGATGTGTTTGACAAACTTAAGAACTAAAAAGCCTTGGTGTTCTTGGAGGAGATGACGGACAAAGATCAGCAAATGGGGTTGGATACCTCTGAGCAGGGCAGTTTAGACAAAAAAATAATTCAAAGAACGCTCGCAGGTAAAAAGTCATCACTCACAGGCGAACACAGTTATCGGCGTTGATCAAGGGGAACCAGCGTCGAACAGACAGGTGCTGATGTCGGTCATGTGCAGACCAGAGCCGATGGTGTCAGGCAGGGTGGTTGCCGGCGTCGGTCATAGAATCGACGTCGGCGACTAGGTAAGACCGACGTTGGTTAGAAAATTGACATCGATAGAAAGGACAATCACATGAAATCGACGTCGGTCGGATGCAGATTGTGTGGTGATCGAGGTCGATCACTGTAACGGATTTTGGGCAGATAGCAAGCTGTCAAAGAGTCTCAAATGCTCATATGGAGGACTGAAAGGGTAAGTAAGCCTCAAATTCGTTGTTCCTCTTTTTTATACTCGTTGCTCACTACAGAGCATGAAGGATCCATGAAACAGTGAGAGCATGGCATGATTAGGATGCAGAACCAAACGAGAGATTTGGTAGAGTTGCCAGTTGGAAGAAAGCACTGAAAGATGAATGGATACCTTAGTTAAAGAATAGAGAGAATGGACACGTGAGATGGAAGGCATGGTCATATGGTCTTGAGAAAGCTGTAGGACAGTGGTACAAGTTTTTGACAGGTGGATGACAAAGCAGGGCTTTAGTCAGTGTCAGTGTAACCATTGTGTTTGTCTTATCAGGTGGATGATGGTCATGACATTATTCAGTTACTGTATGTGGATGGTTTGCTAGCTGAAGGTTCAAACATACAAGGTTTTGCTGAGCTAAAGGTAATGTTAGTTTAATGGTTTGCCATGAAAGATTTGGGAGCAACGAAATTCTTTGGCATGAGAGACGTGGAAGATCACAGGTTGATTTTGTCTCCAGTGGGCGCTGATGTGAATCAAGTGTTGGCGAGGTTCAATACGCAGGATGCAAAACCAGAGCACACCAAGGGCTGGACAGTTCAGTGTCTAAAATCACATGAGGTCTGGTATAGACCTGAGTTTGCCCCAGTAGTGGGAGCTGTCAGAAAGTTTGGAGCCTATCCAAGAAAGAAGCACTGGAGGGCAGTTCAGTGGATTCTCAGGTATCTGAGAGGGATCAGTAGCAGGTTGACATGCTATGCAGGGTCAATTTCTTTTCTACATGGGTTTGTAGATGCGGATGCGGCAGGTTACTTGGATGACAAGAGGTGCACCACAGGATTTGTGGTGGTTGGTCTTCAAGGTTGAGCTTGAAGAGGGATACAAGCCAGGAAACAGATTAGACGATGTACAGGTACAGGTACAGTGCAACTGTTTATCTCCAAGTGAGAGATTGTTAAGTTGTGGAGCTAAAAGCTTTACTGATGTAAACAGGGGAAGAGGTTGCTGAGTGTCATAGTCGTCAGAGTCGGTCAGGCCAACTGACGTCGGTCAGGTGGAGACAGGAAGCTGTTGACGACGGTCATTAATCGGCCGACGTCGGTCACCCCCAGGCAGACAGAGACCGACGTCGGTCGCCTGTGCGATTTGAAATTGCGAGTGTTACAGATAGTTTGTTAACGAACTGATTGTTTGCATGTAAGAAGGCTAATTTTAGTCTTGAGCTGCGGATCTAATTATTGTAATTGGATGTCCAATTATTGTTTGCATGAGATCTATATAATAGACTCATGGGCTGTATTGTAATGTGTGCTAGAGAGTAAGAGAGAAAAATTAGCTCCTTCAGAGTGAAGAGAGCATGGTGTGTTCCTCCTAGTGCCACAGTGCCAAGTGTGGGTGCTGATTTGGAGAATCAGAAAGATTCTTCATGTATGTAGGATCTTGGTCAGCAGGTGTGCAAGGCCACATTTGGAGATCTACATGGTAAGTAAGATTATTGATCTGTAGGTGTGCAGACCCAGGTTGATCTGCAGGTGGCAGCAGGATCAAGGTGACAGCAACACAACAAGGAGCAAGATCAGGCAGGATCTAGTTGGAGTACGGTGTGTACTCGATTGGAGAGCAAAGAGGAAGGCAAGGTAGTTCCTTCCAAAGTAAGATCATTTGAGTTGCAGGTTGTTGCAAGTTCATGAGAGATCTACTTAGAGTGCGTTGTGTACTCAGTTGAGTATGTTTGTATACTCGATGTACTGGCAGTAGTGATACTGACTAGTGGTACTGACAGTAGTGGATACTGACTGGTTGGAGGTGAACACCAACTCTGTGTTTGAGTTGTGTGTTGGGACCGTAATTGAGAGAGTGAGCTCTTGAAGCTGAATTACTGAACACTTGGTGTGGGAACCCTGTAAGGTGGGAAGAGTGTGGCGTCTCTTCATTTGTAATTTTTTTCTGGAAGAGTATTAATACAATTGGGTATTGTCTCTTATATTCTATGTTATTTCTGAATTCTAGTTACTTGTTACTTCTGGTTTAATTCCGCATGTTTAGAGTCTTGGTAATCAATGGTGCTTCCATGGGTTGCTAACAGTTGGTATCAGAGCATGTTTGTTGTTCTAGTTACCTAACAGTTGGTATCAAAGCATGTTTGTTGTTCTAGTTACCTGACAAATGTGCCCCAAAGTATCTGTATTTGTCTTAATCACATGTGGATATGGTGTTTTTATGTCACTTTTGGCTTATAAGAGACTTAATTGCATGTGAAATCGACATAAAGGGGTGGTTGGGTGTGTGAGGGTCACCAATACGACTTATGTTATCCCAATCACACCAAATTGACCTAATTCAAGTGAATTAGGGTGATCGTACATAAATATGCTCAATATTATCCACATTTTCTCTAGTTTCAAGTGAATATGGTGTTTTTGTATCACTTTTAGCCTATAAGGGACACAATCACAAGTAAAATATACATAAAGGAAAGGAGTAGGTGGGTGTTGTTCACTAATGTGAATTACTTTGTTCCAATCACACCAATTTGGTTTGAATTTCAAGTTAGTTGGGGTGATCATGCATGAATGTGCCCCATTATTTTTGTATTTTCTCTGCTTGCCAATGGATGTGGTGGTGTTGTATTACTTTGGGCCTATAATCCCCATAATCACAAATAAAAGTGACATAAAGGGGTTGTTGGGTGTGTGTGGGGCACCAATAAGACCCATATTGCCCTAATCACACCATTTTAGTGTTGAATTCAAAGTGAATTTGGGTGATCATGCACAAATGTGCCCAAAATCATCTATATTTTTTTCTGGTCACAAGTGGATATGATGTTGTGTCGCTCTTGGCCCATAAGAGACTTAATCACAAGTGAAATCAATATAAAAGATGGTTGGGTGTGTGTGGGTCACCAAAACAGCTTATGATTCCCCAACATACAACTTTGGTTTGAATTTCAAGTGAAGTGGGGTGATTGTGCACAAATATGCCAAAAATTGTTCACATTTATTTGATTGCAGGTGGATATGGTGGTGCTGTATTGATTTTGACCTTTAAGGGAACTAAATTGCAATTAAAATCAACATAAATGAGTGGTTGGATGTGTAGATGTCACAATATGATTTTTGTTGCCTTAATCACTCCACTTTGGCCTAAATTCGAAGAGTAATGACATGATCATGCACAAATATACTTAAAATTGTTTGCATTTCCCTTGGTCGCCAGTGGATATAGTGTTTTTGTGTTGTTTTTGGCCTCTTGGGGACCTAGTCACAAGTAAAATCAACATAAAGGGGTGGTTGGGCATGCATGGATCACCAATGCAACCTACGTTTCCTCATTCACACCACTTTGACATTAATTGAAATTGAATTGCAACAACCATGCACAAATATGCCCTACATTGGCCTCATTTATCCTTATCAAAATGAATATGGGTGGTTGTGTCACTTTTGGCCTACAAGGAACTTAATTGCAAGTAAAATTGATACAAAGGGGTGGTTGGGTGTATGCTAGTTTGTAAAATTTAATTTTGACTCACCTAGAACTCCTAGAAATGTCAGCAAACAACTCAAAAGACTCTTGACCTAAAAATGACTATATGTTTGTTCAAAATGAGCATCAATTGTAAAAGTTACACCCTTAAAGCCTTAGGTTCAATACTAAAATCCTAAAAATGACTATGTATTGACTAGATTAGATTTTGAAAAACTATCTTCTAAATTGCAACTTGTGAATATTTTAGACCAATTTTAGAAGATACAATGGCCCTAATTTTCTATAATTACGAAAATAAATTTAAAGTACAAGTTGACATTTAATAAACACACAACCTACCTTTTGGTTGTTCAACTTGCCCTGCATCAAAGTCTTGCACATTACAAAATAACAGTAATGCATACACACTTAATGTGCATGCATCATACTGTGTATGCACTTTAGTTCGGTTATTACCGAGCGTAACCCACAAAGATGCATGTGTTATCATTCAAATTGTATTTTTGCAAAAAATTGTCCACTGTTTGGCACCCCAACTTCGTGGAGTTTCTCTTCATGTCGAAATTATGTTATTATAACAATCACTTTTACAAATAATTACTTTTGTAATAACCAATCATAATTAAGTATTTTAATTTTATATTTCTATGTCATAGTTTCAAGAAAATAATTACATTATATTTACCTATAAATATAATTACACTTGCATGTAATTTATTGTTATCTTTCTCCCGTGATTCCAATCTTCAACAACTTCAAAGAAATGATGATATCATATCATTTAATGTTTATGATTACTTTCCTTACAAATATCAATTTGATTTTTTCATATATAATATCTAAATTGATATCATAAATATTATGATCATCACTTCATCTTTATTAAAATTTATAATATTATTTTGATTAGACAATCAATTGTTTGTAAGATTTTTAATAATTATTATATACAATTAATTATTACAAAATTATCAATTAAATTTCTTATATTACAATAAATAAATACATACATATATGTATATGCATACATAATTAAGAGACGTGAATAAACAACAATACAATAACGAAATACAATACTCTAGTATGAATTAATCACTTTGCAACCTTGTTTATTAATAGAATACTTGAAAGCTTTCATTGTTTTTTTAGGGGGGGAGGTTATTGCTACTCATTTCTTTTATTGCCTCACAATTCTATATTGAATTGTTTTGGAGCCACGCCATTAATAAACAAAAGCAATTAAACATCAACATATGTATCTTATTAATTATTACAAATATTAGATAATAAGAGAGACAAATATGGAGGCATATATCTTGGATTTGTTAAAATATTCTATTAATTGGTGATAGATGGTCTTAATATAATTGTAATATAATGTAAAACTCGAAAAAATATTTACAAAAAAAGAGGCTTCAAATTCTATTGTATTCCCAAGATATTATGATTTTTCACTTGCCTTCTCCGATCAAAAAAAAAAAAATTCCATATAACAATCAAATTGAAGTCAATTTTAATCTCATAACTACCATATGATAGTAAAACAGACATCGATTTTAAAATCGACCATTTTTATTGACATCTCACACTATTACACTTCAACTCCAACTCCACCACTGAGTCCAATTGTAGGTTATGCCTACCAACAATAAATGTAATGGCATTGCTTGTTTTTGTTCACATTATGACTTTTATATGTATATCATATAACATAAATCATAATTAAATTATTGTAGAAAACAAATGAGTTTGTAATGTGAAAGGTGTGCCTCAAGACAATAAAGTTGAATAACAATACTTTTAAGTAGTTAGGGTTCCATTCTTTGCTTTTTAATCGAAACTAACACATTCAACATGTTAAAGGTCCATATGTATGGTGTTGCCTTCTAGATTAAGTAGTATTTGAGTAATATATACATAAAATTTTTGGGGTTTAGTCCACTTGGCCTTGACACCTTGTAGAGGTAGCTTAGGGCGTGGGTTCGACTCCCGACTTCCCTGCGGTGTATAGTGAAAGCCCACTACCCACCACCCACCACCCAAAAGTTATGGGGAGCTCACTTTGTGGGTGTTGGACTAATCCCAATTTCCTTTAATTACCAAATAAAATAATATATATAGACACACACACACATAAAATCCCACTTGTACCAACTAAAATTTCAAAACTTCACTCACATTCATTCCCTGCTTCCCTATCTTAAAGAATTAGAATGTTTACGCAACTTCACATTCAAACCTATGTGTAAGGTCTAATTTTTTTTTAGCAACTTCAAGTTTCTGAAGCAACTTTTATATTACTCATCCATCATTTACAAGACCCATAAATTATAGCCACTTGCATGCTTTGATGTTTCTAAGTGCCATAGTTCTAATTGAATAAACTTTTATCCTACACATCCTATGCGATATATGAGCACAACCATATGAAATAAGAAAGGCAACATCCCTAATATATTATAAACAATGAAAACATAAAATTTGAGTTTTTCTTTTTAATTTTGGATTGGGGAGGCTTAGTGCTCAAAGGCGTGTACACCTCATGGATATTTACCTGCCAAATTCAGAGCGAGGCTATTGGAGACATGCAGTGGGGGACCACTTTCGCAAACAATCTCTGACATTTGGACATATATTCATTGCTTGTAAGCACTCTCAACAATCCTTGAATTACCCCAAATCGCAAGAGAAATCACCCTAGCCTTGTGAACAAGAAATACCCAATATTCACCTCTCCATACCCAACAAGGGGGTTTGATGCATATATTGTCAAGGTATCATCCATTTAAAACTCCCATACAAACACATGAAACACAACACATCCACAAATTAATTGGAATGTAAAGAATCCCAAGATGAGTCACACTACAACAAAATAAGTATGAAACCTCATGGGATTTTGAACTTAAACAATTACCTCTAAATGTTAGTTGACTAGACTCCCATGCAACTTCTCTCCACCTAACAAACGGGCAATCTTAATTTAAGGTCACTCTTACATTTAGGGGTAAGACAAGGACATGAACACAATGGCACATGATGGCTTGTACAACTCTCCCATTCCAAGGATAACTCCATGCTCAAGATCAACTCCCAAATCCACATAATAGATGATAGAGGAATCACATATACACCATACAATCTCGACAATAATATTGTATCATAAGCTTCATATCTTGAGACCTCTTGGGATTGTGAGTCTCATACCTTATCCATACTTTAAGACCTTGTTAACACGATCTTGTCATTGCTCAATATCTGTCCACAACATCAACTATAACTCGAGTGCACTCATCCTGCAACACACACCTCCGATAGAAAAATTTACATCATAATATAATAGGCATTCTCACAAATGTTAGCACCGTAACACTGGCCTGTGGGATTTTCCAATCATGACTTTGTGCCCTCTTCTCTCTGAATCAAAGTAGCATGCCACAATGCTTTCTGGTTTACTCTCCAGAAAGTGTGACTGAGAATCATAGAAAGCAAATAATTTTGAAATAAAGTCGAAGCTTATAAAGAAGATGTTATTAAAAAAATAGAAAAATATATCTATAAAAGGATTGATATCAAAAGTAAAGAAACGTTTAAGTCCTCAATCTAATTTACTGAATATAGAATGAGGTCATACCTTTCATTGCATCAAGACATGCCAAGTATGGGTTTGATTCATCACTTATATAAGTTACCAAGTGTTGGCGAAAGGATACTGGCTCACAATTACTTTTTAAAACTAAATTAAGCATTACTCCACAGAATCATGGTTTACTGAGAATTATATCTGGCTTCATTAGTCCTACAGCAATCCACCTGTTGATCTCCAAATTGCAGATTTTTCAGTTATTGCATATATCACGACATCAAAATCAGCACAAGGCATGCCAAAAACATGGAAACAACTCGTGGTCAACAATGCCATGCACTATACTCCAGAGTCTATTATGTTCTCCTAAAACATATATTGCACCAACTTCCATTTAGATTTGATGTAAAGGGGCAAAAGCTTGGGGTGTTCTAATCCATGGGCTTGAGCATGAGTAAAACAGATTAGTCTTGGTTGCTAGCTCCTCTTTATTAGTTTAGGATAGAGAATTTACATTGTTTAACATTTATCCTCATGCACGAGCAATGCTTCTTTCCTGGCAAGAGATGGAAGCAGGGCACGAGAAGCTTGAGGTGTTGTATTATGTTTCCCTAATCTGAGGTCTAAGAACATAGGCTAGGACTTTGCTGTTTCATGAACAGAAATCAAGCACCACCAACTATATGCCCAAAGTGGCCCTTGTCCATATCTTTGTCTTTGTTCAAGTGCAGCATCTTTATGATGAAGAAATCATCTCATGGCACGAGAAGTACATAAGAAGTACATAAGTTGCAATCCTAAGGCAACATAGCAATGCCTTTTTTCAGGTAAGGATTGATTTCCCTCAAATTTGATCATGAGCTGCAACTGATTTTATATGTTGGTAATCTAATTGGATTTTGATCCCATCACAAAAGATACATAGAATGAATTGGCAGACAAGAATTTGGTTAAGAGATTAGACATTTTATGTTGATTGGTACAAACGCTATACTGCTTTCCAACTGATAAAGAGTTTGAACTTACAAGTACTCTGTACTTTTGCAAGATCTGTATCTGAGATTATTGGTGTTGAAGTTGTGCTGCAATCGTTACTCAAGCCAATTTGTAAACAAACATGCAACAAACGAACTTGCTAAATATAATAGATGCAAAATGAGAGAATACCATCTTCAGCTGCCACAAAGTATAATGCTTCTTGTAGAGCTTACATTCAAGATGAAAAGTAGTTGATGTGGCAACACTGCAAGTAGATGCTGTTCTTCAATCAGAGATTAAAAAAAATTGCCCAATGCACGGATAGCATTGGATTGGTGAGGTATATGTCAGTCAGTATTATCAGCCACATCTTGACATGCCACCATTGAATGAATACCATGTTTTCTTTGTTTGTGAGGACACTTTTTGGGACGATAAGCTTATCAAAATTTGAGTCTTTACAAACTATAATTGCCGCACAGCACAACTTTTGGACACCTTTTATAAGTATAATTGAAGGCAAATTCTGCTTGAATAGGTAGTTCTCTGGATTTATTCTACACATTTAAAGCCCTTTTCCTTGAAGATCAAGAAATATTTTGTTGTCCATTTGCATTGGACCAATATTTCTTCAGTTTTCATTACAACAATTGTAGCATAAAGAATGAATAACTTGATTGCAGATTACCACGGTTTCTTTCCTAAACAACAACCAATTACCGTCACTTCTGTCTTTAAGACTCCACTTGTTTAATTTTAACTTTTGTACATTCCATTCAGCGGGCCGCAGTCTAATGGTAAGGCAGAGCAACTGCCATGATGATGACCAAGAACCCTGGCCCATAACAGATTCAGCGATCTAAGTTTGACAGTGCAATTCCTCATGTAACAGAGTATTCTAAGCTTGATAGCACATTCCCTAATATAAGCAGCATTCTAATCCTGAAAGCTCATTCCCTCATACAAACAGTATCCTAAGCGTGCTAGCTTGTTCACTCATAAAAACAGTATTTGAAGTTTGACAGTGTGTACCCTCTTACATTAAATAAGACATCATTCTAAACTTGCAAGCCTGCTGCCTCGTAGAAACAGTATTGAAAGCTTGATAGTTAATTCTAATACAACAGATAAAATAGTGTTTACCAATTTCCCAAAAAACATCAATAAACATTTTAGTGTAAAAAATTACAAAATTTAAACAAATCAAATTTGAATAGGTCTCACCTCGATCAATTGACTTGCATTGAAGGATTGGAAAACTCCAGGCCCTCTAAAGTCTAAACCATACATGTCATACAGCAATGGAAAAAAATGATGTTTGAACGAATTTTTTTCATTTGACCTCTGGTTAGGGCCAGTCGTCTTCACAATTAATCTTTTTATCAAATAGTACATGGTTAATATATATCATGGCCTCGGGTTAGGATTACTTCCTCCATCCAAAATTGAGCATTTGGGCAACCACAGTCTGTCGAAACCGAAAACACCATGCAAAAGATACTTGGCCTTCGAGGAAACCCCCGCAATTTGTAATAACAAAATAGACTATTAAAACCCTAAACCCTAAAAACCCTAACTCTGCAATTTGCAGGAACAAGAGAAACGCCCTTGACCTCCTACACATCGCAAACCCTAAATCGCTCGCAATTCGCAAAATCCTAAAAGGCCCTAAACCATGAAAACACTAAGTCTGCAATTTGCAGACAGAAGGCCCAATTGGCCTCCTGCGAATCCTAAACCCTAAAAACCCTAAATCCTCTCCAATTTGGAAAATTAAATAGATCCACATGGGATCCCACAAACCCTAAATTTTCTGCACTTTGCAGACGCAAATAAAACATCATATGCTTCGATCCAATCACAAACCCAACATTTCAAATCCAAAAAACTCAACGAAATGAATTGAATTTACATTAAAAAAATACAAAGATCATCTGATCTTGACAACTGACAAGCCTACGGCTGCTGAAGATTTTAAGAGCTCGAGCTGCCTGTGGCCTCGACGAAGCAGATACTCAATGTAATTGAAATCCTTTTTATCTACAGAGGTTGCATTTGTTCTGAATTCTGTGGACACTATGTGTTGGATTCTACGGCGCTGTTCGGGTTCCTTGGATCTAGCTGTTCGTAGAAATCCTCTGTACATACTAAGCACCTGTTTTTGCATACCAGAGAGTCTCTGTGCGGGTGCCATTGAATTGCAGAGATTCTTTTATCAGAGTGAACTAATCAAAGTTGGGCATTCATTTGTTGTGGTTTTTGAGCTTGTTTGCAAATTAAATTCAACCAAAGCTTTAAATTATCATGTTTTCAAATTAAAATCTACCACACCATAGGAAAAGTACCACTATGCTTTAAAATTAAATTCTACCAGTGTGTAAGGAAAAGGTGCCACTCCATTGATTAAATTTGGTGGCAGTACCAGGGTTTTTGTATTCGTAAAATATAATCATTTTTTTAAAAGATTATATGAAATGTAAGGTGAAATTTTAAATAGATTGTCAAAATAATATAAAAGATTATAATAAATATATAGATTATTTTTAAAATTTATTTTTCTATTAAAAATTATATTAATATGTGAAGGGTAATATTAAGTATATAACCATCATTAAAAAAAATCATGATAGAGAAGATTAACTGTCAAATTTAGTCCATGGGGCCACTCGTTATACACTTTAAGTTAGTAGGTGTTTATCTTAATTTTAGTTTTAATCAAAATAAGAATAAATTAATTGCAAGTAAATAGATTTAAGCATGTTTTTATGTAAAATACAAAATTCAGATCTATTTAAGAGGCTATGCTGAACAACATATCCAAGTACAACAATTGAAACTAAGTTATATAAAATAAATACAAATAACTTGCTTCCCGATAGAAAATGATGTCAAGATGGCTAGCATGTCCTTACTATACGTGGACATCATTTGTTCATGTTCATTCAGTTTCCTACTTTCAAATGCAATGGGGTGGTCATCCTAAGAAAGAATTGTGCCTAACCCAGATCTAGAAGCATCACATTTGATAACAAAGGGCTTTGAGAGATCAGGGGTTTCTAAAACTAGAGTAAAGACTAGAGCTTGCTTGAGATCCTCGAAGGATTCTCGTGCTAAAAGGGTTGTAGTCTAATTGGTGAGGAAGATGGCTTGCAATGCCTTTTACCTAGGTACAAATCATTGGAGACAATGATACAAAGGGAATTGAGTTTGATTCCCTAGTGACTGATGGAATGGAGCACCCTAATTATGATAGCTTAATCGAAAAATATCTAGATTTAAGTATATGCTTACTTAGATTGTTATAATCAATGACTTAAAAGTAAAAATGTCAATATCTATATAACTTAGAAAACCTAAACAAAAAAAATTAAATTCTACCAAAGTATACGGAAAGGTACTAGTACCACTTTGTTTTAAATTAAATTTTCCCAAAGTGTAGGGAAAGCTGCCATTAGATGTAGACCCTACAGGGAGTGCAATAAAATAAATATATTTTATAAGGATTATTTGATATATGAATAATATCCATTGAAAGTTTAACACATTTTTAATATATATATTTTTGTTTGGTGTGTTGAAGTAGAGGGAAAGGGATACATTTTATTAATTTAAAATAAGAAGTTTAAAATGCATTAAAAAAGTTGAATTCAATAGTTATACTATATTATAAAAGTGTTGTATATTTACGTTTATAGGCTTTTTTAAAGTGGAATAAGCTTCATTGTCACTTTTGACAACAATGGCCAATCGATGGTTTAATTTTTCTATGGGTTTTTTAATTGTGTTTGTCTATTTTCACAAACCGCCTAAGCAATCTAGATATTCCATACTTCCCTGTGCCATTGGTAAGACCATGCAATATATTTTGGTCATCGAACGTAATGCATCTTATATGTTGCTATTCGATTAGGGTATCCTCAACGATTGATTTTTGCAGTGAAATTGACATTGTTTTCTTTATTTTTCCTTAACTAGCAGCGTAACCGCTATGATCAAGGTATTATGTTACTTGAAAAAAATAGAAAACATAAACACTGGTGGGTGGTCTAGGGTTATAAGAGACAAATAGTTGTACAAGAGGAAGAACACTTAGATGAAACAGAATTGCAAGTGGATGAGTAGATGGATATCAACATAACCGAATGCCCAAACCATAACAAAGACATAAAAAAATATGTGAATGAAAAGTTTAGAATTGTAATGTGGAGGAAGGAAACAAGCAAGAAAAGACAACACTATATTGCAATGTTCAACCTAACTTATGAGCATAGTGAAAAAACACACATAGGGGCTAGAATTAAATGGAGGGAAAAGATCATCATTGTCCAACTGAGGACTAGCTCTCATAAGCTTAAATGTGAGATAGATGGATGAACTACTCCTAAGAAACAATGGGAAGAGAGGGTTTGTGTTTTTAGCACCACAAAGGTGGTTGAAACAAAGGTCCACTTCATCCTTGAATGTCCTCAATACATGGAAATACGAGCCAAGTGTGTGGAAACTTTACAAGTTAACTCTATAGTAGAACTATTTGAGGAAAAATGAATAAAAGGGTTGAGGGAGATGTTAAATCAAATCAACAAAATATGAAGCACCTTTCTAAAAGATACCACAAGTCTGAAAATCTCTGAGTGGTCGACATAATAGGTGTAATTCGTGGTCCTTTGAACTTTTTAGTCTCGTAGATATAATTAAAACCATTCCATTTCATTTCAGATTTGAAAGCACTGATTATACATGTTAAACAAATGTGCCTATCAATTATAGGCAATCTTTACTCGATGAGAGCTCAAACATGGCTAAGTTTGATAGAAGCAAACTTGAAAAAAGTATGTGAAAATATGAGTGAAGCTTCATTTATGTCTTCTATACAATCACTTGTAGGTGGATCTTTTTTGTTTATGTTTATAGATTTGAGAGTAGGGTTTTTGTGTTCTTTCTATGTGGCCATGAGCCTTCATGGCTCTCTTTACAAAAAAAAAAGAATCAAAATCCTTCATCCACCATGTGCCTTGAGGGCACCCTCTATTACAACAAAAAATAAGATGGACCACCTATGTGCCATCCACCATCGTGTATATGATGGAGTACACCCAGTGACATCTACATCAGGTATCTGAATAACATGAACAATCTTAGTCAAGAAATAGGTGTTGAATCAATTGTACTAGGTCAAACCTGGTCATCCTCATATCTCAAAGCTCTCACATATTGTCTCCATATATTCGATGTTAAGGGCACATCCCATCTAATCCTAATCTAGCACATAATGTACTCAAACTAAAATTAATTATGCACATTTAGCCATCAATAACTCACATGAATCTGCCTCCGTTGTAACCCATCCTCAAGCCACCTTGCAAAACTTTTGTAGGGTATATAAATAATAGAATTTGCTGATAGTTGGTTAAACATGCAACAATATTTCATAATACCACTCCATAGAGCACATGTATTATTGACCCATCTCTTTGCATAATCTATGGAATTGCCCATCCCCCATGAGGCATCCCTACAAGCTATATAACATAAATATGTTCATAAGCCTAGTAATGTAATAATGTGGCCAAGCCCACTCCACCACCAAAACTCTCGTGTAAACCAATCTAAATCTCTATAAAGGTGAGCTAACATAATCTGAACTGAAGAGTACATGGTACCATGATCCTCTATATCCTAAATAAAATAGTGCATCGTGTATGAAATGGATACACCGCCACCATTGATATCATTAAATGATGTTAACAATGCATAGATGAATTTATACACATGTAGAACATTTGATAATACAATCTATGATAACAATATATTAGTATCACTAGTGGCATATTGGGCTCCCTTGACACATCCAATCATATACTCATGAACATGTACTATTTATTTTTGCCCACTGTTACCTCATAGGGTCACACAGGTACCAACTACAAGTAGTCTCAAAATCCTCCAAACATCTTCCAATGTAACGACCAACACCCTCATGGGGAGCAAAAAATTAAAAGTATCATATACCCAATGCTCTATTAGCACTATCATATCATGCATATCATGTGGAATTGCATATAAACAACCAACATAATTGAGCTTGGCCACATCAAGAGTGACCCTCTTTGCATCACTCAAAGGTAATGCATATTTGGTCTCCATCATATGCCCATGCTTAAACTCTCGCGTTTGCATATCAACATAATATCACAAAAACACAAAATACAACTTTACAAATATATGCAAATGTGGTAAAATCATATAACAATAATTTTAATGCCAAAAACTTAATCATTATCTAGGACAGGTCTGCAGTCAAGTGGACAGGCCAATGGACAAGTCCGCAATCAATTAGACAAATCTTCAAACAAGTCCACAAAAGTTTCTGATAGGTCCTTACCGAGTCTAGATAAGATAGTGGCGGATTGGACAAGTCTACAAATTGCTGAAATTAGAGATAAAATGCATTGAAAATCATAAAAAATCAAAATTTATAATATATTAATAATGTCAAAAAATGATTTTTCATAACATACCAGTGGTGGTGCATCCTCAAACTTCAAGGCAACCCCCATTTACTCAGAATGAGTCAATCCAAGATCTCTCTTCTACGACATTTTTTTTCAATCAAAGTTCAAAATCATAAATTAGCAATATGCAAATGAATTTCAAACTTCTTTGAACAACCTATTTATATGGATTGACTTTTTATTTCAAACTTTGGAATGAATCTCTTTAACTTGTGTGCGTAATATCTTAAACAATTCATATTAAAATAACTTCACATGAGATGCATTGGAACACACACAATGTGGTCTTTTGCATGGTAATATTCATCATGTCTACTAGCCATTTCAAACATGCCAAAGTTAGTGGTGCCTATACATGGTTTTTTATGCATATTCCTTGTTATCTCCATTTTCTTTCTCTATAAATATTACCTATGAAAATCACTTTACAATACCCATCAAGCATATTTATCAAATTACAGTGAATTTTCTTTAAAATGGTCAAATTCCAATGTGTCAAAATAATCAAAATTCAAAAGTTATTTAATCTAACAAATTACAAATTACTTGAATTTCTTTAAAACATATATTTTATTTCGATGTGATGCATTCGACATTCTCATCCCTTGCATTGAAAGGAGGCTTATGTTGGGATTTTTGCAAAAGATAAACTTGTTTATTACAGAAGATAAGATCACTTAATTTTGGCATATTTTCAGAATGGTTTAGATTATCTGCACATTACAGATTTGTGAAAGGGTTCTATAGAATTTTGATAAATTATACATAGCGATACTAAGTCTGGGGGCAATGCCTTGCAGGTGCACCACATTTATAAAAGATAATGACTATACATTACTAGATATAAATAGCATTAGACATATTTAGAAGCATATGCCAATGCAAAATATAGGTTTCAAATAGTAAAAAACATAGGTTTTGAAGATTCAAAGTAATTCAAAAATCAGTTTGCACGTAGAAAGTATAGGTTTTCAAAGATTTAAAGTTTTAAAGGTCCAAACTTTCAAAGATTTGAAGTAATTCAAAAATTAGGTTTCACATAAAAATGTACATGTTTTCAAAGATTCAAAGTTTCAAAGATCCAAAGTTTCAAAGATTCAAAATGATTCAGAAATCAAATACATGACAAATATTGGCACATTAGCACAAATTCTAGGCATGCACACTTTACACATGCTCAAGTACAAATTCATACACACTTGGTTGTGTATTCATGGGCATATGAAAAATAGTTACTAGAGCATAAATTACAGGTTTCATATACAATCACAATTGAGCATATAAAGTTATGGCATGTTATGTCATTTGGCACAAATTTAAAGGGCATGATACTGATTCATACACACAATTATATTTTTCAAAGTTCAAGAAGGCATGATACTAATTCATGCACATAAATAAATATTCAAAACTCAAATGGCATGATATTGTTCATGTACACATGCAATATAATACAAATTTATAGATTCAGTGGCATTTGGTTGTTCTTTCAATTCAAAATCTAATGACACTATGGTCATGATGGCGGCATGAATATTCTTCATTCTCTTTCGATCATGAAAAAATACTCTAGATCCTTCAGCAGCAATGTGATTCATTTTGTTACGAGTAATGTACATTTGAGTCTAGAGACACTCAACAGTATTGGCATTACTTATAACAAACCCATTGTGTGGTTCCATCTTATGTTATGGGTTATGTACGTTCGAGTCTAGTGACACTGAATGACCTTGGCATCACTTCTAGAGAATCCATCATGGTTCCATCTTATTTTGGATTAGTATGTTGAGTTGAGTATGCATATTTCTAACTTAAAGGCTTGAATAATTATTTATAATTGAGATTTGATCACTCTCAATTCATTAATGAGTCAGCATAAGGAATCATCTCTCCAAACACTTCAACAAGGAGGCACATTTCTCCAAGCTCATATCTTGGGGTACAATATTAGGTCTATATTAGTTATTTGAGTTAATATGGTTAAGGGTTTAATGACACCCAATGACCTATTAATTTCCCATTACCACTTGAAGGATCATTCATTTCCTTGGCTTGGAAATGAATAGGATTGAAGGCATCCTTTCTCCACTTGGTTGGGTTAGCCCATGACCCATGACATCTCCATTCTCCACATGAAATATAATACTACATGCATACATGTTTACTCTTTCCATACTCTTTACCATTTAATCTCAATTTTATACTATTAGACTATATGTATGGACATCAAATATTACATGTGTTATTATAGGTTTTGTTATCGAGTATCCTACACAATCAAAATTCCAAACCAAAGACAAAGTGTTTCTCACACACTCAGGTATATTTATATCCTTTACTTTATAAATTTCATTACTACGAAAAGGAGCTAGGGGGGCAGGGTGGGAGGGGCGGTTGGGGGCAAATGTAGACACCCAAATTTGGTACAAACATGTCTTTAATTCCTTTTTATATAACTTTACACATATACACTATTAACAATGAATAAAGTATCTATTGATGCATGTTTTGGGTCTTCTCTCTATATTTTCATATGTTTATCCATTTTTTGTTCATCTTTCCAAATTTGTCATGGGTATCCCTAGTTATGGTCTTTTATCATTTTAGTGCTTTCTAAACTAGTCGATTATTTTTGGAGAGGTCCATACCCACATATGTGTTCACAAATTATGGACTTATCTAAGTATATTAATCAAATTTATTTTGGGTCATGTTTCATTTGACTCATTATTTTTATCTATTGGGTCTTGTTGGGTCATTTTTTGCATGTAAATGGGTCTCCTAATTTGAAATCAAAAACTCTATAAATATAAAGCTACTATAAGGCATTAAGGATGACACTCTAAACTATAAAGAGTTATAAAAAGATTACATGTTTTATATATATAATAATTAAAGCTAAGTTCAAATTCCAAAAAGATTGAATTCATATTTGTGTACTTATGCCAAGGGTAACATAGGATAAGGAGCATCTAGACTTGCATTCAAAATTTCACACATACACATTAGTGGGAGAACTGTATTTGATTTTGAGCTCTCTTCAGAGTTTTGGAAATGTAATGCAAAGATTGGTTATTCAACAGGATTGACCAAGGTCAGTCCAACTCAATCCCTTCCACCTAACACCCCCTTATTTGATATCAATTTTGTTTTTGTGCAGTAACTAGGGATTTACACTACAAGTATCTTTGTGTGATATTTTAGATCTAGAATTACATTAATAGTCTTCGTAAAAATAGGTTTGAGTGGTGAAATAATCAAGTTTTTGTAACAATCAATGTGGACAAGTCCCTAGTCAAACAACACAGTTGGCCTACATTATTGTCCAAAGAGAACAAACTTATCCAAAGACATTTTCAAACTTTGCCTCTAATCTTGAACTAGCATAGTCCTGTCTTATTTCGATTTCCACTATTAGACATCAATAACGGTCAACCAAGCTCCTAGATCCAAGCTAAGTTACATCCTTCCTACTATTTTCCAAAAATAACTCATTACTATATTTAGCAAGTTGTAATCAAAATTATTGGTGAATTATACACCTTTAGCATTCTGATTTATTCAATAGTTTTATGTTTATTATATTCATATAATAAAAAATAAGGTAAAATAGTATGCTAAAATATATAGGTGATTGACGCCCTATCTATACTTTGCTCTTTTTAGGTAATTTTTTATGTGTTCATAAATGTCAATGTTACTCAAAATAAGTTTTAAAAAAAATGAAAAATAGGGAAGTTAATGGAATTAAATTATAATAGCTAAGATGTAATAGTTTATCATTAGATTCCTTACATCCTAATTTTTTAATGTATTGGAGTGAAAAATTACATATATACCCCAAGGTGATGATGCAACAGGGTGTATATCTTAACACATGTATGATATATACCCAAAAGCTTTACAAATGAGAGAAGAGATTAAGGTGAAAATCCCAAAGAGGTGGATCACATTTTTTGTCCCTCTCCACTCTCCTTGCCAAGTGATTATTACCAAAAAAATAGTACTTGAGTGTTAGGTGGGTTTGCTTCCCTATTGATTATTACCAAAAGAAACTTAAGGAAAATGGAGATCTTGAGATAACTTAAACATACACAATAAAAATACTATAAAAATACATGATTCAAGGTACACAACTATTTTACAATCATTAATTGTTGCCTCAAAACTAAATAAATGTTTTAAAATATTAATATTTACAACCACATAAGTTTCAAATTACTTATAAATTGGTTTTCATCTTTGATTATGTTGTATTATGTTGCTCTACTTTTAGAAATGTCTACAAGGACCAACAAAAATTTTCATATGGATTTGCTTAAGAATATTAGTTTCTTAATCAATAAGTCCAATCTTGTTCATACCCTACAATCATTACATTTCATGTGACCTCATATTTTTTGAAACATTTTTTCACATTTAAATTCTTGATGCAGGAGCATCCAAGGTGTAAATGCAATCTATAGATACCTAAATTTGGTCACAAGTACTTGACAATGCTAATCTTTGACACATCCTAAACCATTTAACTTTCATCCAAATATATGACTCTAATTTATCACTCCTATAAGCCATTTATCTATATGTGAGCTTAACCCTCTATTCTCCATCACTGTTATATATAACTTTCTAATTTAATACTCAAACCTCTTTGTATCATCCTCATACTACTGCCATTCTCAAGATAATTCTCCATGATTCTCCACGACAGGTCCACCCTAGGTAGATAGATCTGTTATTGTGGATCTATCCATTTAGAGAAACCTTGTCCCCATATCAAATAACGACTAGTTTCCAAAATTGAAATATTCATTTGGATCTTCCCACACATTTTATAAGGTCAGCTAAATGAAATTTCCAAAAGGTTTCACTATATATCCAAAAATTAAAACCTCATTTTAAAGGAACAAGATCTCTAATTAGCATCGATATTTTCTCTATTACACGTTGAGTAAAGCTTCCTTATTCTTCTTGAAGTCAATATCAAGCACTAGAAGTAGTCTCAAATAAATTTTGAAGCACCTCAATTCAAGTCAAGAGTTATCATTGTCAAGTATCTAAACCAAAATTCTAGTTGTATATATATAGTCAAGGAACATAGTTGCACAATCAATCTAGGTGGGAGAACTACATGCAAATTGATTCCCTTTTTAGAGTATCTAAATATATATGTCAGGGTCAATCATCAAGTGGGTGATTGGGGTTAGCTTAACCCATTACACCACCCCTATCATTTTACAAGTTTCTAGCTCTCACAAAGATGCCTAAGGTTCAAAATGAAAGAGAAGATAAATAGTGACTTCTACACAACACAAACATAATTATAGCATATCATCCCAATTAACGAACACAAGCATAAAAAGAAAGTAGTCTTAGCTATGTCATAATCAATGCGAACAAGTCTATAGTAAATAGACATGATCGACCTGTGTTATTGTTCAAGGATTATGTTATTGTCCAAAAGTATTTCCAAATTCTACCTCTGATCATTCATAGTCATAGTCTTGTCTTTTATTGCTTTCCACTGTTAGACATCATAAACAATCATAACAATTAATTTATTTCTAGTGTTTTCCAAAAATAGCATATTTTCATATCTAACAAGTTGTAATCAGAATTATTAATAAGTGTATATCTTTAACATTCTAATCTCTCTCAAGTTTTACAATTATTAGACAAAATTTACATTGCTAAATAAAAAATAGGTTAAAACATATTGGTGAACCCATACATTTTTTAGCATTTCCTTCTTTTCTAATTTTTGTTCTAAGGTTTTAACTAAGTTATTGATTTTTAGACACTAAAGAGAAATATGATCATCTTTTATTGAATTTGATTGAGCACCACTTTAGGATTTCTTGTTGACCTCAAGGCTTTAGATTTAATTTATTATCCCCTTGCACCAAAATATTTGCTTTTATTGGCTTTCAATTTTATTTTTATTTAGTTTCTTGAATTTTTATAGAATTATGTTCTGACAATTGTAAAATTCATAGGATTTGTCATTGTGGGCTAAGCGGTCTTCAGTTTTACATGAGTCAACATGTGAGGGGTATTTCTCCAATAATCAAACCATTAGACAACACTATATATGGATTTTAGTTTTTTGTACCTCATGGTATGTCAAAAATACCTTATTTTTTTATTTTTAGCCATAATAAGTCTTTTGATTGTTTGTTTTTTTGGTGCACCGATAAGCGGTTAGCCCTAAGAAGTCACTCTCAATGTTCCTCAAACAAGGAATAGTGTGGCTATTAGATGATGAATTATTCAGATTTAGTGTTATTTTGGGCCTTTTTCACTATTTATGTAATGAAATTACTTAGATGTTCACAAAAAATGATTTTATATAACACAAAATAATAAATATAAGAGATCACACAACAACAATTGACAATAGAGCAGAATATTGGATAATATAGCAAAGCCACTTCGAGGGGGCAACCTCCACAATAATGCACTAAGAGTAACATATTTAAAATGATACTCAAAGACTAACCACTACCTCATATATATAGTCTACTTAGCCATGGTTATTCCATAGGCCAACCTAACTAAGAACATAGAGAAATGTAACAAGAATATAAAAGAGGTATGTAAGCCACAAGTTGGCCACACATATCCCAAGACATGCCAAAGGTTAAGGGCATATCATGCCCCTCCCCTTCAAAACAATGTTGTCATCAATATTGAGTCAACTCTAGATGTTGTTGCACAAAGGATTCATCCTCCCAAGTAGCATCTTCACATGGTAGATTCTTCCATTTGATCAAGTACTCCTTAATCACTTGAGACTGCAACTGCTTAGTGTGCATTTGAAGGATCACCTCAAGATCACGAATAAATATTCCTTCCTCATCTAATTTTGGTAACTCAATTTTTGTAATCATTTTGTGTCCAATGACTTTATTCAATCATGATACATGAAATACTAGATGTATGTGAGTGGAGGAAGGAAACTCTAACTTGTAAGCTACACTACCAATTTTTTGCAAGATCTGATAAGGCCCATAATACTTAGTGGACAGCTTGTTATCCTTTTTCTATTGCTTCAAGGACATATACTTATATGGCTATAAGTGAACAAAAACCCAATCACCAATGTCAAAGTGCCTCTCACTCCTATGTTGATCTTCCTACTATTTCATGTGATTCTGGGCCATGGCTGAATTTTCACATAAACTGGGAAGGACCTCCTATTGATGGTGAATATGTTATTCAACTTCACAAACCTTAGGATGGACCGTCAAGGTTTAAGTGATGGATAGTGGGTGGTATCCATATAGTCCCAAAAAAGGAGACATTTTGGAAAAACAATGAATAAAAGTATTATACCACCATTCAACAAGTGGCAACCAATGAACCCATTTATCCTGTTTATCAAAAATAAAACAATAGAGATATCCTTCCAAACATTTGTTGACTACCTTAGTTTGTCCATCATATTGAAGATGATATGATGAACTATGAATCAATTGGGTACCCAAACATGCAAATATTTCTGTCCAAAAATTACTAGTGAAAATGGGATCTTGATCACTGACAATGATCTTAGGGGAACCATGCAATTTCTAAACTATATCGAAGAAAGCACAAACTATTGTACTAAAAACAAATGGTTATGATAAAGAACAAAAATGAGCATACTTACGGAGACGATCTACTACAACCATGATAACATTTTGACCATCAAATCTTGGTAATACTGTAATAAAATCCATAAACACCTCTTCCCAAGGTTGGCTCAAGATGGATAAAGTCTGAAAAAGACCTGAGGTTTTGATGGTTTCTCTATTTTTTTGATAGATCATACATTCAACCACATATTTTTGGACATCCCCCTTGAGTCCTTCCCGAAAAATATCTTGTTTGGTTCTATGATAGGTTTTCAAAAATCCTAAATAACCCCCAATTAGAGTTACATGAAGTTCCCAAAAAAAATTTTGTTTAAGAAGAGAATTCTTACATAGGTATAATCTATCTTTATACCATAATGCATCAACCTTCCATGTGAATTTTACAAATACACCCAAACCTTGCTAAAGATTTAGAATCAAATCATGGGTAGCACTATCATTGTCCAATTTTGATCATGCTTCCTGTAGCCAATCTACCTATAGAATAGTCATAGCATATAGCAAGGCCTCAACTGATTCATCCTTCCTAGATAGTGCATCAACCACTACATTGTCCTTGCCTTTCTTGTAAACTATTTCAAAATCATAGCCTAACATCTTAGTTACCCAATTCTGTTGTTCTTCAGATGATAACCTTTGTTCCAAAAAATATTTGAGACTATCATGATTAGTTTTTACCTGAAAGTGATGACCCATCAAATAAGGCCTCCATTGTTTGACTACATGAAAAAGAGCCATCATTTCCTCCTCATAAATGGGATTGTGTTGATTTTTACCTTTCAGTTGATGACTTTGAAATGCAAGTGGTCTACCTTCTTGCTTGAGTAAAACACCCATACCAAACCCAAATGCATCACATTCAACCACAAAAGTCTTGGAAAAATTCAAAGTAGCTAACACTAGAGTGGTGCACATCGCCAATTTCAATTATTTAAATTCCCTGGTAGCTGTATCAATCCACTAAAATGAGTCTTTCTTCAACAATGATGTGAGTGGGGTTACAATGCTACCATAAATTTTAACAAACCTATAATAGTAACCAGTTAGCCCCATAAATCCCCATAGTTGCTTGAGTGTCTTAGGAATCAGCTAGTCCACCATTGCTTGGATTTTTTATAGGATCCACTTTTACTCTTGTATGTGAAACTAGATGACCCAAATACTCAACTTCACAAGTTCCAAAAGTACATTTGGAAGGTTTGGCATAAAACTGATGTTGTTCCAAAATTGAGATTACCTATTTCACATGGTGCAAATGGTCTTCCCAATTTTTACTGTAAATGAGGATGTCATAAAAATATACCAGAACAAATTTCCTCAAAAATGGCCTAAAAATAGTATTCATCAAACTTTGAAAGGTAGATGGTGCATTTGTTAGCCCAAAAGGCATAACCAAAAACTCATAATGGCCCTCATGAGTCTTGAAAATAGTTTTGGGTATGTCTTCATCATGGATCCCGATTTAATGATACCTAGAATGCAGATCTAACTTGGTAAAATAATGAGAACCATTTAATTCATATAGCAAATTATCAATGATAGGAACAGGAAACTTATCTTTGATAGTGTACTTGTTGAGTCCCATGTAGTTAGGGCACATCCTCTAAGTGTCATCTTTCTTTCACACCATGATAATTAGTGAAGAATATTCACTTTGGCTATGGTAAATGATTCCTACATCCAACATTTCATGTACCATCTTTTTAATTTCACTTTTTTGGGCATAGGGATAACTGTATGGCCTGATGTTGGGTGGTGTAATACTAGGAATAAGTTTGATAGCATGATCATGTGTGCAGTTAGGAAGAAGTCCTTTTGGCATGTCACCAAAAACAACCGAATGGGCATCAATCACTTGTTACAGATTAGGAGGTGTAGATGGTTGAGTTGGATGAACTTCCATGGAGAACAACCAAGCTATAAATCCTTTAGCACCCTTTTAAAGAATGTTTGTCATTTGATGGGAGCTAACAAGTTGTGGATATTTAACCCTTAATCCCCTTAGCTCAAATGTCCTTCCCTTAGAATGAAAATGCATGAATAATTCTTGAAAATTCATCTCAATAGTGCCCAAAGTGGTGAGACACTATACTCCTAGAATAATGTCAGCTCCCCCCATGGGAATAGACAACATAGGAAAATCCAACAAGTAGCCTCCCATGGCTAGCTTAATAATATGACATTTTCCTGAGTAGCTAACAATACCACCATCTGCAATCATAACCTAAAATTTTGGAGTGGGATAAATGAAACAATTCTAGTGAGAAACCAACTTATTGTTGATGAAGTTGTGTGTGCTCCCAGAATCAATCAGAATAGTGACCTATTTTTTTAGGAAACACACCATCTTAAGAGTTTGGAGAGTACTAATACCTAAAAGGGCATGACAAGAAATAGTAGGCTAAGAGTCTTCAGATTCCTCCTCAAGACCTTCTTCCTCCTCGCTAAGTGCCTCCTCATCATTGTCATCCTCATTGGCACCTTCGATGTAAAATAACTTCTTTTCAACACAATGATGGTCTTTGCTCCATTTGTTGTCACAATCATAACACAACCCTTTGGATCACTTCTCCTCAATTTGTCAAGGTGTCAGGCTTGTGGGTTGAGGATATGATTGTACTGGAAAGGCGTGATCATGACTAGTAGTGAAGGTTTTCTATTTGACCATCTATTTTTCCTCTACCATGTGTGCTTGTGAGATAGCTTCTGATATAGATGTTGGGTTAAACATACAAACCTCTAATTGGATGTTATCTTTGAGACCACCCAAAAATAGATCAGTCAAATTTTCCTTAGTGATGTCTTCCACCCATAAGGATAGATTTTGAAACTGATGAATATAATCCTTCACAGTTCTCGTTTGTTATAGTTTCGCTAACTAGCTAAATTAGTTGTTAGAGACATTATACTGATAATGAGCCAATAACTCATCAGTGAAAATAGACCATGTAACAAGATCACCATTCTTTTTCTTTTGAGCACATAACCAGTGATAGCAAATGAACTGCTCAAGTTCCATATATAAAGATGCCACTATCACCTTCTAAGAACTAGGAGTTTGATGCAGATCAAATAAATTCTCAAGTTGTGTAATCCAAGTGAGAAGATCCTTACCATCAAACTTACACATATCCACTTTAGAAAACATTAGTTTCATACCAAAATTATAGTTGTTAGTTTTGAGATGAGGACTCGAAGGATGAAATGGAGGGTTGTTTGACTGTAACTAAGATTAAAGAGCAGCTAATGAAGTAGTGATCCAATTAAATTGATTGTGAACCCCATTAATCTCTTTGCACAGACCTGAAACATCAGTTTGATTTGTAATAAAGTTATCATGTTGTACCAAGCCCTTTATGTCAGTGTAAAGTTGAGAAATCAATGGATCTAAAGTTCTAGATTCCATGTTGCTGGCAAAATGAGTCGTAGGAGTTTCTTGCCCCCCTTTTCATCCCTATGTAGAAGGATCAGCCATATACAAACCCTAGGAGGGTTTTTAACCCAAAAAGGTGTACTAGGGGATGGTATTGTTGTTATCTCCTCATCAAGATGAATTTAATGATTGCCTTTGTGCACTAGGGTAAACAATTTTGACATAAAAAAGTGTATCAACAGAATATACCATTACTATCATCTCATTGAGATGAATTTAACGACTGTAATTATGTAAGGTAGAAAAAATATTCCATATTTTTTTTAGAATTTTTTTTTTCAAAAAAGCATTTCATGTAATACTGCATTGATAGAAAAAAAATAATTCTTCTTAGATTACAAGTTATGTTTTTTCGCTCCTTCCCCTCACGAAAATCGTGCCTCACCCGATCCAAAAAAACAATGTCATAGAAACTTGCCCAAATCGAAGCTTTGATACCACTTTTAATGAAATTACTTAGATGTTCACACATAATGATTTTATATAGCATAAAATAAATAAATATGAGACATCACACATCAATAATTGACAGTAGAGAAGAATACTAGATAATATAGCAAAGCCACTTCAAGAGGGCAAACCTCCATAAGAATGCACTAAGATTAGAATACTTAACATGATGATCAAAGACTAACCACTACCTCTTATATATAGTTTACTTAACCATGGTTATTCCATAGGCTAACCTAACTAAGAATATAGAGAAATGTAACAAGAATATAAAAGAGGTATGTAAGCCACAAGTCAGCCACACATATCCCAAGACACGCCAAAGGTTAAGGGCATAACAATTTACACTTAGGACCAATATATTTGAGAGCCTGCAAGTGAAACACACCCTATTTAGTTACACCCATTATCTCTTTCCTTTTAAAAATTTGCATGATTTTTTCTTATTCCACTTGAGAAGGTTAATTTATTTATTCCTCTAAGGCATAGTTTTAGATTATGGAGAATACATATAGAACATTTTCATATTCCTTTGATCTCTTTTAACATGGATAATATAGATATTTTTTTTTATCAATATTACAATTTAATTATTCATAGTTATGTACAAATCAAAGATCATGTTAATGATGAACATGATAATTAAGAAAATGAAAATATGCAAGAAGGTCTTGAGAGCCTTGATGGAATTTATCTTAGTCAACTTAATGGGGTAGATCTTGAGCAAGTCAAATACTTTTCCAATATTCATCAAGGAATTTGTCAATGTCCCAAACAGGTGGATAGGGTTGTCCAATTACTCCTTAAATCTAAGCCTACACATCAAGATAAGATTGCATCATCTCTAGCACAACAAAAAGATATGCCTTTTAGAGTGGTTCGTACTCCTACTTCAAGTGTCCTGGTTCTACTATTGCTTATATTATTATATCAACAAACACCTCTAGTTACATATTTGACATATTCCCTACGTATGGGGGCATCACAAAGCATCATGCATACCTCCTTTTATTATTATGCATGGTCCATAACTAACCTTTCCTAATACACACTCTCTTAAACAACTTGTTGTATAACTACATACTAAGGTGTTGAAATTAGAACAAGGTGTCTCTAGAGGTAGGCAATCAATGGATTCTCATACTTTTCTCCATAATCCTTTGGCACCTATGATAACATATTACCCATTACCAAAAGGGTTTGTAGCTCCTAATATACCACCCTATGAAGGTAAAGGTGATCCTAAACAACATCTTCTATCATTCCATGCATCATGCTTTGATTATGCTTACAATGAGAAATTATTAACCAAGATATTTATATGAAGCCTCAAAGAATATAATTTATGATAGTTATATGATCTTTCTCTCCAATTAGTTAAAACATTTAACCTTTTGGCAGATCAATTTTTAACATACTTCTATATCAACATTGGTGAAAAATAATTTTATGTGCAAATTATTAAACTCAAGCAAGGGTCCAATGAGTTAATCAATGAATATGTTCTTTGATATAAAACTATACTAGATAAGATGACAAATTCTATGGTAGATAATGTATTATAATATATTTTCACATAAATTTTGATAGCACCACTCCATGAGTCTATCATGCTCAACAAATTCAAATATTTTGATGATTTATGCCATACAATCAAAGAACAAGAAGTTAAGCTCATAGATTTGAACAAACTTAAATATGCACCAAATTTTCCATCTAATTAAACTGCTAAGTTTCAAATTAAACCAAGTTATAAGGTCAAGCCAAATGAAAAAAAAAATGAAAGCAATATTCAATGTAGTATCATAACCAATGAACAAGCTTAAATTGATATCTTAACCAAGGAGATAATTTTCAAGGTTATCACAACCCCCTCATGTCTTTTCACACATTTTACGTGATTGTAATATCATATTTATCCCTCCACCATTAGAGATTGATATGACCAAGCCTCAACATAATTTATTTTACAATAACACATATTGTGACTACCACATATGTATTGGACATTTTACAAACAAGTATTACTTGTTAATGCATAAGATAGAAGATCTTATTTATTATAATATTATTGAGATAAGCACACCTATAGAGGAGGTTAGACCTAATAAAAATGACAATACAAATTGAAAATATTCAGTAATCTTTTCCCAAACTATCACACAATAAAAAACACATGTAATTTAGAGGTACACCATGCATACAATATTCATCCTCTTCCTTCAACATATGAGAATCCAATAAATAGTATGATTGGTACATTTACAAGCACATTAATGCCACATCGTATGATCACATTTGATGATTTTGAGATTATTAATCATGGTTTAGATAGACATGCATTATTTATTCAAGCTTATATCAATAGATAGCCCATATACAGTGTCATGATAAACAATGGGCCAAGTGAAACCATAAGTACAGTGAAACTTCTTCACACTCTTGGATACACATAGAAAAAATTATAAGTTACCTCAAAATTATTCAAATCATTCAATAGGAATACACATAATACTCTTGGGCATATAATTTTACCTCTCTAAGTTTGTACAACAACTATGGCTACTCCATTCTTAGTCTTACTAAGGACAAGGGTCTTTGATATGTTATTAGGATGCCCTTAGATAAAAAAGCTTTATGTAGTACCTATTGGCCATTTTTGGCCCACATACCAAATTTTTCCCAAGTGTGAGAAGGAAGACATTCAAGAAAAAGTGACAAGTTCAGACAACTTCAAGTTTTTTGGAAGGAGAAGTCTTTGAGTTTCCAGAGGAGCACTACTTAAAAACTTTATAAGTAATCAACAGTCAAAACCCTGAAGCAAGTAAGAAGGTTTGGAAAGCCTAATTTGGTTTGGGTAGTGTATTTTGGGTTTTTGGGGGGTGCACTACTTAATTGATTCATAAGTTGTGAGCAGTGAGAAACCCAAAATAAGTAATGAGACATCAAAAAACTGATTTGGTCTTAGATGTGCTTCTGGAGTTCTCAAAGGGACAAGTCTTCTCCAAGGCTCATTTCTAAAAGAAGGAGGTCCAAGCACAAATCTTGAAGGACTCTTTCATAAATAGAAGTGGTCCTCTTCAAAAAACTTGAAGGACCTTTTACACATTTATGAAGGGTCAGTATCTTTCTTCGAAGGGCACTCATAATACCAAAGGCACTTTTCAGGAAAATTTGAAGGTACTAGTTCATAAGGCCAAAGGGTCTTTTCTCAGCTAAAAGGGGACAGTCAAGAAATTTGAAGGGTTTTACATAAATTATATAAGGATCAAATGCAATAAATCTGAAGGGCACCAACAAGCAGTCAGGGCAAAAAACAAAAGAGACCTAAGAAAATTATTCGAAAGTAAAAGTTTGAAGTAAGTTGTGAGCAATGGAAAGTTATGAAAGGAAAATTATAGAAAATAGTCCAAGGCAAAATATAATAAGGAAAGTAGAAAGGCCTAGGAACACCAAGGTCAATGGTTAATAAATCCAAAGGGCTAATTAGTCAAGGACAAGTGGCACAAGCGCATCTAACAAGCTCAGTAGATCAACATACAACAAGGACTTCTCCTTTCGATTCTGGCATGTAAGTGGTCAAATAAAGATTTGATGTTCAAGTGGAACAATGAACATGTAAGGACTGATTGGGATAGTCTAATTTGTAATAAAGAACATGCCAAGGTTTAATACAAAGATAAAAACACCCAGACATGGTTGAGACAAGCATCTACCATCGATATGGCTCGCTCAGTTCCAAAGAGGAAAACTTGAATGCAAAAAGGGCTTGAGGAGATTTTATGATGATCTTGGGTGGTCTATTTCATGGTCAAAGTAGTCATAACATCAGTGGTTCCATTCATCAATGACTTCTCCCCTTTTTCCCTTCTCCTATGCAAGTCCTTTTTCTCTCTTTTCCCCTTCTATATATACAAGCTTCCAAACCATTATAAAGGGCCCCAATTTTTTAGAATTGTATCATCTTACTAGGAGATGGTTGCTCATTGAGACATTTGCAAAAACATGCTCCTTTGACCAAGCTAAACCCTATCGAGATATTATAAGAACTACCTCTTGAATGTAATGAGATGATTTCTTTGCCTATTACTTATCTTCGATTAGTGCTTTAGAATGCTTGTGCTTGGTGGATTCATGAATGAGTGTATTCCTAATCCATTAGCCTTTTGCTTGCCTATTTGAAGTATTTTTAAGCTTTTGCAGGTCTGGATTAGTGTTTTGATTGAACCTCTTCCAGCATGTGTTTACTTGATCTTGAGATAGTGCAAGTCTAAATTGTCTCATGACTAATCTAGTGTGGGTTCAAGCATATATGAGTGGTCATTTAAATTTGGTGCATCACTTAGTTAGCCTTCTTAGGAGCCCTTATCTCCCTTCTAACCCTTTTCCCCATGAAGCATTAGTTTTGTAGTAGTTTTAGGTGATCCACCAAGAGGAACTAGCCTCTTTAAAAATCCTAGAGGCTCAACCTCACCATAAGATACCCACATCCTGAGGCTTTTCCCATGCTTATAGCTGAAATTGGGAGAGCCTAAATAACTCTCCCATAAGGGTGCAATTTATAGCTATAATAGTTTAAGCACACACGGTGGGACTAAGGTCCAAAGTAGTGAAAGGATTTTTGATGTTGTTCTTTTACATATCAGCCTTTAGAGGCATTCAACAAACATCAATGGTGACTCCGAGCATCTATCAGCTAGTTTAAGTAGCCCAAGTACCTGATCATCATTATTTGCTTTTGAAAGCAAGTATTAGCACCATTAGCGACTCCAAATCAAAGCTCCTAGTTAAGAGCAGACCAGGTTTATGTCATTGAAATTTTAATCATATCCTACTTGACTTATGAGGCTAACATGAGTAACTATGGTGAATATTCCTATTATTCACCTCCTTATCAACAACCCCAATATGATCCTCATGATCCATATAAGCTCAATCAACCCTACCAAGATTTATATCAAGGCTATGATGAACCTTGGAAAGTTTTTCATGATCCATATATGCAGGAGTATTGCCTTGATCATCTATATGAACAAGCCCATCAAAATAATGCTCCTTGCCAGCCCTATCATGATCCACCTATACCAACACTTAGGCAAACTTTAGTGAGCCTTGACAAACATGCACTAGAGTTGTGCTCACAAAAGTGTTATGGCCAAAATGTCCCTACTCAACAGATCCATTATGTGAGGGATTCATTACAACAAATGAAAGTAGAATGGGCACCTATTGAGAGAGAAAATTGGAACAACCTCACTACTGACATGATGGATATATGTGGTTACATTTAGATGGTTGAGGACAAGTTGGAGAGACTTGAGGAATAGCAGGGCTAGCCCTGCCAACCTTTGGTGCCTACTTACACACCTTCACAACCTTCTTATGTGTTGTTCATTCCTCCTCAAGAGGCCATTTCAAGTACTCCTTTGAATCTTCCAAGTTCATCATATGTTTTTCAGTCTTTTCTTGCTTGAAAATCTATTGAAGGGGTCTATCAAAAAAATGAAGTTATCTTTGTGGAACTATTATAGTTATAAATTGCACCCTTGTGGGAGAGTTTTTCAGGCTCTCCCACTTTTAACTATAAGCATGGGAACAACCTCAAGATGCGGGTGTCCTATGGTGAGGTTGAGCCTCTAGAATTTTTAAAGAGGCTAGTTCCTCTTGGTGGATCACCTAAAACTAATGCTAAAATGAAACTTCATAGGGAAAAGGGTTAGAAAAAGAGAAAAGGGTTCCTAAGAAGGCTAACCAAGTAATGCATAAAATTTAAATGGACACTCATTTATGCTTGAACCCTCACAAGATCAGTCATGAGGCGACTTGGGCTTTCATGATCTCAGGATCAAGCTAACACACGCTAGAAGAGGTTCAACCACAACACTAATCTGGACTTGCAAAACTTTAAAAAAACTTCAAAGAGGTAATTAATAGGATAATGAACTAGGAATAAGCACATTCACAAATCCACCAAGCAATAAACATACTAAAGCCCTAGTTGAAGATAGGAAATAGGCAAAGAAATCGAGTCTCATTACATTTAAGAGGTAGCTCTTATAATACTTTAATAGGCTTTATCCTAGTTGAAGGAGCACACTTTTGCAAACATCTCAATGGGCATTCGTCTCCCAGCAAGATGACAAAAACTCTTAAAAATTTGGGAACCATTACAAAGGCAAGTCACATGATATATATATATATATATATATATATATAGAGAGAGAGAGAGAGAGAGAGAGAGAGAGAGAGAGAGAGAGTTGCATGGAAAGAGAGAAGTGACTAATGAGCATTGCTATCATCCTCTTTTGCCATGAAACATGTTGCCCAAGATCATCACATAACCTCCTTGAGCCACTCCTGCATTCAAGTCTCTTTTGGTGGAGCTGAGAGAAGTCACATTGTGGGTAGCTAGACGTCTGTTCTTGGCACAACTATATTTATCTTTGCATTTAACTGGCATGGTGTCTTTTACTTTTGTGTGTCTTGTCTAAATAAGGATGCAGGTCTCCATGCCTAGGAGTTCAAACCAACCCATGTTATTCCTGTGTTTGGATGGTTATTTGTTGGGAGTAAACCATATTGAAGGATGAGAGCCTTCATAAATTTCTAGTTACCAACCATTTGGACTCTCTCATGCTCATTGGTCATCCTTGTGCCACTTGTCCTTTGTTAATTGGCCCTTTTTGCTCCAGATTATGCCATTTGACAACCTTTCATTTGCTTGATCATGACTCTCATATTGTTGGACCAAGCTTACATCAAGCACTCAAAGAATACTAATTTACTCTATGCAGAGTAATTTGGGTTCTTTGATCTCTCCAACTTGGAATTTCCCATATCCTTTACTTATCAAGATTTTAAACTAAAGTACCTAGAGAAATCCAATTTACTCTATGTAGAGTAATTTAGGTTTTCTAAGTTTACTTACTTTGGAATTTTGAGGTCTTCTTACTTATGAAGTCCTTTAAGTGAAGCACTTGGAGAAACCTAATTTACTTTATATAGAGTAATTTAGATTTTCCAAGATCCTCAACTTTGGACTTGTCCATCTTGAAGTCTTCAAGCTTCTCTATCTCCAAGTCTTCAGGTCTTTTAAACTTGAAGTCTTCAAACTTCTTCTTGGGCCTCCTTTTATAAAATTCCCTTCAATTTTTTGTCAAGTGCCCTTTTGTCGAGAAAGTGCCCTTCAGTTCTTGAAAATGGTCCTTAATTTTTTTTGAAAAGGTCCTTCTTGAAGGGTAAGAGACCCTTCAGAAAACTTGAAATGGTCCTTTCGAAGATTGAAAAGGTCATCTCAAATTTTTTTAAGTACCCTTCGAAACCTTTCTTTCAAACAAAAAAACCCAAAAATGACTTGGCTGAAAGAATGAACAAGGAAAAGACTTGGTTGAAAGAAAAGAACCCAAGGGAAAGAAATACTTACTCCTACAAGGCCCGAAAGATGATCAATGACTTAGCCCAAAAAGGGGAAGCTGAATAAAAGAACTTTGCACAAGGCTTAGTCCTTTGGCTTGCTTTAAAACATCTCTACTAGCCCCCTAAAGAATTTTCTTAAGCTTTATATGTGGGACAAAAAATTTGCCAACATCTTTGGTGATTCATAGGGAAGCATGCCTGTTATGCTTGTAAAACCCAGCTCACTTGACTTGCCTAGTCCATTGGGCACAAAGTTATTGGTTTCTTTGATAATGTTGGCTAAAATTGGATATATATCAGACCCTTGCTGGAACTTCCTCTTGAAGCAATGAGGACAGTAAAATAAAATATAATATAATAAAAAAAAGTGCCCAAGGCACTTAAAGAAAATAAAATAACCTAAAACAAATCAAAGACAATAAATAAATGTGCCTAAAACAACACTTGGAGGAATTATAGCAAAAATAATACTAATATATACATCCTAAAACTATGTACCCCTTTCCTCCTGGATCAAAAGGAAAGCTTGATACTTCCCTTGTCTTACGATATAAAATATTGAACAAGGCATGCAGCTTCTTGACCCTTGGCCTTGACGCTTGCTTCTTCTTTATTATAACTATCAGTGTCTCCATCACCATGTTCAATGAGAACTAAGAAGCTCCAAAAAGTTCAACTATGTGAATCCAAAGTGTATCAAGCTCTTCAAATATCTCCTTAATTTTAGCCTACAATGATGGTTCAGCTAGGCAAACCTCATTGATTTCTACAGCCTCCTTAATAAGATTGGATTTGTTCTTTATCTCATGTTTTTTAGGCTCATCAAGGAGTTGATAGCCTATTTTGAAGATCTGAAACAAGTCCATATTTATAATTAATTCTTGAGGTGGTAGAGTTGGAATATTTCCCACTCCATCCCCTTTGATCCACTTGACAAAAATGCTCTCCTTGGCTACAACCAGACCATAGTTGCCTTGGAGAAGAACATAACCAGCTCTCAAGATCTCAAATAAGTCCTCAAATGAGCCTCTCAATTGATTGGAAACCTCTAGTTGCTCCATAAGTTCATTAGTTTGATAAACTAATTTATTCATTTCCTCATCCTCTTCATCATGTGATATCTCATTCAAGGAAATGATAGCCTCAACCCCCTCATTCTCCACATAAAGTGACAAATTTGCATCCTCAATAGTGCAATCCACTTCATGCACAACTGCAAAATAATATTCAATACATTTTCCTTCATTCAAGAAGGCTATGTTGATATTTTGCTAACCAAGGGGGGACCCTATGGTGATTTCTTCTTCATAGTTGCTCATGACATTCTCTTCCTCAGCCTCTTTGGATGGAAATGTGCAGGGAATAACCACCTTTTCTTCCTTATTCTCTATTTCTTGAATGACTCTTCATGAAAGAAAGGCTCTAGGCTTTTGAGGGGAAAGGAGTGGAGGTTATAAGACTTCTTGACTGACTTTAGGAATCACCACCTCCTTCTTTTTCCCACTGCTTTGAATAAATTTCCAAGATGGAAAAGATAAAAAAGACAAAGGCTCTTGAGGAGGGAGGGATGGGGGTTGAAAGACCTTTGATCTACTTGGTTGCATAACTTGGCCTACCTTATTATGGGAGTTGAAGATGGGAAAGGTAGAGGTTCTACCTTCATCTATTGATTTTGCCTTTCTTCTTCTCTCTTTGCCTTCAGTTCTGACTCTCTGATTTATTTTGCTATATTCTCTTGAAATAGTTCCTCCTTAAGGTGATCAATAACAAAAGAAGGCTCTTAAAGAGGGATGAAGTTTTGGACCCAAATAGTAGGCTATTCCACAATAGGTACTTCATTTTTTTGATATCCCCCTTGGATGGATTTCCAAGAAGGAAAAGACTGTGGAACATATGATGAACTTGGAAGATTCAAATGAGTACTTGAAATAGTCACTTGAGGAGGAATGGGCGATACATAAGAAGGTTGTGGATGTACATATATCAACTTATCCTTAATTCTCTAAATGTAACTGCACATATCCATCATGTCACTAATGAGGTTGGTGAAATTTTCTCTCTCAACAAGTGCCCATTCTACTTTGATTTGCTGTAATGAATCCCTCATATAATGAATTTGCTAAGGGGGAACATTTTAGCATTAAGACTTTTGTGAGCACAACTCTAGTGCATGCTTGTCAAGGTTCACTAAAGTTTTCCTGAGTATTGGTATAAATATCTCATGTTAGGGTTGATGAGGAGCAATATTTTTATGGGCTTGTTCATAAGGGGGATCAGGGTAATATTCTTGCATATATGGATCATGAGGAGCCTACCAAGGTTCATCATAGCCTTGATAGAAATCTTGGTAGGGTTGATTAAGCTCATATGGTTCATGAGGATCATATTGGGGTTATTGATAAGGAGGTGAATAATAGGGATATTCACTATAATTGTTCATGTTAGCCTCATAAGTGAAAAGTAGGAGTTGATTAAAAAATCAAAGAGACAAACTTGGTCTGCTCATAACTAGACACTTGATTTAGAGTTGCCAGTGATGTTAATACTTGCTTTCAAAAGCAAATAATGATGATAAGGCACTTGGATTGCATAAACCAACTGACAGATGCTCAAATTTGCCATTGATGTTTGCTAAATGCCTTCAAAGGATGATAAGTAGAAAGATAACACCAAAAATCCTTCCACTACTTTGGACCTTAGTTTCTCCAAGTGTTCCAGAATTGTTATAGATAGAAATTACACCCCTTTGGGAGAGTTTTTTAAGCTCTCCCACTTCTGGCTATAAGCATGGGAACAACCTCAGGATGTGGTTGTTCTATGGTGAGGTTGAGACTCTAGGATTTTTAAAGAGGCTAGTTCTTCTTGGTGGATCACCTAAAACTAAATTTGAAATGAAAATTCAAGAGAAAAAGGTTAAAAAGAGGGAAAAGGGCTCCTTATAAGGCTAACTAGGCAATGCACCAAATTTAAATGGACACTTATCTATGCTTAAATCCACACTAGATCAGTTATCAGACAACTTTGGCTTGCATGATCTTAGGATCAAGCTAACACATGCTGGAAGAGGTTCAGTCTGAACACTAATCCAGACCTATAAAACTTGAAAAAAACATCAAAGAGGTAAGAAACATGTTAATGAACTAGGAATAATCACATTCACAAATCCACTAAGCAACAAGCATACTACAACACTAGTTAAAGACAGGACATAGACAAAAAAATTGAGTCTCATTACATTCAAGAGGTAGTTCTTACAATACTTTGATAGGATTTAGCCTAGTCAAAGGAGCACACATTTTCAAATGTCTCGATGGGCATCTATCTCCCAACAAGATGATAAAAATCTAAAAAAATTGGGAACCATTACAAAGGTAAGTCGCATGATATATATAGAGAACGGGAAGATAGAGAGCTACATGGAAAGAGAGAAGAAGTCATTGATGACTGTTGTTGTCATCCTCTTTTGCCATGAAACATGTCACCCAAGGTCATTGCACAACCTCCTTGAGCCACTCCCACATTCAAGTCTCTTTTAGTGGAGTTGAGAGAAGTCACATTGTGGGCAACTAGACATCTCTTCCTAGCACGACTGCATTTATCTTTACATTTAAATGATATGGCATCTTTCACTTATGCATGCCTTATCTAAAGAAGGATGTGATTCTCCATGCCTAGGAGTTCAAATGGACCCATTTTATTCCTACATTTGGATGAATATTTATCAAGAGTAAACCATATTAAAGGAGGAGAGCCTTCATAAATTTTTAGTTACCAGTCACTTGGACTCTCTCGTGCTCATTGGCCATCCTTGTGCCACTTATCCTTTACTGATTGGCCCTTTCTACTCTAGCTTATGCCATGAGGTAGCCTTTCATTCACTTGATCATGACTCTCATGTTGTTAGATCAAGCTTAAGTCAAGCACTCAAAGAATCTCAATTTACTCTATACAGAGTAATTTAGGTTCTTTGATCTCTCCAACTTCGGACTTTCCCATATCCTTTACTTATCAAATTTTAAAATAAATTACCTAGAGAAACTTGATTTACTTTGTAGATTAATTCAATTTTTTTAAGTTTAATTACTTCAGACTTTTGAGGTCCTCTTACTTATGAAGTCCTTTAAGTGAAGCACTTGGAGAAACCTGATTTACTTTATGCATAGTAATTTGGATTTCCAAGCTCTTCAACTTCAGACTTATCCATCTTGAAGTCTTCGAGCTTCTCTAACTCCAAGTCTTTTGAATTTGAAGTCTTTAAACTTCTTCTTGGGCCTCCTTCTTTTGTAAAATTCCCTTTGGATTTTTGTCAAGTGCCCTTTTGTTGAGAAAGTGCCCTTCAGTGCCTAAAAATGGTCCTTCAATTTTTTTGAAAAGGTCATTCCTGATGGGAAAGAGACCCTTTGGAAAACTTGAAATGGTCCTCCCAAAGCTTGAAAAGGTCCTCTTAGATTTTTTTGAGTGCCCTTTGGAACCTTTCTTTCGAACAATTTGTCAGAACCTTTCTTTCAGACAAAAAACCCTAAAAAAGACTTGACCAAAAGAATGAACAAGGAAAAGACTTCGCTGAAAGAAAGACTTGGCTAAAAGAAAATAACCCAAGGGAAAGAAATACTTGCTCCTACAAGGCCCAAAATATGATCAATGACTTATCCCAAAAAGGGGAAGCTGAATAAAATAACTTTGCACAAGCCTTAGTCCTTTGGCTTGCTTTAAAACATCTTTGTTGGCCCCTTGAATAATTTGCTTAAGCTTTATATGTGGGACAAAAAAATGGCCAAGAGGAACTGTTGACCATTTTTTGCCCAATAGGCCAAAAATCAGTCCCCTTCTATCCCTACTATTCTAGGCCATTTCATTTTTCAATTTTGCATGAGTCTGTTCATTTCTACAGACACTACAGGTCTAAATCTATAGACTTTGCAAGTTTTGGATTTCTGCAGACTCTGTAGATTAGTCTTTGGCGCATGAAAGATCAGTTCAGGGAGTTTTGAGTTTTACAAGACTTCTTCGGGCTCTAGTCTAAAGAAAATCACAAGAAAAGTTGGCAGTGGTTAAACCATTGAACCAGTTTAATGCTTTGGTTCATTGCCTGGTTCAATCAGCAGTTCAATCAGCCTTGGTTCGAGCCTTGGTTCAATCGACAGTTCAATCGCTCCATTTCAAAGCCTGGTTCATCACTTCAAGTCCATCAATTCAAATTCCAAGCTTGGTTCATCACTTGATTCAAACAAATGGTTCATCGGCATTTGGTTCAACATTCATTCAACCACTTGGTTCATCGGTGCACAGATTTGAACCGTTGAACTGATTCAACTAATTGGTTCAATGGCTTGGTTCACTTAATCGATTTAGCAGTCAGTTCAAGTGACTTCCAATTCAATCAAAAAATTCAATGCCAAAGTTCAATGGGCTCAGCACGCTTCATTGAACCGTTGAACCAGTTCAATGAATTGGTTCAATCATTTGGTTTAATGCTTAAGTTCAATGAATTAGTTCAAAGGCTTAGTTTTAATGGGCTCAACGCACAGTGGTTAAACTGTTGAACTATTAAACCAATTTTGGTTCAATGCATTGGTTCAACAGCTTGGTTCAAGGGTGTGCCCTATAGCTAAAGGGCAGTTCAAAGTTCAAATGCCCTTGCGGAGGGTAGTCCAAGGTCTAAAAGCCCTTGCAAAGGGAAAACACTTGCAAAAAGGGGCCAAAAAAAAGGCGGTTGAACTTTTGAAATTTTTGTCAAGGCAAAGTCCTAAATTCCTTCGAACAAAAAGCCCGAAGGGATTCGTAGAGACTGCGGTTCAAAGAGCCCAACAAAAAAGTCAAAGCGACCAATTCCCATTGACTTTTGTTCACATGAAAAACCTTGAAATAGAAGCCTAAAATAGAAAAGCCATAGAAAAGCCCGATGACATTTTGTCGAGAATGATGACATCTCGAAAGCCATCAAATTCAAGCATATGAACTAGCCGTTGGGTGACAGTCGTGTGAACATCAATTTTAACGCAATAAAGTAGCTATTTGTTTTGAATAGAAATGAGTGCCAAAGCATGAAAGGAGCTCGAGGAATGTAGTTACCTGCTAGAAGATCGCCCCTGAGGGCTGAAAGAGCAGGAAGAAGACAAAGAGCAAAAATGACAAAGCATTCAAGTGGCGAAGGGAAGGTGAGTTATTGCAGATGAGCGGCGTGACCTATTTTTTTGTAGTTAGCATTGATGAGGGGACAAACTACAGTCTATTTACAAAAAAGAGGCATGGCCATGTCCTTATATTAATGCTTGAATGCCAAAGTCAATTTTGGCAATGGTACAACATGGTTCCAGCAGGGCTCTTTTGAAGAATGACATTAGTAACAGTGGCTTTCCTCTTCCCGATGTGTTTAGCACACATGGGCCACTTGCAAAAATGTGTGCCAAAATCTTTCCCAAAAAGTGCCAAATTGCTCTTCCTCTTTCTATAAATTGTAAACTTCTAATTCGAGAAAAGGATTCGCTCTCAGCCTTAAGGCAAAACTCTGCCCAAAAATCTCTCGAGCTTGTAAGGCAGAGCTCTGCCAAAAATATTACCTTGAATCTGAACTTAGCTATTTTTACCTCCATTCTGAGTTTTGCATCTTTAGCATGTGTTTATACTTTGATTCTGTGTTAAGTCATTTTCTTAATGCTTTTGCAAAATGATTTCAGCATGTTTGGTGCATTTTTGAGTTTTCTTTTTACAGGTCTGTCAGACGTGTCCCTAAAAGAGTGTAGGTGAAGTGGATAGGCTGCTGTAGTGTGTCCCAGAATGCCTCTAGTAGTTATTTCCTCCCTCTATCTCCATGGACCCTTGACCCGCTGATGCAGAAGGTTTTCTCACTTCAGATGAAGTGTATAGGCGCTCCTTTTTGGTGAATAGTATATGTTCGGGCTGAGTTCTGGTGTATCACCTCTTTTCATTTTTTAGGCTTAGGTTCTATTTTCAGCATCTCTCTCCCCCTTTTCATCCCCCCCCTTTTTTACATTTTTTGTTAGCAGTAGGAGAAACCAGGGCCTAAATGATACATTAGAGGGAGCTAGCCCTTATCTAGAGACTCTCCCCTCCAACTTCACCTATCCCATAGGCGAGAGGGGAGTTTCTATTATTGCATGAAGAAGGTAGGAGCTCGGCCTCCTGCCAAGGGTGCAATCTTCTGTAGCAACAGTTTTTGGCACACCTGATGGGACCAACTAAGACAGGTTTTGTCCAAAGAGTTGAAGAATTTTTGGTGTGTTCTTCAACCGATCAACCTTTGGAAGCTTTTGTATCAACACCAATGGCGACTCTGAGTTGAATCTGTTGGTTAAGCAGCTTGGTGCCATCATAAATCACTTTTTGTATGTATAATTCCTTTGCACAAAATCATGGGTCTTGTTTTACTCCATATGACTATGATCAAGCTCAAGATTTTCAGAGAATCACCTCAAGCAGCTCTCCTAGTTGCCCTTCAATGATAAGGGAAATGGCCCTAGAGTTTGAGAAGCAAATGATGGAGATTGATAGACTGGAGGAGCAGTACAGATATCAACAGGAGCTGATGTATAAAGAGGAGTGTTTGTTTAGGCAAGCTCAAGCCTTGCAATCCATGGAGGAGGAGGTAGCAAAATAGAGAAATCCATTTATCCAAGGCAATAAACCTTGCGCACCCTCTCCTATCCTAAAGAAAGCCCCCTCTTTTGTACCAAATCCTTTCTATCAGATAACATTTGCTCACTCTAGCTCATCTGATGCTTCTGCTCTCAATCTCGTGCACTTGGCTTTCCAACATCAAAGGGCATCAGAGCAACCCCCCATGGAGATCAATCTTCTCAATTCCTTATATTGTGAATCTTCCATTGGGGGGAATACCATGAGCCAGCACATTTCCCTTCTAGAGACTCTTCTGGTGCATCAACAATCTCTTCCTAGTGTTCCTCAACCTCCCCAAATTTTTTAACATGATATGCAAATTTCGAGTTGGAGGAAGGAATACCAAGAACCAGCCCAGAGCCTTGAAGAGGATGATGTTGGTGACCTCTAAGAAAGACTCTTTCAAGACAACCTAGCCAAATAAATTAAAGATTTAGAGGCTAGGATGAGTCTGCTCTGTGGAAGAGAGATAGAACTTCTAGACCTTATGGAGGAGCCCCAAGGCCTTGGAGAAAACAAAGTTGCTGCCTATTCGCAGGAGCAAATTTCCAGTTCTGAGATCCTGAACTTGGGGAAAATAGTAGAATCATGGAGTAGGAAGGAGGAGAATCAAGGTTTTTCTCAAAACCTTGAAGACGCTAAAGTTGTTCCTGCTCATGATGATGCTGGTGACCTCCAAGAAAGGTTCTTCCAAGAGGATCTAGCCAAGAAAATTACAGAGTTAGAATCTAAAGAGAGATTCCTCAGTCAGTGTGTGATGGACGGTTCAGACCCAATGGCACATTCCATGTCTGAACACACCCCACCTACACACTTCCAAGAGAACTATTAGGCCACACCTAATATAGATGAAGTGCTGACCAGATGGAAAGAGGAGAATCATTCGATTCTAGCTCAAGGACTGCCTCCTCTTCCACATGGTTTTCCCACTTCACCCCTTTTCAAGGAAGAACCTATTCTGCAAGAGGCGAGTGAGGAGTAGAAGATCTAATCTATAGTTTTTCAAGGGGCTATCATGAGCAATAGCGAAGAAGAAATCATCATTGAGGCTTTTTGTGAAGGCATCATCAGCAATGGAGAAGACTCAGGTCACGCATACATGCAGATGTTCTAGCAATATGAGGAGGAACAAAAGCATGGTGAGCTCTCTTCCCTTTTGTTTGATGAACTTCCCTATTGTTTTGATGAGGAGGATGACTATGTTGAAGAGCCTGAGTTGGAGGAGGATTAGGAGGATACCTTTGACCATCTAGAGGTCCTGATCTTTGAGGAGGAAAAGGAGAGGTCTGTCTTCCTAGAGGAAGGCCTTGGAAAAGAAAGCTTTGAACAAAGAGGTGATGTTCTATGGGATGAGCAATCATTTTGTGATTCCATTTCAGACATCACCACAGTCACCCTTCTTCAAGAAGGCCAAGAGGGAGCAAAGGATGAGTCTGACAGAGTCTTCAATGAAGCAGAAGGAAACGGGTCAGACCATGATGCACTGCAAGGGAGCTATACATGTCAAAGGGCTTATGGTGATGAGCCAACAACCACAAATTTCTTGGTGAAGAGCACCAATATGAGGGACCAACATTTAACAAGCTTCCAAGGACAAGCAAAGTACACATATGTTGGAAGCATGTTTGATTCTGATCCACTCGGATACAAGCCAAGCAAGGTGACAGGCAAGAGGAGTAGGTCACCAACTCTCTTTTTCATTCAGCTACTTGCCTGCTACCATAAGTCTTCTTACTAGGAAGGTGACTTAAGAAAATTTCCCTTTGATCCAAGAGGGAGGCAATTATTCCTGGTTAGCTGTATATAGTAGTTTGCTTTCAGTTTCTTTCCTGCTTTCCCTAAGTGCAATTTGCACATGTAGTGTTTTTTAGCCTTGTGTGTTTCCCTTTGCGTGTGGGATAAGAAGCTTCATGTTTGATTCTTGGATCTTTGGGGCTATTTCTAACCTTTCTTCATAGCTGCATCTGACTCCGTGCCAAATGGACTGTAAGGCAACTGGTCTTTAAGCATAGCAGGCATGCTTCCCCTGGGAGTCACCAATTTGTTGACCATTTTTTACCCAATAGGCCAAAAATCGGTCCCCTTCTGTCCCTACTATTCTAAGCCATTTCATTTTTCAATTTTGCATGAATCTATTCATTTCTACAGACTCTACAAGTCTAAATCTATGGACTTTGCAGGTCTTGGATTTCTACGGACTCTGCGGGTTAGTCCTTTGATGTAATGACTTTTGTCCACGAGAAAAAGCTCAAAACAGAAGCCTGAAGTAGAAAATCTATAGAAAAGCTTGATGACATTTTGTCAAGGATGATGACGTCCTGAAAACTATCAAATTTAAGTAGATGAACTAGCCGTTGGGTGACGGCCGCATGAAAGTCAATTTTAACACATTAAAGTAGCTATTTGTTTTCAACAAAAATGAGCGCCAAAGCATGAAAGAAGCCCGAGGAATGCAGTGACCTGCCAGAAGATTGCCCTTGAGGGCTGAACGAGTAGGAAGAAGACAAAGAACATAAATGACAAAGCATTCAAGTGGTGAAGGGAAGGTGAGTTATTGCAGATGAGCGACGTGACCTATTTTTATACAGTTAGCATTGATGAGGGGATAAACTATAGTCTGTTTGCAGAAAAGAGGCACGGCCATGTCCTTACATTAATGCTTGAATTCCAAAGTCAATTTTGGAAATGGTACAACATGGTTCTAGCAGGCCTCTTCTGAAGAATGACATCAGTAACAATGGCTTTCCTCTTCCCGATGTGTTCAGTGCACATGGGCCACTTGCAGAAATGAGCGCCAAAATCTTTCCTAAGAAGCGCCAAGTTGCTCTTCCTCTTTCTATAAATTGTAAACTTCTCATTTGAAAAAAGGATCCGCTCTCAGCATTAAGGCAAAACTTTGCCCAAAAATCTCTCAGGATTGTAAGGCAGAGCTCTACCAAATTTTTTACCTTGAATCTGAACTTAGCTATTTTTACCTCCATTCTAAGTTTTGCATCTTTAGCATGTGTCTATGCTTTGATTCTGTGTTAAGTCATTTTCTTAATGCTTTTGTAGAATGATTTCAGCACGTTTGGTACATTTTTTAGTTTTCCTTTTATAGGTATGTCAGATGTGTCCCTAGAGGAGTGTAGGTGAAGTGGATAGGTTGTTGCAGTGTGTCCCAAAACGCCTCTAGTAGTTATTTCCTCCCTCTATCTCCATAGACCCCTGACCCACTGATGCAGAAGGTTTTCTCACTTCAGATGAAGTGTATAGGCACTCCTTTTTGGTGAATAGTGTATGTTCAGGCTGAGTGGGTCACATTTTTTGGTGTATCACCTCTTTTCATTTTTTAGGCTTAGGTTTTGTTTTCAACATCTCTCTCCCCCTTTTCATCCCCCCCTTTTTTACATTTTTTGTTAGCAGTAGGAGAAATTGGGCCTAAATGATACATCAGAGGGAGCTAGCCCTTATCTAGAGACTCTCCCCTCTAGCTTTGCCGGTCCCATAGGCGAGAGGGGAGTTTCCATTGTTGTGTGAAGAAGGCAGGAGCTCAGCCTCCTACCAAGGGTGCAATCTTCTACGTCAATAGGAACAACCTGCTATTTACTCCCAAGACTTCATCCCTCTTCAAGAGCCCTCTTGTGTTCCTGACCACCTTAAGGAGGAGCTATTTCAAGAGAATATAGTAAAGCAAATCAGAGAGTTAGAGTTAAAGGCAAGGAAAGAAAAAGAAAGGCAAAATCAACAAATGAAAGCATAACCATTACCTTTCCCATCTTGGAGCCAAGTCATGCATCCATGTAAATCCAAGGTCATTTAACCCCATCCCTCCCTCCTCAAGAGCCTCTATCTTTTCCATCTTAGAAATCCATTCAGAGTAGTGAGATGAAGGAGGAGGTGGTGATTCCTGAAATTAGACAAGAAACCTTGCAGCCTCCATTCCTTTCCCCTCAAAAGCCTAGATCCTTTCCTTCCTAGAGATCCATTCAAGAAACAAAGAATCGAGAAGAGGAGGTGAGGGTGATACAAAAATTAACTTCAAGAATAAAATCAAAAACTTATGGTAGCTTCCCTGAACCTTTATCCCCTTGTTGAGCATTTTCAAGAGCCTATTATGCCACTTTTTGAGAAAGAGCCTCTCCTCTATGAGGAAAACCAAAGAGATGCATCCAAAGAGGCTAAGGAGAAGGATATCACGAGCAACTATGCAGAAAAAATCACCATAGAGTCCCCCCTTGGTCTGCAAAAGATCAAAGTAGCCGTCTTGAATGAAGGAGAATATATTGAAGACTCTTTTGCAGTAGTGCATGAAGTAGACTGCACTATTGAGGATGCAAAGCTACCACCTTATGTTAAGAATGAAGGGGTCAAGGCTATTAATTTACTGGATGAGCTGCCACATGATAAAAGGGATGAGGAAATGATTGAAGTTGCTGATCAAATTGATGAACTTATGGAACAGCTAGAGGTTCCCAATCAGTTGGAGGGCTCATTTGAGGACTTGTTTGAGATATTGAGAGTTGGCTATGTTCTTCTCCAAGGTAATTATGACTTAGTTATAGCCAAAGAGGGCAGTCTTGTCAAGATGATTAGAGGGGATAGAGTGTGCAGACTTTCAACTCTACCACCTCAAGAGTCTATTGTAGACAAGGACTTGTTTCAAATCTTTATAATGGGTTATCAACTCCTTGATGAACCCAAAAAACATGAAATAAAGAACAAGCCTAGTCCTACTGAGGACACCATTGAAATCAAAGAGGTATGCCTTGTTGAACCACTATTGGAGGTTGTAGTTAAGGAGCCATATGAAGAATTTGAGATTGTTTGGATTCACATAGCTAACCTATTTGGAGTTGCTTGGTTATTATTGAGCATGATGACAAAGAAGTTGATAGTTGTAACAAAGAAGAGGCAAGCATCAAGACCAGGGGTCAATAATTTGCATGCCTGATTCAATCTCTTATCTCATGATGCAAGAAAAGTATCAAACTTTCCTTTTGATCTAAGAGGAAAGGTACACATAGTTTTAGGGTGTATATATTAGATTAGTCTTATTTTAATCACATTTGTTTGTTGTCCTTATTTTCATTTTAGGTTAGTTTCCTTTCATAAGTGCCTTGGGCACTTTTTTTTATTTTTATTTGTTGCTTCAAGAGGAGGTTCCAAAAAGGGTCAACCTTGTTGAACCAAAGCAAAGACTCCATGCCCAATGGACTAGATAAGGCAACATGAGTTGGGTTCCCAAGCATAGTAGGCATGCTTCCCTATGAGTCACCAGAAATGTTGGTCATTTTTGGCCCACATACCAAATTTTTCCCAAGTGTGAGAAGGTATAAATTCAAGCAAAAGTGGCAAGTTTAGACAACTTCGAGTTTTTTGGAAGGAGAAGTCTTTTCTAGAGGAGCACTAATTAAAAACTTTATAAGTAATCAACAGTCAAAACCCCAAAGCAAGTAAGAAGGTTTGGAAAGCTTGATCTCATCTGGTTAGTGTATTTTGAGTTTCTGGGGGTTGCACTACTTAATTAATTCATAAGTTGTGAGTAGTTAGAAACCCAAAATAAGTAATGAGACATCAAAATCTTGATTTGGTCTTAGAAGTGCTTCTCGGGTTCTCAAAGGGACAAGTCTTCTCCAAGGGTCAATTCTGAAGAAGGAGGTCCAGGCACAAATCTTGAAGGACTCTTTCATAAATATAAGTGGTCCTCTTCAAAAAACCCAAAGGACCTTTTGCATATTTTTGAAGGGTTAGTACCTTTCTCTGAAGGGCACTCACAACACCAAAGGCACTTTTCAGGAAAATCTAAAGGTACCAGTATATAAGGCCAAAGGGCCTTTTCTCATATAAAAGGGGATAGTCAAGAAATATGAAGAGATTTACATAGATTTTGAAGGGGTCAAATGCAATAAATTTGAAGGGAACCAATAAGAAGTCAAGGCAATGAACAAAAGAGACCCAGGAAAATTGTTTGAAAGTAAAAGTCTGAAGTAAGTTGTGAGTAATGGAAAGTTTCGAAAGTAAAATTATAGAAAATATTCCAGGGCAAAATAGATCAAGGAAATTAGAAAGGCCAAAGAACATCAAGGTCAGTGGTTGGTGAATCTAAAGGGATAATTAGTCAAGGACCAGTGACACAAATACAAACAACAAGCTCAATAGTTCAATGGATAACAAGGACTTCTCCTTTCAACTTTGACATGCAAGTGGTCAAACAAAGATTGGATGCATCCAGGTGGAGCAACGAACATATAGGGACTGATTGGGATAGTCCAAGTTGCAATAAAGAACATGCCAAGCTTTATTACAAAGATAAAAACACTCAAACATGGCCAAGACATGCAACTACCACTGGTATGGCTCACTCAATTTCAAAGAGGAAAACTTGAGTGCATGAAGGGTTCAAGGATATTTTACAGTGATCTTGGGTGGTCCATTTTATGGTCAAAGTAGTCACAATAGCAGTGGTTTTGATCATTAATGACTTCTTTTCCCCTTTTTCCATTCTCTCACACAAGTCCCTTTTCTCTCTTGTCCCTTTCTTCTATATACGGGCTTCCGAACCATTGTAAAGGGCCCCAAGTTTTTAGAATTTTATCATCTTATTGGGAGATGGTTGATCATTAAGGCATTTTCAAAAACATGCTCCTTAGACCAGACTAAACCCTGTTGAGATATTATAATAACTACCTCTTGAATGTAATGAGATGATTTTTTAACTATTTCTTGTCTTCAAATAGTGCTTTAGTATGCTTTTTCTTAGTGGATTCATGAATGAGTGTATTCCTAGTCTATTAACCTTTTGCTTTCCTCTTTGAAGTATTTTCAAGATTTTGTAGGTCTAGATTAGTGTTCTACCTAAACCTCTTCCAGTGTGTGTTTACTTGATCTTGAGATAGTGCAAGTCCAAATTGTCTCATGATTGATCTAGTGTGGGTTCAAGCATAGATGAGTGGTCATTTAAATTTGGTGCATCACCTGGTTAGCCTTCTTAGGAGCCCTTATCTTCCTTCTAACCCTTTCCCTCATGAAGCATTAGTTTAGCAATAGTTTTAGGTGATCCAAAAAGAGGAACTAGCCTCTTTAAAAAGCCTAGAGGCTCAAACTCACCATAGGATACCCACATCCAGAGGTTATTCCCATGCTTATAGCCAAAAGTGGGAGAGCCTAAAGAACTCTCCCATAGGGGTGCAATTTCTAGCTATAACAATACCATTTATAGTACATTGATGTCTAAAATATATACATTGTAATCAATCTATCAAAGTTTTAAGCATTAGATATGAGTACCCTCTACAGTCAGTGGTATCTACTCCTCCTCCCCCACCACCATCATAGTTAGTTATTGCACGTTTTCAAGAGCATAGTAAGGAGATAGTCGTGGCACCTATACAAGATATTTCTAAATAATAAGTCCAAAGGAGAGTAATATGTTAGAGTAGTCTAGTTAAGCTCGATTATGGAATGATTAGGAATAATATTACATGCACATGTTCTTAGTGCATGGTGGGCCCTTGTCATCCCTCAGTGGGGGATAATGGCCTCTCCAATTAGTCCCAGTGGGGGACAATGGCCAACCCACTCAACTAGTTGGAGGGCCACCTATTTGTTCCCCACTCTCCTCTTACTCCTATATATGATGCACTTGTGTGTGCATTCATAAGTGAGAGAGGGAGATTGATTTGTGAGTCTTTACATTGTAATTTGTTTGTGAAGAAATAGATAAGTTGCTTTGTGTTTATTGTGCAATGCCTTCATGTTTTCTTTTATGGTAATGTGCTCTTGGAGAGACCCTAGGTGATTGCATTGAGCACTCTGATATAATACACCCTCTTAGACATAGTTTTGCACATCAAAAAGTATTTCAAAGTTTAAAGAGATCATCATCTTCTATAGTGCATCCTCAGGCAGTACCTTAGACAATTCAATGTGTTTCACAATGAACATAGGTAGTGAGACCTTCTCTTACTCTAAAACAAACTCCACTGAGTCATCCTCCTTCTCAAATAACACATCTTATAAAATATCCTATGAGAAATGATCAAGATAATTATGTTTTAACACTTGATGCCTTTTCAGATTTAGATTCATCCATATCTAGCACTTTTGATTCATGAAAATTCACTCTCCACCTTTATGGTAAAGGCATTCACTATGGGATTCCCATTGAATAGATCGTAGGGTAGTCACTTTCAATTATTTGAAATTACCTAAAAAAAATATTTCAAAAATACCAACAAATTAAAAATATGTCAAAAATATAAAAACATTCAAAATATTTTCAAAAATTAATATCAAAATTTGAACATCACATGAGTTGTTAGTTTACTTCTTTACATATGTTATTTATCACATATTTTGGTAGATAACATGTTATTTTTCATACACACATGAAGTTTATGATGTATATGGGTGTGTTGTAGGACATACATATTATACATGGATTCTTAGATGTTGGAATGTCTTATACCCAATGGTCATGCCTATGCTAGGGGCATATTATTATACATGTTACATTATCATAGGTTGTATCTATCTATGACCTATCTACCAAGTTGAGTTACATATATTACAAGTTCCTTGTTAATCATGCATATATTAAATTGTGCTACATGGATATGCTACTTAACTATAATGTGACATTGATACATATGGATGTTGTAGATTAGTTTTCACTTGTTCTATGCTACTTCAATTATTTTACTTTCTTACATGATAAGTTAGACATTGCTTAATTATTACATGTGGACCTTGGACCTTGTGTGCAATAGTTTTTGGATTATCTCTATGAGATTTTTCTTGGTATGTGTGACATTTTAACATATCCATTACTTATGGCCTTTGACACTATGTCTTCTTGTATAAGTGATATTTTAACATGTCTCTTATTTGTAGCATTTGTAATGTCCTATTTGTTTATATTTTAGCATTGATTGATTTCCCTTATGATGTGACATTGCTTGACATTATGTGTTCTTCTTATTGTACTTTATTAGTGGTGTCATGATACATATCATGCACTTTTATTACATAGTCTAAATTCAAATATGGTACTTTATTGCATGACTCATTGTTATATTTATCTAAACATGACATTGTGTGCTTTGCGTTCAATATGTTACATATAGGCTTCAATGAAAATTACATTATTGATGACATACTCTTTACGTGATGACATAATTATAAATGATTATATATTTATAACATGATATAGTTAACTCTTCTTTTGAGACGTGTGACTTTAGGTTACATCCCTCATCTCAAAAGGGGGGAATTATAATGAAATTTTATTAGATATATAAGCCTCCATGAATATACAAAATCAAATATAGATTTTCCAAGAGTCAAAACAATGCAAAATCAAATTATATGACAAAATATAGATTTTCAAAGATTTGAAGCAATTCAAAAATTTGAGTTTTATGATAGAGTATAGGTTTCAAAGATTCAAAGTAAATTCAAGTATCATATTTTATGAAAAATATAGGGTTAAAAGATTCAAAGTGCTAAAGATTCAAAGTTTCAAAGATTCAAAGTAATGCAAAAATCAGACATGTGATAGATATTAACATAGTGAAACATATTATGAGGGTACATGACATGTATAAGCACTCACTTTACTAAATCTCTAAGTATAAATTCATACACATTTGAATACATATGCATGGGCACATGTAGAACACTTCATTGACATAAATTATAGGTATAAAATGTAGATATAGTTGGGTATATAGATGCATAATATTATATATCATTTGGGGAAACATTCAAGAGGCATGATACTTATCCATGCATATATATACATTTTTCGAAGTCAAAAGGCATGATACTATTTCATACACATATAAAATACAATACAATTTACATATTCAAAGACAAATGGTTGTTATTTAAATTCAAATCTATTTACACAATGTTCATGATGGGGGCATGAATATTCTTCATTATGTTTCAATCATGCAATTTATATTCTAAATCCATCTATAGTGGTGTGTTCGACCTATTATGAATAATGTATATTTGATTATAATGACACTCAATGGCCTTGGCATTATTTCTAGTGAACCCATTGTGTAGTTTTCATCTTCTTTTATAGGTGATGTACATTTGACTCTAGTGACACTCAACAGCCTTGACATCACTTGTAGCAAACCCATCTCAGTTTCACCTTTTTTTGGATTGGTATATTGGGTACTTATCCTCATTCATGAGAGTTGGAGAATATATATTTACAACCTATTGGCTTCATTATTTATTAAAAATTAGGACTTGATCACTCTCAATTCATCAATGGTTAACATAAGGAAACATATCTCCAAGTGATCTAACAAGGGGGCACATTTATCCAATGTTATAGGGAAATATGGTTTCATATACTTACAAGTGTATTCATTCCTTTCTCACCTCTCAATTTTTAGATTTTAAAAGTTTATATTTTTATAATTTCAAATATGGATAAATGACTACTTCACGTGTTGTTGTAGGGTTTTTTAAAATGAGTGCTCTGTATAATTAGAGTATCCTATCAAATACAAAGTGTGTTGTATACATGCAAGTTTAATTCTTTCTCTTTTAATCTATAAATTTTTTTACTAGAATTAGGGGGGATGTGTATACCTAAATCTAGTCACAAGTACTTGACAATGTTAATTCTTGACACACCTAAACCATTCAACTTGTGCCCAAATAAATGACTCTTAATTTCAATTCCTCTAAGCCATTTATCTATATGTAGGCTTGACCTTTTGTTTGATGTCACTTCTACATAAAACTTTATAAGTTAATACTCAAACCTATTTGTATCATCCTCAAACCATTTCCATTCTCAATACAATTGTCCCTAATTTTGTTCTAGGCAGACAAATTTGTTGTCGTGAACCTATCCACCTAGAGCAGCCTTATCCATGTGCCAAAAAATGGATAGTTTCTATAGACTTATCCACCTAGGGAAGCCTTATTCTCATGCCAAATAAAGACTTTTTTTTAAAACTAAAATATTCTATGGGGTTCTCCCACAACTTTTTCAAGGTTTGTTAAAGTAAATTGTCAAAAGGTTTCACAATATAAGTAAATCAAGACATCATTCCAAAAGAATTAGATCTCTAATTGGCATCTATCATAGACAATATTGAACATTGAACAATCCTACTCTAATATTCCCAAATTAAATATCAAGTGATCTGACTTAAATCAAGTTTAAAGCACCTCAAATCAAATCAAAAGCTATTATTTTGAAGTCTCAAAACCAAATTTTTAGCTGCATATATATAGTTGAAAAAAAAATTCACAATAAATTTATGTGGGATAACTACATGTGGCTTGATTCCCTCTTCAGAGAATCAAGATATGTAGGTAGTAGTCAATCATTAAGAGGGTGACTTGGGTTAGCTTAGCCCATTAAACTCTCCCTCTCTTTTTGCAAGTTTATAGCTCTCACAAATACCCCTAAGATTTTAAAATCAAAGAGAATGAAAACAATGGCTTCCACATGAAACAAACATAATAGAAGCATCTCAACCCACTTAGTAGACATAAGCATAGAATGTATAACAATTACATTTTTGTCACTATAAATGTAGACACATCCATAGTTGATAGACAAAAATAGTCTATGTTATTATCCAAGGAGTGTGATCCGATCTAGAAGTATTTAAATTTTTTTAATCTGATCATCCACAGTCATAGTCCTATCTTTTTCTCTTTTCCAATATTAGACATCAGAAGCAGTCAACTAGGAGCCAAGATCTAAGCTAAGTTAATTTATTTCTATTAATTTCCAAAAATAGCATATTTCCATATTTATCAAGTTGCAATCATAATTTTTAATAAGTGTATACCATTAGCATTTTAATCTCTCTCAAGTTTTAAACTTATTAGACAACATTAACATTGTTAAATAAAAATTAAGGTAAAATACAATACTACATCATAAAAAATAGGTAAGAAATTTTATTTGTTTTCAATAAAGTGTCTTATGAAAAAATTCTAAGCTTAATCATATTCCTCAAGTTAAATCAGAGATTTTATGGAGTTATGGTGTTCACAATTTCACAAGAGATTACATGGTCATAATTGTTATCTCAACTCATAGTTGTTTTTAGATGGTCATGTGTATTCTATTCGTAACATAAACTTTAATGCTCATGAGGCCACTTCAATATTCCCTAAGTCTCTAGTGGAAGAGACATCCATACATTCCACGATGACCGTATCATAGTTTCAAAACTTGGTCATCATATTCAATGTTCCTAAGTTGAATGGTAACCACAGTCTGCATGTTCCTTGGAGACCCATACACATGTGTTTACAATGGCCATATTATGTAATTTTAAAAGTTTTTATGACTATGTCCTTGTCATAGATTGATACGTAGTGGCAAACATCAAATTTAAGATAGTGTGAATAAGGCATCTTTAGCATACACTTGGTAGCATCACATAGAGCTTGTTTCACATGATGACTATTCCATGGGTTGTCATAACCATCAAATTAATTCCCAAGTTCATGAGGTACATATCCTCAATTTCCTCCCATGGAGTCAAAAAGAGGTTATGTGAGTCAAAGAGCCCATGATTGCGATGTGTGTCACAATAACATGGGATCATGATATTTAAAGTGGTCACAGTTTTAGATGGATACATTTTGACTCTTAATAAGATTGAGTTAGAGTCACAGGTGTAGACATATGCATAAAAAGTCACAAGTGGATTTATTAAATCCATGGGTCTAAAAAGACAATGGAGATCATGACTAACATTTAAGCCCATTAAAAATAGGCCCCAAGATCATGCCATGTGGCATTATCATGTGAACTGGTGGTCATAATTTAAAATTAGTCACAATACAATTCCTTGACACAATGGATTTAAAGAGGCCATAACTTCCATTTAGGATCACCATTTGTGACATTTTTTTTCTCTTTGGAAATCTAGGAATGAGATATTTTAAAGTGGCCACATGTCATAAAATATCTTATGAATAAAATTATTCATAAGGGAATGATCAAGAGGCCATTTGGGTGATCATTCAACTATCTTTTAATTTGATGAGAGAGGTACAATGAAGTTAGAGAGTTGGGGACCAGAGGGATAAAAGAGATCACAACCATAGAGATGAGGATCCACACTAGTAAGAGGAAGGTTCCAAAATAACATTGGGATACAACACAAATAAATAATGGGGCCATAGATCAAAATGGGACCATAAGATAGATAAAAAAAAGGTCTAAAAAATAAGGTTGTAGAATTTACAGTAGAGAGTGAGATTGTAAAGCCCAAGAGGCTTAGAGACATAGGGGACAAAATAATTGGTAAAGAGTCATTGTGAATGTAGATGTAGTTAAGTTTGATTTTATTAATAAATAAGAATGTTTTCCACTATGTGACACTAGCTACATGGAAAATGGCATTGATTTACTAGGACCCCTTACCATGAATTCACCAATTGGTTTCATAGCAAGTTAAATTTTAAATCTTATTGTGAAAATAATATTGCATTTGTTGCAAGAAAGATAAGAGTCCTACAAGGGGAAAGAGTTATTTGAAAGAGAGATATTATTATTTGAGTCTAATGTGGGTTGTGAAAAAGAATCTTACTTATGTAAGTTACAAGTTGTGGAAGAGAAGATTTCATGTGAGAGAGGATAAGTTTGGTATAGGTATGTGAGAAGTCTTGCAAGTGTAAATAAAGTGAGAGAGACTTTTGTATGATTCAATTGCATGTTGTGAAAGAGAATCCTACTTGAATCAATTATAGTTTGTGAAAGAGAAGCTTGTTTGTGGATAAAAATGGTACATAAAAGGAAAGGATCACCAAGAGTGGAATACCTTTTAGAAATGTTGGCAGGCATCTAAGTGAGATTAGATATGATGGATAAAGGTCAAGAAAATAACACTCAACAAAGAGTCTAAAAGAGTGTCTTGAAGTCACCCAACATAGAGATAAAATAAATAATGATGAAGATGGTGTCCAGGATGGATGTCATAGAGAAAAGAGTTCCCATTAGAGGACAAATATCTATAGAGGTCAAAATGGAAGAAAGAGGTAATTCTATTGAGTATACCTTTGTATTTTTAGGTACAAAAAATCCTAAATAATTTTTGAATTAGATACTACATTAAAAATAAATAAAAAAGATAATATTGAGGATCCCAAAAGGGTGAAGGTTGCACATAATAAAATGTGAGGTAGTGCAACTAAGTTTTGGAGATTTATCCAAGAGAGGAGACTATAATATGGGAATAAGAAATTGAGAGATTGGGAACACATGGTTTCCAAATTGTTAAAACAATTTATGATATAGGATGGTGGGAAGAGCTTTAAAATATGAGACTTCAAAAAAAAAGAGAGAAGATTATTGTAAGAGATAATAAGTAAGCAAAGTTGCCTAACGAGCAATAATTTTTTTTTAAAAGAAATAATAAGAGGTGGGATAAAACGAAATAAGTTATCTTAGATGAAGGTATGGTGAAAATCTCTACACAAGGAGATAATGAAGCAGATTTTTTTGTAAGCTAACTTGAGATTGTTCTAGTGAACAAAGAGAGTACAAGAGGTTGAGAGTAGCCCATGTAAATAAGGAAAGGTCATTTTTATCTTATAGATCATGACATATTGTTGAAAAAGAATGAAAAATAAGAAATTAAAGTGGCATATTTACAAAGAGTAGAAGATACATGAGCCAAAGAGGAAAAGAATGAGAAGGGTAATGTTGAAAATCATGTTTTGTCTAACATTTATTTATGTGAAAATTTGGAAGCATATAGAAAATGTGAGGTAGAAAAAATAGGTGAAGTTATTTCCACAATTAAAAAATATGATTTTCTCCATGTATTAGACATGGGCAAAGAAATAAGAGAAGAAGAGGAAAACATTATCCATCATGAAAGATGGGTAGAAAATTATACGACAATAGGACAATTCCATAACTTTTTAATTATAAATGATCCATAGACTCTTTGGACAACAAAAAATGGAATATGTCACCCAAGTGACATAGATGCAAAGGACATAAGAGTTAAATTTGTTTTAGAAAAGGCAACAAGAGAAGAGAAGATTGTGGTGTTCCACAACCACATGAACAATGAATATGTGAAGTGTGAAGTGAAAAATTATGCACTGAAGGAAGATTGTGAAGAGGAGAATTTTATTCATACATCAACACAAAAATAAGGAGAATGGAATCAACTTGGATCTAGTGCAAGAAGATGATGAGTATAGAAGTGGAAGAGAAGTTGTCACAAGAACAACTAAACACTATTATGAGGAGCATGCCAAATGATGGAGGCCTTGAAAAACACACACTTTATGGAAATAAATATTATAACATGAAAATGGAAAAATCACGTATGGATAATGTTATGTCTCATGTTTTAGAATTAATTTGTGATTGTATTTTGTCTACAAGAGCAAATATGGAGAGGAAGGACACATTCAAAGAGGCCTTCTAACATGAAGAAAGTAAGTTGATTGAGTTTAAAATTTGTGAAGAAGTAAAAGAATAGGAGTATTTTAAAACTTTAATTAATTAATGACCCATAAGTAGAATGGTGGTGGCACATAAAATTAGAAGAAGAGATGACAACTATGAGGAAATAGGAACTACAAATTGAAAAAAGTGACAGGATGAAGAATCTAATAGCAAGTTGGATAGTGATTAACCAAACTGAAGAAGGTTTTTTTGGGTGAGGATGGAATAAAGTAGTGGTTATTATCCCACAAGATAAATCAATAAGCATGATGAATCATCTCAGTAGAGTAGGTCAGATAAAGGTGGATTTAAATCCACATGAAGATGGAATAAGAAGAAATCTTATTGGTGGAGGTGAACAGACTATGCCTAAAAAATATGTAAAAATAAGTGAAGCCTTTGGTAGAGAATGATGTAAAATGGTGGGTTTGATCTCATAAAATAAGAAATATTTAGAAAATATGAGCAGGAGAGAGTGGATTTGAAGCTAGCAAGAAGCTATAAGTTGAAGAGAAAAAAGATAAAACTAGATGAAATATTTGATGTGTTGGAAAGGAACACAATAGTCATTAGCCTCAATGATCAAAAGAGTGGTTTTACCACTTATTCCATCCATGTGAGTAGTATATCAATTTTAATTACCTTAGGTGTCATATGCAAGAGCATCTAAGGTGTTTGGGCAATCTTACATTTAAAAAAATAGATAGGCAGTTTTGTTGGTTGTCAATAAAGAGTCTCAGGTATAATTTTTTGGCTGAATCAAAGTCCTTGAGTTAAATCAAATATTTCATGGAGCCATAGAAGTTCACATTCTCATAATGGATCACATGATATAGTTGTAATCACAACACTGTGTTGTTTTTAAATGGTCACGCATATTCTTTTCACAACATAAGTTGAAATGCTCATAAGGCCACATCAATATTCCTTGAGTCTCTATGGGAAGTGTTGGTTGTAAATTCAATACTCCCAAGTCACGATGACCACCTCATAGTTTAAAATCTTGGTGGAGGTCAAATTTTATGTCCCTAAGTCTAATGACGGCCATAGTTTCCATGTTCCTTGGAGACCCATACATATATGTTTACGATGGCCATATTATGTACGTTATAAAGTATTCACAACTAAGTCTTCATCACATTTTGATGTGTATTGGTAGGCATAAAGTTTAAATAATATGAATAGGGAATATCTATCATACATCTAGTAGCATCACATAGAGCTTGATTCACAAGATGATGGTTTGTGAGCAATGTCAACCATCAAATTAATTCTCAAGTTCACAGGGTCCACAACTTTGGTTTCTACCCATGCACTCAAAAATAGGTTTTGTGAGTCTATGCACCCAATATTGTGATGCATGCCACAATAATGAGGTATCATGAGATATAAAATGATCATGGATTTATATGATTGTATTTCAAATCTTAAGTGGATTTGGTTGGAGTCATGGGTCTAGTTGGGCACGAAAGTGGTATGGACTTAATAAATCCATGAATCCATGGAGACCAAGGGGGACATTCAATTTCATTAAGTAGAGGCCCTATAATCATGCCACATGGAAAGATCATGTATGCTAGTGGTCACAATCTCAACTTAGTCATAACATAGTGCCATGACACAATGGACTTAAAAAGGTCATATCTTCCATTTGGGATCACCATTTACGATGTTCTTGGTCTTGTTGGAAAGCTAAGAATGAGAGTTTTTAATAAATAGTGGCCACATGCCATAATATATCTTATGAAGAAAAAATTTCATGGTGTAAAGATCAAGAATCCATTTATGTGATGGTTTAACTGTCTTTTAATTTGATGAGACAATAACAAGGAAGTTAGAGAGTTGGGGACCAAAGAGATAAAAGGGATCAAAACCACACATAAGAGGTTCCCCACTAGTAAGAGGAAGGTTCCCCACTAGTAAGAAGAAGGTTCCAAAATAGAGGAGGGATACAATATGAATAAGGAAAGGATCCATAGATCATAAAAGGGGCCATAATAAAGATCAAATAGAGATATCGAGAGAAGGTTCAGAGTCTACAACAAAGAGTTTAATTTTGAAGGTTGAGAGGTTTAGAGAGATTGGGGATAGAGGAGCCAATAAAGAGTCACTATGAATGTAGGTGTTGTAAATGCTTTTTTTAATAAATTAAAGAATAATATTTATTTTTTTCTCATTTCATAACTTTGGTTTCATGATCAAAAGCATCTCTTCATAAAAGCCCCCCACTGTGACGACATCAATTTTTTTATAGCATGCTTCCACACTTTGTGGACATGTTTATTAATATAATCACAACTATAAGATCAAACAAAACCCATTTATAAATTATATTTTGATGGATTTATTTATTATTGAATGTGCTAGAAACGGTTTTATAAATTTGGATTTAGACACCAAATGCACTTGTTTAAAATATCGAAGCATTTATCAACAAACCCATTTTGTGTATATTTTTAAATAATGGAATGCAAAATTTATTTGAAGTATTTTGGCACATTTAATTTTCTTGCAACATGTTTCAACACTTTTTTTACACGATTATCACTGCAGCTACAAGTACAATTTCAAACAAAAAACTGCTTTCAATTGTATTTTGATGGGTCTTCATATCATGTAACAAAGCTTATGTTCTATAAAACTCTGGAGGATGCTTGGCTAAACAATATTTTTGGGAAATAATGTGTAATGTAATTTCAATTTTAATTTACCCACAAGTATAATTAAAACAATTATTATAAATTACATAAAAAATGGAAGTGGAAGCTAGGTATTCAATTCATAAAATGTCAATGCAACTAAGATTTCATATAAAATTTATTGAATTCTAGCATTAGAAATTATATTATATTACCATTAAATTGTTACCACTGGAACTCCCTATCCACATAAAAATAGTTACAAAATATTGAAAGCCTATGTGAAATGCCAAAGAAAACTTGTTTAACTAAAAAAATACAATAATGTTAAAGCTCAAGAAAAATTCACAATTATTGATATAAATAAAAAACTAATTCACATATTTTTAAGAGAGAGGGGCTAATGGATATGCATGGGAAGGTAATTGTGAAGTAAAGTACCATTAATTATTTAAATAGCATTAAGTAGATGCAACTTTCATAAAAAAAAATTGAAGAAAAAGTTGCCATCATAACAAGTCAAATCAAACAACTAACTAATTAAATGATGATATATAAGTGAATGTGAACACTAAATACATTACTTAATCTTCAAGTAACAATCCACCTTAATTTTATTTATATTTAAAATCACCTCATTTAAATACCTTCAAAAATTACCTTCCACATAATTTAAATGCCCAAAACAAAATTGGTGAAATAAAAATAAAAATAATAATCTATTAAAGTTTTTTTAATAATAATATAAAGCGTATGTAGTTGTAGACACCCCTTGACTTGGGATGCACAACTACTAGCTCCTTTTACCTATACAATATAAATATAAATTGCATTAACTAAAAATTAAAAATTTGTGTGTGTGTGTGTGTGTGTGTGTGTGTGTGTGTGTGTGTGTGTGTGTGTGTGTGTGTGTGTGTGTGTGTGTGTGTGTGTGTGTGTGTGTGTGTTTTAGTGTGTTGTTTACATGGGTTATAGCTCGACCTTGCTAGGATTGTATTGGTAGGTTGTTTGTATCGGGGTTTGTCCCCCATTTGGGTGTTGATAAGCTGTAGGTTTTTCCCTTTATGGGTGGAGAAGTGTGGAGTCCATCTTCTTCCTATCAACTTTTGTTATTCTCATTTTTTATCATTGTATGAATAAAGTCACATATGACCAACTAATAGTCCAACAAAACCAACACATATCCCAATGATACTTTTGATTTCTTATAAGAATAAAGTTACATATGACAAAAAATCATTTTATTAGAATAAATTTTCCTATTTGAGATTGATGTCCAGCGAAAATCATATGGATCAGATCTATTTAGAGGATAGTCAAGATTCGAGCAAGAGATGCCTTCCACAAGATGATCTCAAAAATGAGGGGAACACATATTTTGTAAATAAATTTCTAATGGAACTCGAGAAGATCCCAGAGCAAAGTCATCCAAAATAGTGCCCTTTTTACCTATCGAAACAACATATTTGATAGAAGAAGAAGAAAATAATGTAATAAAAGATGTTGAAGGAGATGCAATTGGTGAAGCTTTATCATTGTCCTTGCTTGAAGTTATATCCAATGGAACATTATCCTTTACCTTACCAAAGATAATCAAATGATCCAACTCAACATCTTTCCACCAAGTTACAAATTTGTCATGCTTTAACTTGATATTAGCTTGATCACCCAATTTATTTGGGCAATCATTGCCATATTCCAATGGATAAAGCACCTTATACATCTGAAATTAATTCTTTCATAATCTAGAGGTTGAGTCCAAATTATTTTACCAAACTTGATCTTAATTACTTCTATTAAACCTTTTGAGAGATCTATAACAATGCACATGTGAGTAAAGGTAGTCCATAGGCTATCACTAGTCTTCAAAGTAAGTGAAATAAATTACCAAAAAAGAGATACCAACGGCTTGGAGAGAATAATCCTTCTAAAATTGAGGACGTATATGAGGTAGCCTAACCCATACTAGAGCAACATCAAAAGATTTAATAATAGGATTGAAAACAAGGTACCATAGTTTCATGCAAAAAATGCTTTGTCTTATGTCTATGGGCCTAAATACAAAAATTGATCCTTATTTTCAAACAATGAGAACACAATAATGAAGAATCCTTTGGCACACAAAAGGATGAAAAAGGTGATGTCAAGAAGGTGTTTCCAATTCTTGGAGATTCAGGCATGTAGTTTAACCAAGCTTAGCCAAAATTTGTGAAAATAATAAATCATAGCAACTGAAAAAAACTAGGCTTCATCTTTCAACACCTCACCTCCCAACTCAACTAGAGGGCCATCGAAAGAGGGATGAACCATTCCATAAAATACCCTTCCAAGTGATTCAATTGTGTCATAAGATGAAAATGAAACCTCCAAATAAAAGGAGGGCAAGACAAAACCCATAACAGATAACATTTACATGCACTCAACAATAAAAAAAATACCCCTATAGATGTGAAATCTTTATCGTAGAGTCATAGGGTAGCCAAGATATAGAAGAAGTATAGGAGAACAAACAAAAACTCCTCAAAGACTACAAAAATCATGTTTAGGCTAGGACACAACCAAACAGGGGAAAAAAACCTCTAGGATGATGCCATGGCTACATGAAGTCAAAGGGAGAGCCTGAAGACGTAGGGCAATAATCCCTAAATCATTCTAATGATCACATCTCCTCTAATTAATTAAGAACCAATGATAATTATATTTTAAGCATAAATGAAAGCTAGAGATAATATTATGAGAAGTGAAAATGGTAAGATGGTGGTACCCCTTCTCAATAATTTGAAATGTAAAAAATATTTACACCTAGTTAAGGTGAAACTATGCATTATAGGACTACCCAATCTAAATTATTTGATTTGTTGAATTACAGCTTAATTTGTCCATATTGTTGTGAGAATCTAAAACCCTTTTATAGTAGGCTACTTATAGTCACATAACTTCCTCATCTACACACAACATTATTGCTACCGCTATGATAGATGGCTTCACTCCAAGTTTTCTTCTAAAAACACATTGAAGGCAATGGTATGAGATCAAAATTTACCTCAAATTTAACCCAAATGTTCCATCTTTATAAAACCTTTCAAAGTATATCTACCATGATTATATTATGCCTCTATTTGATTTAGCTTTTGTTTGATTGTATTTGCATAAAACTTTAATGTATATATTAATATAAATGGTAGATGAATAAAAATGTCTCATAAACTAGATGGGATTTCTATTTGATACTATATTTATAAATACTACTACATGAATTATAATTTGTGCCAAAATTAGATCATATTCATGTTGGACATGGATTATTTTTTATGTTTTCCATGGTGAAACTTAAGCACAGGATATACTGAGAGGGGGGGGGGGAATCAGTATATCATATATCTTATAAACTTTCACTTAATCAAATTCCACTTAAATTATAATTCAAGATATGCAATAAAACTAAAATAATAAACACCACAAGAGAGCGAGAGAGAGAGAGAGAGAGAGAGAGAGAGAGAGAGAGAGAGAGAGAGAGAGAGAGAGAGAGAGAGAGAGAGAGAGAGAGAGAGAGAGAGAGAGAGAGAGAGAGAGACCAAATTTTAATGTAGAAACCTAATGTGGGAAAAACCACAAAGAACAATCTCAAGTATATGACTGAGCACCAACTCAAACTACAATATTTGCAAGCACCAACTTGTAAGAGCACCAACCTCTTTGCTGAGCACCAACACAAAAACTAATTCATGAGCACCAACCTATAGGAGCACCAACCCCTATTGTGTATACCACAAAACTATCTCTCAATATTATTTTCTCAATAAATGATAGCACATTACAATATCTCTTTTTTTCTCTCATTTGCTCTTCTAAGCTAGATATAACAATTAAAAAACCATTCTCTCTTCCACATTTTACAAATGGCTTCCCAAACCTTTATTTATAGCTTTCCAAATGACCTTTAGCATTCACCCTTTATGACCCTTCAATCCTCATAGAAAATGGCACCAAACTTGCATGACCCTTTGTATCCTCTCATTTGAAATGTCACATGGTGACCCTTCATGAGCAAATTCATCCTTTCCCCTTTTGTCTTTATCTTGGTGACCTTTCAAACTCCTCAAGATGACTCTTCATGGGGAAATGCATCCCATTCCTCTTTTGTTTTTACCCTACGACTCTTTGACTTCTTCATGGGCCCTCTTTTGACTTTTATGCAACCAAAAATATATTTGTTAATATTAAATAGATATTAACACGCATTAACCAAGATATGAACATTAAAAACACCATTAAATGATATGGGGCCTTTATCACCAATAATGCTATACCTTTGACATCAATGATAATATTTCCATCAATATCCCCCTTTGTCATTGATGGCAACCTCAAACTGAAACTACCACATCATAAAACCTATACTACAGATGTCAACCTACATATATAGCCAAATTGAAAAACATACATTAACTCTCCCTTACTGTATCATCCTATACTTGTTCCCTATACATGTTCTTGTACTTGTACTTACACTTGTTTCTACACTTTTCCCCCTTTGACATCAATGGCAAAGGGCCTATCCTAGAGCTAACACTTTGTTCCCCCTCAACTGATGTTGATCCTTAATGGCAAGAAGTAAAAGAAATTACTCCCAACTCCTCTTGTAGATCTTTGAAGGTCTCTTTTGATCATGTCTTTGTAAAGATATCTGATAACAAATATAAATTATTGTCTGCCCTCTGAGCATCTGCAATCAACTCATCTAAATATTTTCTTCTAATCTCACAACCTTCTGCATAAAACTTTAACATGTATCCCTAATCACATATTTGACTTACATTCAAAAAATTATGCTCAAGACCTTCTACATACAATACATTCTTTGTCTTGGTTCTACCATTATTCAAACTCAAAGAACCTTTTCCAACTATCTTGGCAGTGGTTTTGTCTCCAAATTTCACTACACCACCATTGATCTTCTTTAGAGTTATGAACTTACTTTTGTCTCCTGTCATGTGCCTCGAACACCTGTTATTAATGAACCATGGTTGTTCTTAATTTCTTGCATGCAAAGCTGTCTGGACTAACATAGAATCTTTAGTTATTTCTTCTGCCATGAACTTATCTGGCCTTTCTTCTTGATGAATGGATCCTTGAAACTTTGATCCTTCTTGATTGATTCAAACATACTTCTATAATGCCAAGATATGTGTAAAAAATTATTGCACTTGTAACATATTAGGGCATCTTCATCAAAGCCTGATAGAGGAGAAAAAGATTTGTAGCTTTTGCTACACTCTGCATGAGTTTCCTTCTCCTTATTTCTAAAATTTTTAGCTCTTTTCTGAGATTCTATTTTCTTATGACCATATCTATTACAATAAAAATAATAACCATGAAAATAGAACCTATTTGTGTATCTCTGTCTTGATTGTATTTTTTAGCTCTATTCCTTCCAACCTTCTTTGTGTGAGACACCCTCTGTGTTCTTCACTTCTTTCCTTTTTGTTTCCTCTTTTGTAAGAACTTTAGCATAGCTCTTTTTATTTTCAAATCTGATACCTGTCTTATCTGATATTGTCTTTTGGATTTCCAATATCTTATTCAACATGTTAGTGCTATCTTTAAATTTTGAATCACTGACTGCTTTCTCAATATCTTTTTTTAAAGAGGCAATTTCAATAACATACCTTTCACATTCTTTACTTACTTTTTGCAATTATGCTGTTAGATCTTTTTCATTCTTCTTGATCTGGTGCTTCAATCTTTGATTCTTATTCTCAACAACTTCTAATTATTCTAAGGCACAAATGAGTTCTCCTTCCAGATTCATCTCGGCTTCATCCTCACTTTCATCATGTTCTTGATCATCTGTACTTTTTAATGTAGAGGCATCTTCATGTATGGTCATGAATATATTATCTTCTTCATCTGAGTCACTGACTCCACTATCTTCGGTTGAGCTAAGATCTCTAGAATATAAACTCTTCTTCTTGAATCTCTTCTTGTATTTGCCTTTGAAGTTTTTATTGTATGTAGACTTTCCTTCTTCATTGTCACCATTATTATTATCTAGGCATTTATATGTAAAATGTCCAATCTTACCACATTTAAAATATTAACACACATTAAAAACAAAATTAATTGCTATGGGGCCTTTATCACCGATAATGCTAGACCTTTGACATCAGTGACAATATTTCCAACAATTTTTTTTAAGAGTTTCAATTGTTTATAGTGGCATAGATGTGGCATAAAATTGAATCAACTAAACATATTTTATTACACCATACTTGAGCCAAATTTTCACCAACTTTATGTTAATTTTGTACTAGATTTATGCCATAATTCAAAGCCACTATCAGGCCACCTTTACACCACTTGAAAATGAAAAAAATTAGAAAAAAAAGTATAATTATTTGAAAAATCAAATAATTATATTACATTTGTTTTTTAATTTTATACACACACACATATACATTTCATATTTATGATTGTTTTATATGAGATACAATAACATATTTTAAAATATAAATAAGTAATTTTTAAACATGGATGAAATTTTTATTAAGACTAGAGCCTATAAAATTAAATTTACCTAATGCAATAAAATAGTTAGTTCCTAATTGTACTTGAAGAATTTGGGATTGAGAAGAGATGGGAAATTTTTTGAGAGCAAAAGCTAAGGATGCATGTAAGAGTTTTAGAGAGGTTTCTTCCCTTTTAAAATAGGATCCACTGATTTTAAGCCCCAAGCCTATCCCTAAGAATGTGTGCAAGAGCAAAGGAATCCCAAATATTTTATGGGAGGATCACCCAGAAGAAGAACCCAAGCCAACCTCCAAGAGTGCAAGTAGAAGATCTGGTGAAAATAGACTCATGGGAAAGCCTCATTCAATGAAGTTATTTTGAATCTTGCTCATATGACTAACATAAGGAATACATATCTACAAAAAGAAGTACATATGAGAACTAAAAATAAATATTATGGTCTAGGTAATGTATCCTTTCCTTCTCTTAAGCAAGGTTTTATTATTGATAAATCATCTGCTCCCCTCACAATTTGTTGAGATAATGAGAAGACATCTAATTTTATAAATATGCTTAGTGAAATGGGGTTAATCTATAGACTTAATATATTTTGGCCTACTCTTTCCAATCTTCATGAATGGATAAGCCAAAACTAGGCTCTTATCCTTATAGAAGAGGTGGAAATTTTCCCTTGTGCACAAGGTTTCTTCATTGCATTGTTTTCAGATCAGTTGGAATGAGATGATATTTTCAAAAAGGGGTCATGGTTTCATAAGGGGGTAGGATTGTTCATGAAGCCTTGGTTTCCCAACTTTAACCCCATGACTGAAAACCTCTCCCATGTTCTAGTTTGGGTGAGGCTATCAAATTTGTCTCTGCACTTTTTAACCCTACCAACCCTAAAATAGATCAAAAATTATATAAGTGTTTTTTGTAGCCAAGACTCTTCAATAGAGGAAATATTCAAATCAATGTGTGCTCGTATTTGTGTGTTTGTGGACTTGAGCAAAGGGCTCCCCATTGAATTTTCATTAGTTTAGGGTGGTTCATCAAGAACCCAAAAGGTAAATTATGAAAAAATTGCTTTCAAATGCAGGAAATGTTTTAAATATGGCCATTTGACTGTTGTATGTCCACATCTATAGGATCCAAGTCAAAACTCATTAGATAAGAACATTATCTCTAGTGACAATGGTTTTACAGTGGTTCAAAAAATGAGAAAATAGAAAGCTACTTGGTAGAAATGAGCCACAATGGACCACACATCAGTTGATGTTATTGATAAAAATAAGGAACATGAGGAAGGAGTGCTACCAAAAATTCCTTTGGAAAAAGCAAAAGAATCACAAAGACTACATAAAATGGAGATCACTATGAATAACATGGATGGGAAAACACATTTTTTTTGAAAGAAAGTCAAAAATCAACAATAAAGACGAAAAAAGATCAGATAAGTCCTTCTCTAAATGAAACTAATTGAGCCTCAAAACCAGAAGAGAGACAGATTCAAATCATCCCAACAAATTTAGAGGGAAAAAATAAATTTTGTTATTAATGTTTAATTCAGTAATTTGCCTATTTTTGGTTTAATGGTGAAGAACATACAGGCATGTTTGTTAATACATGCATGTATAAAACAAGAATGCATGTAATCTCTTTGATTTTCATGCATGCAAATGTTCTTGTGTATCTTTGCATGCATTCATTTAGGGAAACTTTTTATGATAGGAATAAACAATGTCTTGATTGGTGAAAAGAGGATTTTGCGACTCTAAGAAGGAAAGTAATGTTGTTATTCTAGAAAATAGTATGGTAAATAGCAGGGTTGGCATGCACCATGCATGCAAGTCCAAATTAGAAAGTTGCCTAAAGGATTGACTTGCATACATATTCATTAAACTTGCTAAAGGAACGCTTGGTATTTTTAGAAAGTTTGTCTTGGCTAGATTCTCAAGGAGGAATTTAGCAAGTTAGTTTTTTAACTAACGCTAACTTTTTCTTGTACTTTTAATTTGCCTTCTTGATTTTTTTATATAAATAAAATTTTAATTATAAAAAAAAATATAAATAAATAATCTAAAATATAATAGTAAGATATTTTTTCAAATCTAATCTAGAAACAAAATAAAATTTCACATTTTTTTTAATTATAATATTATATTCACAATATACAAAAATAAAATTTCAATGAAAATAATATATTTTAAAATATAAATAAAAATTCAAAAATAATATAAAATAATTTGACAAAAATAATATAATTTCAAATATTAATAATAATGCTAAACTAACATATGAAAATTCCACACAAAAATTAATGTCATAGGCAAGCTAATAGCTATTTTTATTTATTTTTTGATTAAATACAATCTAAATAAGATAAAACATTACAATTTAAATTATGCAAGTTAGGGATTTAACTGTACAAATTTGAATGTGAAAGAGAGATTAATATAACACTTACAATGTTTTTAATCAATAAGACAAGGGAGAGAGATGTTACATCCTGATTCCTCGTTAAATAAATTTACTTGATTATTCATGGATATTTATAGTTAATAATTTAATTTGGTTATTTTTTACTAAGCTTTGAGAGATATGTTGTTATGAAACTATGGGATATTTATTAGCTTGCATGATTACATTGCTATGAGTTAGCTATAGCATATATGTTTACATTATGATCATGTTGATTTTTTATTTCAATTATATTTTATGATATATAAATATCATGATGTTAGGTCTAACTACCTACTTGTTATGAGTTTGACATAGGAGAACTCATCCCTTAGAGCATGACGAAGGGAGAGCATCAACAGAGAGGGTGACGTAGATGGAATTGCTAGGAGATGATAGAGAAACTATCTAGAACCCTACACACACCACATTAGTAATACATGTTAGATGCATAGTGGAATGGTTAACATAATGTGTTTTGATGTTGTTTGCATTAGATAGTTGTTTACACATGGTTGATAACATAGTTTAATGCTTTTAAGGAATTCATCTTGCATGATTTGCATAATTAGATTAAATTTGAGTTTATTGAGTAATGAATTAATCATTAAGCAATAATGATATTAGGGGTCCTAATTTAATTAGCAAATATATTGACCCTTTAAATGAAAAAAATAAATAAAATATGATAATTAATATTTTGGAGGCAAAAACAAAAAAAGAAAAAAATAAATAAATAAATAAAGAGTAAATGGAAAGGTTTAAATTTACAAAAAATAAAAAAATAAAGATATCAATAAAAATAAAAATAAAAATAAAGGGGAAAATCTTAAAAGAGAAAGATACACCCTATTTCATAAGAGGAGAATGGAAAAAGAGAAAAGGGAGAGGTGCAGAATAGAGGAGAAGAAGGCAGAGAGAGCAACATGGAAGGGAAGAGAAGCCAAGCAAGCTTGAATAACTGTGCAGTTCTAGGTAGGCAATGCAATTAGTTTTATTGTGTGTGTTCATTTTTGTTGAAATTTAGAAAATTGTAATGAACTATGATATAGGGTGATCCTACCTTGTTATACAAATTGTTATAGAATGATTTACATAGAAAAATAATATTTATTGAACTATATTATAAATATAGCAAACTGAATAAACCATTACACAAACATATTTGTGAAATTGCTTATACACATGTATGGGGTGATTCCACCATAGAGATTGAGACTGTATCTAGTGTAGTGGCTTGAAATTAATATTATAGAAACATAAATAAGGTGATCAGTTATTTGCTTATGAATAGTGACTTCCAAAACAAACATAGATACAATTATTTGGATAATCACACTTTTAAGTATCCTTGCTTATAAAAACTAAGATGTATAGGTATACTAAGTAAATTGTTGGGAAAATATGGTATATTTACAATGGTGTACATATATGGCATGCCATATAAATGTCCTTTTGGTCTTTGGTTGAAGCGTAGCTAGTACATGAAACCACTTACATAAACTATATATTATCATACAGTGCAATATGTGTGTGTGTGTGTGTGTAATAATTTATCATGTAGTTATTCTATGTGATATAACCATTTCCATTTAGGTGTAAATAGCTTATATAACCGATGATTAGTTATGTGCATATATTTGATTTATAGTTATGATATATTTAAAACTAATGATTCGCCCATATCCTCTAGTAAAACTTAAGAGCGAATGAATCTATTTCTAGGCACATGATTTAAAAGTGAATGAATGTGTTTTTGCATGAATCAATGAATATATCAAAACCAATGATTAAGTTTATCAATGATTTGGTATGGATATAAAAATCATCACTTAAATACCAGTCACATCCTTGTATATGGCAAATTATATTATAGAATTGAGTGTAATAAAAATACTAGTGATAGTTCTATCTATATATGGGTATAACTATATAGGTAAATCTTATAATTTCATAGTGGGACTTTCCTTATATTTAACTATGTGAGGTGATTCCTTTAATAAAAATAAAAAAACAATGATCTTATCTTATTTAAATCCATTAGGTGCCTAACATTTAAGATAGATTAACTTTAATAAAGTTATTGGTTCATTAGTTATTATTGCACTAGCTTGTGTAAGTGAATTAGTAAGTGTTGATTGAATGAAAGATCAACTTATAAAACCTTTTGCCTCACAAAAGAAATAGTTCGGTGAAATTAGAAATAATTAGAAAATTATCTAAACTTATTGTATATGTGTATGAATCATGGTTTCTAGATTTAATAATGAATTGTAAATAAAATTTTCAAATAGCCAGTGAATCATGTAATGACTATTTTATTGAAATAATATCATGATGAGCTATAATTACTTATTCACTATACACTGACAACAGTGGTTGTATGCTTGTACTAGTCATGGCTAGATATTTATAATTACTTTCTGTAATAAATTATGATGTGTTTTTTATGATGATAGTGATCAATGATGTATGATGCAATGTGCTTCATTTATAGTTATCACACTGCGATTATTTTATATGATCACTGATTAGATTATTGTGGTGCAATCTATTTAAAATATATGTTGTAAAAATTTATTTAAAAACATGTATTTCTAGGTAGATCTTAGTGGGGATGTTACATGTTGTATCATAGCTACAACTCAAACTTTAGGACCTAATGAGTCCACTAATATTTTCATGCCCTTTTGTTTACAAAAAGGATAATGGTGAAAGCTAGACTATCTGGGGAGGGTACATTGAATGTTAATGGCAATAACCCTCTGTTTGATCCTAACCAATTTACCATTGAGCAATCAAAAAATATGGATAAGATTTTCATAGCCATGAATAAGACCAGGGACAGGTTATAGCCTTGGAGTAGGTTGTTTTTATCCATGGAGAGGAATAACATAAGGATGTACCTAGAGACGATCTTGCTAAATAGGAAAACCCTTAGGATGTAAGAGTTCAAGTAGCTATAGAGTTTGTTAGAGATATGAAAAAGGTGAACCCAACTATGTTTGATGGAACTATTCTAGGTGATGGAAATGAAGCATGGTTGACTAAGATGGATAAGTATTTAAAAATTTAAATCTACTCTAAAGTCACTAAATCAATATGGGGAGCATACCAGTTAGCTAGTGAAGTAGCTACATGGTGGGCCAATAAGAGGTTTCAAATGAATCTTCATTCAACCACCACTAATTAGGAGCAATTTGTGACTTTATTAAAATCATAGTGGCTTCCACAACTTAATTTTGATTATAAGCTCATAGTTTCTAAAATCTGAAGCAAGAAGGCTTATTGGTGAATGAGTACTGAGATTAGTTCACCAAACTTATGAAGTATGTACCTCAGTACTAGCGATATGAGAGGTTCAGGATCAGAAAGTTTATCATGGGATTGAGACCCTAGATCAATGGATAGGTGGATGTCCATGTACCTTCTACCATGGACTAGGTATTTGAGAAGGCAGTCAAATAAGAATAAAAGTTGAAGTCTCTTTCATAGGCTAGAGGCAAGTTCAAGAAAAAGTTTGGAAATTCTAAGTCAATATTCAAAAATAAAAACTAGAAATAAAGGAGTGGAGACTCCAAGAAGCAGTTTAAAATTTAAAATTCTAAATTCAACAATAGTTCAGGTAATAAAAAATTGGGTAATTGTTCCAAAGGCACTTTCAAGGGAAACCAACAGACTGATAGAAAAGCACCACCTGGAGGTTATTTCATTTGTAGAGATGACCATTGTGTTTGTGACTATACTATAGATAAGTCAAAGATCAAAGGTCCTATTCCTTAATAGGGTATTTTTTAGTAGCATATTCATGCATTAGTTGATTATCAAAAACCCAAATTTCAAGCATTACCCATAGAACTATTAGGTACTATGTTTGAACATTCAATTTCTATTTTGATTGATAAAGGGGCTAAAAAATCTTTTATAGCTTCTAGAATGCTTAGTAAGTTAACTTGAAGAGTTGGAGTAATGAAAAATGCATGGTCAGTATAATATGGGAATGACTCAAAAGTCATGGTTGACAAGTGTTTGGTTGAAGCAAAGATTAGGTTGCCTGAATTCACAATAGTAGTGGATCTATATGTAGCATCACTAGAATCATATGATGTGATCCTAAAAGTCAATTGGATTGTGAAATATAATGCCAAGGTTGATTGCTATTTGAATAAGGTTGAGTGTTTATATGAATTTGGAAATCAAATACAAATTTAAGGTTAGAAAAGATAGTTGAAACTTAGGCATATTTCTGCAATACAACTCAAGAGGGCTCAAGGAAAAGGGTGCCAAACATTTATCATCAAGATAAATGAAATAGAGGAACCTAAGGAACCATCTCTCAAAGATTATATATTCCTTAAGAATTTTCATAATGTGTTTCTAGAAGAATTTATAGGATTGCCTCCTAGATATGAGTTCAATTTATCTATCGACATTATACTTAGTTCAAAACCATAGTCTAAGGCACCATACATGATGACAACCACTGAGTTGGTTGAATTGAAGGCTCAACTCTAAAAATTGTTGTTGAAGGGGTTGATCAGGATAAGTGTGTCACCATGGGGTGCACCAGTTATCTTTGTCAAGAATAAGGATGGTACTCTTCAACTTTAAATTGATTATAAAATGTTGAACATGACAACTATTAAAAATAGGTATCCATTACCTCATATAAATGATATTTTTGATCAAATGCGAGGAGCAACAATATTTTTTAAGATTGATCTTAGAGTAGGATACCATCAGCTAAGGATAAGGGATGAGGATATTTTGAAGACATCATTCAAAACTCATTATGAGCACTATGAGTTCACAATGTTACCTTTTAGGTTGACTAATGCTCTAACAACATTCATGAATTTCACGAATAGTGTGTTCAAATATTATCTAGATCACTTTATTTTGATTTTTATTGATGACATTATTATATACTTTAAGATTGAAGAGGAGCACCTTTAACATTTGAAACTAGTTCTATAATGGTTGCAAAAGCACAAGTTGTATGGTAAGTTATCTAAATGCACATTTTTTAAGGAGAGAGTGCAATATCTAAGACATATTTTCTATGTGGATGGTATCTCAATAGAGTTAGCAAAGATTAGAGACATTATGAAATCGCTGATGCCAAAGAATGTGCACAAGGTAAGAAGTTTCATGGGATTAGTAAGCTATTATAGGAAGTTCATTATGAATTTTTCCAAGATAGCGAATCCAATTACCTCTTTGCAATGTAAGAACCAAAGTTTTATCTAGTTAGAGAAGAGTGAAGTATCTTTTTAAGAATTCAAAAGAAGGATTATTTTAGCACCAATGTTAAGAGTTCCTGACTCTAATGGTCAATTTTCTATGATCACAGATGCATCAGGGGATGGATTTGGAGGAGTCCTTATATAGGATGGTATAGTGGTAGCTTATGAATCAAGGAAGTTAAAGCCTTATGAGGTGAATTATGCCCCTCATGACCCAAAACTTGTGGTAATTATGCATACTTTATAAGTGTGGTAACATTATTTGTTGGAAAAATCATTTGAGCTCAAGATGGATAAATTGGGACTCAAGTACATCTTCATCCAACTGAATTTAAATGCTCATCAAGGATGCTAGGTTGAGTTCTTATCTGATTATGATTTTGATATCAACTATATCAAGGGTAAGGAAAATAGAGTAGCTGATGCCCTAAGTTGCAGAAGGTACATAACATCTATGGATTCTATCAAGAGTAATTTTAGGGATCAAGTGATTAAATTCTCTCTAGGAGATGAATTTTATGATCAAGTAAGAAAAACATTATCTGAGAATGCTTAGAATCCTCGATATAAAGGATTTGGATTAGAGAGTGATGGTTTATTATGTTACAATAGAAGGATGTATGTGCTAGATCGAGAGACTATACAAAGCATAATATTAAAAGAACTACACAATGCCTCATATTCGAGACATCTAAGAGTAAACAAGCTCATGGCAAAGCTTATACCACTATATTTTTGGAAGAGAATCAAGAAAGATGTAGCAAACTAGTGTCACATTATCTAGAATGTCAGTGAGTGAAATTTGAGCATGTGCATCTGACTGGGTTATTATATTTGCATGATATACTAGAATGGAAGTGGTAGGTGATCAATATGGAATTTGTCCAAAGTTTATCGATGTCACAAAACAAACATGATATGATCTTAGTAGTAGTTAACAAACTAACCAAGGTGGCTCATTTTATACTAGGTAATTTGATAGATGATGTACTTATCTTTGTTAAGAGGTTCATAAAGGAAGTGTATAAGTTGCATGGATTTATTCATAAGATCATTTCAGATCGTGATCTGAAGATGATCTAGATTTTGGGTAACTTTGAATTCAGCTTTGGATATGCAACTAAATTTTAGCATTACATATCACCCATAGATTGATGCTCAAATTGAGCAAGCTAATCAAGTGCTAGAGGATATTCCTTGTATGTATTACATGGATTAGAAATTGTTAGGTTGTGGAGCTAAAAGCTTCACTTGGATGCAAACATGGAGGAGGTTGCTGAGTGTCACAGTCGCCGATGTCGGCAGGCCAACCGACATCAGTCAAAGGTCGCCAGAAAGCAACCAACATCGGTCAGGAGTCAGCTGACGTCGGTCACCTCCAGATGGATAGGGACTGACATCGGTCACCTGTGCGGTTCTAAAACTACTTGTTGATAGACAATTAGTTTGTTGAACTGGTTGTTTGCATGTTAAAGACTAATTCGAGTCTTGAGCCGCTTGTCTAATCATTATATGCATGGGATCTATATAATAGACTCATGGGCTATATTGTAAAGTGTAAAACCAGAAGAGTTCTTCCATTGGTGGAATCATAGGGGTTCTTCTAGGTATGTAAGATTAGGTTTGATCTACAAGTTGTTGCAAGATCAGGGAGGAGATCTACATGGGTAAGTAAGATCGATTGATCTGCAGGGGTGTGTGTGTGCGAGGTCAAAGTTAGATCTATAGGGTAGCAAGATCAAAGGTGACAACAACACATCAAGGAGTAAGATTAGGTGAGATCTACTTGGAGTATGATTCGTACTCAGTTGTACTGGCAATATTGTACTGACTCGTTGAGGTGAACAATAGCTCTGTGTTAGCCGTTTGTTGTGACCTGTATTTAGAGAAGATAACTCTTGAGGGAAGATTACTGGTATGCCCATGAAGTGGATGAAAGAGTGTGATCTCTTTGTTGTAATTTCCTTTTGGAATGAGTTGAATACAATTGTGTGTTGCCTCTCATATTCTGTGTTATTTCTGATTTCTAGTTACTTGTTACTTCTGGTTAAATTTCGCATTTAGTTGCTTGTACATGGTAATCGATTGTGCTCCTGGTTCCTATCAATTGGTATCAAAGCTAAGGTTGTAGGGAGCAGGTTTGTGTTTGATTACATGTCACTCTTAGGGGTTTCTGATTGAGTGGGAGTATAACAATGGCAGAAGAAAGTAAGCTAAGAATGGAGAAATTCAGACACAGGCATAGCACCACAGGGTGTGTGGTGGTTGGTCTTCAGGATTGATCTTGAAGAGAGATACAAGCCAGGATATAGATTAGACAATGTAATGGTACAGGTATAGGTGTAGTTGTTTATCTCCAAGTGGGAGATTGTTAGGTTGTGGAGCTAAAAGCTTCACCCAGATGCAAACATGGAGGAGGTTGCTGAGTGTCACAGTCACCGACATCGACAGGCCAATCAATGTCGGTCAGAGGTTGACAAAAAGCAATCAACATCGGTCAGGAGTCGGCTGACGTTGGTCACCTCTAGATGGACAACGACTAACATCGGTCGCCTGTGCGGTTTCAGAACTACTTGTTGATGGACAGTTAGTTTGTTGAATCGGTTGTTTGCATGTTAAAGACTAATTTGAGTCTTGAGCCACTTGTCTAATCATTGTATGCATGGGATCTATATAATAGACTCATGGGATGTATTGTAAAGTATAGAACCAAAAGAATTATTCCATTAGTGGAATCACAGGGGTTCTTCCAGGTATGTAAGATTAGGTTTGATCTGCAGGTTGTTATAAGATCAGGGAGGAGATCTACATGGGTAAGTAAGATCGGTTGATCTGTAGGGGTGTGTGTGTGTGCGAGGTCAAAGGTAGATCTGTGGGGTAGCAAGATCAAAGGTGACAACAACATGTCAAGGAGAAAGATCAAGTGAGATCTACTTGGAGTACGGTTCGTACTCGGTTGTACTAGCAGTATTGTACTGACTGGTTGAGGTAAACAATAGCTCTGTGTTAGCCATTTGTTGTGACTTGTATTGAGAGAAGATAACTCTTGAGGGAAGATTATTGGTATGCCCACTAAGTGGATGACAGAGTGTGATCTCTTTGTTGTAATTTCCTTCTAGAATGAGTTGAATACAATTGTGTGTTGCCTCTCATATTCTGTGTTATTTTTGATTTCTAGTTACTTGTTACTTCTAGTTAAATTCTGCATTTAGTTGCTTGTACATGGTAATCGATTGTGCTCCTGGGTCCTATCAAAAATATGAGTGAGAATATTATCTTCTATTGGTTAATTTTGATTACAACAACTCATACCAATTAGCTTTGAAGATGGCACTGTTTGAAGCATTATATGGAAGAAGGTTTAGGACACCAATCAGTTGGGATGGGTTGGAAGATAGGGTAGTCTTTGGACCTAAGATGCTTTAAGAAATGTAAGAACATGTTAGATTAATCAGGTAAAAATTGGCCAAGTCTAATGATAGACAAAAGAGGTATGTTGATCTGAAGAAGATAGATAGGTAGTTTTTAGTAGGTGATAAAGTGTTCTTGCAAGTTAAGCTATAGAAGAGCTCAATTAAATTTGGAAAGTTAATGAAAATATCACCAAGATATGTGAGACCCTTTGAGGTGTTAGAAGTGGTTAATCCTATAGCATATAGGCTTGCATTGCCACCAACCCTAGCTCTATTACATAATGTGTTTCATGTTTCTTATCTTAAAATGTATATAGTTGATCCTATGCATGTGTTAGATTGGAATGCTTTGTAAGTTATGGATCCTTGGGTGGTCAAGGTAGAACCAATCAGAGTAATTGACACTTATAATTTTTTTTTGTGTAATAGAGAGATGTCATAGTGCAAGGTCCTGTGAGACCAATCTCTAAGGATAGTGCTACTTTGGAAGACTGTGATGAGGTCTACAAACAATTTCCACATTTATTTACTTGATTTGATATTTTATACTACATTATTTTTCTACTGAACAATGTTTTTAATTCAGAGCTTATGTTTGAATAAAAGTCACCTAGGATGATGACTAGCTTTAGGGGAAAGGATGTTACATATCGATTCCTCATTAAGTAAACATACTTGATTATCCATGGATATTTATAATTAACAATTTTATTTGGTTTTTTTTTGACAAAGCTTTGAAATATATGTTGTTATGGGATAGTGAGATATTGCTTATGTTACATGATTACATTGCTATGAGTTACCTGCAAAATATATATTTACATTATGATCATGCTGATTTTTTATTTCAATTGTATTTTATGATGTATGTATATCATGATGTTATGGTCTATCTACTTATTGTAAGTTTAACGTAGAACTCATCTCTTAGAACATGACAGAGGGATAACATCATTAGAGAGGGTGATGTAGATGGAGTTGTTGAGGGACGATAGAGAAATTAGATAGAACTCTACACACACCACAATAGTAATACATTATAGATGCATAGTGGAATGGTTAGTATAATGTGTTTTGATGTTATTTGTATTATATAATTATTTATTCATGGTTGATAGCATAATTTAATGGTTTTATTGAATCCAGATTGCATGATTTACATGTGTGACCATTAAATACTTTTAGAAATATGATTTGAATAATTAGATTAAATTCAAGTTTATTGAGTGATGAATTAATCATTAAGTAATAATGATGTTAGGGGTGATAATTTAATTAGCAAATATATTGACCCTTGTAAATGAAAAAAAAAGAAATAAAATATGATAATTATTATTTTGGAGGAAAAAACAAAAAAAGAAGATAAAAAATAATAAATAAAGAGTAAATAGAAAGGTTTAAATTTAGGGAAAAAAAAAGAAAGATATTAATAAAAATAATAAAAAGACAAAGAAAAACAAAAAAAAAAAAAAGGGAAAAATCTCAAAGGAGAAAGCTACACCCTTTTTCATGAGATGAGAATAGAAAAAGAGAAAAGGAAGAGGTGCAGAACAGAGGAGAAAAAGACAAAGAGAGTAGCATGGAAGGGAAGAGAAGCCAAGCAAGCTTGAACAACCATGCAGTTCTAGGTAGGCAATGCAATTAGTTTTATTGTGTGTGTTCATTTTTGTTGAAATTTAGAAAATTACAATGAGTTGTGATATAGGGTGATCCTACCTTGTTATACAAATTGTTATGGAATGATTTACATAGAAAAATAATATTTATTGAACTATATTATAAATATAGCAGACTGAATAAACCATTACATAAACATATCTGTGAAACTACTTATATACATGTACGGGGATATTCCACCATAGAGAATGAGACTGCATCTAGTGTGGTGGTTTGTTTTAATGAAAATAATATTATAAAAACAAAAATAAAGTGATATGTTATTTTTTTATGAACAGTGACTTGCAAAATAAACATAGATATAGTTATTTGGATAATCGTGCTTCTAAGTATCCTTGCTTACAGAAACTAAGATGTATAAGTATACTAATTGAACTACTAGGTGAATTGGGTATATTTACTCTTGTGTACATATATGGCATGCCAAATAAATGTCCTTTTGGTCTTTGGTTGAAGCAAAACTAATACATGAAACCACTTACATAAACTATATATTATCATATAGTGCAATATATATATATATATATATATATATGTATATATATATATATATATATATGTATGTATGTATGTATGTATGTATGTATGTATGTATGTATGTATGTATGTATGTATTTGTTTATACAAACATAAGAATTTTATCATGTAGTTATACTATGTGATATAACCATTGTCATTTAGGTTTATACAACTTATATAACCAATGATTAGGTATGTGTATATATTCGATTTGTAGTTATGATATATTTAAAATCAACAATTCATCCATATCCTCTGTTAAAACTTGAGAGTGAACAAATTTATTTCCAGGCACATGATTTAAAAGTGAATGACTGTATTTTGGAGTGAAATCAATGAATATATCAAAACTAGTGATTAAGTTTAGCAGCAATTTTGTATGGATATAAAAATCATCGCTTAAATACTAGTCACATCTTATGTATATAACAAATTATATTATAGAATTGAGTTCAATAAAAATACTGGTGATAGTTCTATCTGTATATGGCTATAACGGTATTTTGCTCTATATAGGTAAATCTTCTAATTTCACAGTGGGCCTTGCCTTTTATTTAACTATGTGAGTCAATTCCTTTAAGGAAAAAAAAGAAACAATGATCTTATCTTCTTTAAAGCCATTAGGTGCCTAATGTCGAAGATCACTTATCTTTAATAAAGTTTTTGTTTCATTAGTTATTATCTCACCAGCTTGTGTAAGTGAATTAGTAAGTGTTGATTAAATGAAAGATCGACCTACAAAACCTTTTGGCTTGCAAGAGAACTTGTTTGGCTAAATCAACAATAATTAGCAAATTATCTAAACTTATTGTATGTGTGTATGAAACATGGTTTGTAGATTTAATAATGAATTGTAAATATCATTTTCATATAGCCATTGAATCATGTGAATAAATCATGTAATGACTATTTTATTGAAATAATATTGTGACGAGCTGTAATTACTTATTTACATACATTGATAGTAGTGGTTATATGCTTGTACCAACCATGGCTAGATATCTGTAATTAATTAATTTAATCAATTATGATGTGTTTCTTATGATGATAGTGATCAATGATGTATGATGTAGTATGATTTATTTACAATTATCACACTTAGAGTATTTTATATGATCATTGATTATATTCCCATGGTATAATCTATTTAAAGTACATGTTGTTTAGGTTATAAAAATTTCACTTATTTCTAGGTAGATCCAGAGAGACGTAGTTACCTTATTTTATGTTTTATTTTGCTCACTACCTACATCATAATATTTCAAAATATTTTGTAATAGCTTTGTAACTATTCAAATTAGGAGACAAGACCTGAAAACTTGTGCAGGTGATGTCAATGAAACTTAGACCCCTACATTGACCAATATTATCTAGTGTTTGTCGATACCATCCTTATGATTATATAAGTTTGTGTCACCTTATATACTTTACTATACACCTATAGATGAATTTTCCTATGTATTTATCCTTGATTTTTTTCCTTACCTTGAATCCTAGTTGCACTTTTGATAAAACATTGACATAGAGAAAGGGGTTAGAAAGATGGGCTGGACAATACCAACCACTCCTCTCTAAGTCATTTAGTGTTGCCTACTTTCCAATACTCCAACAAGGGCTCAAACCACATGTTTATCCCACCTAGGGGTGTGTGTGTGTGTGTGTGTGTGTGCGCGCGCGCGCGCGCACCATTGTGATCATGTTAGAATGTGATGCAATGGATGGATTTTGACACTTGACAACATATAACTTTGACTTATGTTTTGTATTCAGAATTAGATCTAGGGCTACTCATTTGATGGGTTTTGGATTTGTATTCAGTTAGTGTTAATATTTCTTGAAATTGATAATGGGTTTTTTCAAGATTGATATAATTTTATAAGATGAGTGTTAGATAGGTGTCACTTGAGGATTGATGTATATTTTTAGATGACTCTTTGATATTTATTCCCATGATCAGTAGATGAAACATGTCAAGGCCAATCTAAAAAATACATTTCAATTTGAAAAATAGCCATGGGAGGTTCCTAGATGCTATCGACAAAAGTAGACACTTGAGACAATTTGTAACTATTTGAATATGGCTAGTAGTGTCTTGATAGGAAAAATTAGTAATATGGAATACAGAGATAATTTACCTAGGATTGTAGAACATTATTGCATAGACTAGGTGATCATGAATATGTATATTGATAAAGTGGATTAGTGAAGACAATAAATGAGTAAATGGATAGGGAAAATGTACATAAGAGTTAAATATGTATGCACAAGTCTAAGTATATCAACATATGTAAAAATTTATATCTTGACATATCTATATTTCTAAGTCTTTAATACCAAAATTATGTGTCTAAAACTACCCCCTTTTTAGTCTAATGTAAAAAATGCTAGATTAAAAGGATAAATGAAATAAATTAAGGACCTTTCATAACCACACTTGGTATTGACTACTATGCCCCAAATGTCTTGATTGTTCCATGCAAAACTTACAAGGAAGCATGTTTAGATGATTCCATATCCCTTTCAATGAGACTTTAATTATTTGTTGTACTAAGTGTGAACAAACATGAGGGTTGCATTAAGACCAATGACTTAAGAATGTTATGTGTTTGGTTCATTGTTACATTTAGATGCGGGTTACATAGTAGTGATTTCATGTGTTATATTATTCTTATTTCATTCAATTGAAATAGCATGATGAGACATTAATTGTATATGGTTTAGTATATTTATTATATCACATTGTTATTACTATTTCATGTATTAATAAATATTCATTAGTCATTTTTTTAGTAGTTTTATCATTATGTAGCTAGTTTTTATGTATTATATTTTGATGGGCCAAAACTGCTAATGTTTGGTATGCCTATTTTACAAGTGTCATATTGGCCACTAGAGCTAACCTTGGATACTATAAAACATGAAGAAATAAGGTGAAATAAACTATGAAAAAGATAGAAATAGAGTAAATACATAAATGTCCATAGGTTTCGGTCATTGTATACCCTGATTGACTTATTACTTTGTTCTTAGTTTACATAACAAGTTGCTCTTGAAGGACCAACTAACATCATTGCTTTAATTGGATGAGGAGATTTTTTTTTGGTTCCAAATGTCTTAATTCAAGTTGTGTTGTATAAATAACATTGGTAAGTGTCATTGAATTTACAATTATAAAAAAATTGATTTTACTCTGTGTCATGAATTGTGGAAATGTGTCTACATATATATCCCTACAACAAAGACTGTAAAGTGAGTCACCTTGATATTAGAGTTAATTCCATTAGTGTGTCTTGTAAACACAATTAGATTTTATTAACACCCCCAAGGGTAAAATAAATATACCTATGTCTTTAGAGGTATATACTAGCCATACCCTAAAAAATGGTGATGGTATAATGAAATAATTTTTAAAAAATGATATAGATTTAAGAGTTAGGCGGGAAACCCCCCGAACCCCACTCTAACCCTAAGTAGTGCTTTAACTCATGAGGGAGGTTAAAGGAGTTAATGCCTAGTTACATTTTAGATTGTGATGCCACATTCACTATAGTGGTAGAAACAAGATGCTCAGACTAGTATGGAAGGAAGGTGTCAGGTGAGTTATTTACTCAAACTATAAGTTCTCCCTATAACTAATACCATGAAAAGGATGATAATTAATCTATGTCATGGTTGAGCATTGTGAAATAAATAATGTGGTAGTTATAGACCTTGTAGACTAGAGTGAACTATTTGTTAAAGTTATTAATGATAATTTTGTACTATTATAACTCCAAGATCCAGGGCATGGTGAGGAAAGGGTTAATAATAAAAGAGAGGAGATGGGTTTTTATAGGGATGTCTTGCAATGTTCATGGTAGGGGTGAGAAATAAAATTGAAAAGGAGGTTACAAGAGGATACAAGAAAGTCTAGTGGTGAAGATATTTGAACTTGGGAAATAAGTAATTATAGACCTTCAAATGAATACATTTATATATGACTAGTTTATCTTTATATAAGGTCAATATTGATGTTTTAAATCAGAATTGTATAGTATTTTTTTATATGGAATGCATATCTATTTCAAATGTAAACATACCATTTTTCCTTAGAAACCCTAATTCTAAAATACTACTGTTAAAAATTAGAGGAGGAATATATCTTATAATAGGTTTAAAAAACTATCCATCTAAGTCAATGAATGTAAAAATAAATAGTTTTAACCCTAATCTTGATATTTACATAATAAAATAAGAGTTATAATGGGTTTTAGTCCAGAATGAAGAAAGTATGATTTTAGGGGGTTATACCTTGAATAATTAATTAACTTGCCTAAGTACGAGCAGTTAAAATTGTAGATTTTGAAGGGATTATCTTTTAACCTCTAATAAAAATAATGACTTCTCTTAAACATGATTGTAAACAAATTTAAAATAAGTATATCCATGAGGTGGATAAAAGTATTAGAGGTTGCATACAACCTAATTAATACTATCGAGTTCTTTGTAAGTCACATGGTAAAAAGGTCTAGGCTAATGGGTTAGTCATAGTTCAAGCATGAAAAAAAATTAGATTAATATGGTTTTCTTAAAAACCTCTAATAAATACATAAGGCCCTATTTGGTATGATTTTATATACCACTAGGCAAATAATTAGACTCACTAAGTGAAAGCATTTTGTCAAAAAAACTCTAGTTTGTATATAACTTGTAATCATTAGATCCTTGTGGCAAATAACAATGCATTTTGTGGTTTAACAAATCTTGATTTAGAGTTAATAGATGGTTAAAAACCTTACTGACTTTTAGTCTAAGCTTGTAATTTATAAACATCTATATATTGTAATTGTCTATTATTACCTATTATGAGTGTTTTCCTGTACCCAAGCTAATGGTTGGCATGGGTAAGACCAAAAGCTTGTCCACTGATGGTTGGGATTAATTTTCCTAGCCCAGATAAAATAAATATGTAAATTTATTCAAGAAAAATGGACTTTGATCAAGATCTCTTACTAGCATTCATTCTTGTTAAAATGAATAAGATGTGTTTGTGTTTATTTAACTGATTATAAAGTTTAGAAACAATGTTATAATAATTTCTTGAATGAATCATTGTAATTGTATATAGGGGTAAGTGCACCAAACTGGGGGACAAAAAAGGGCCTACCCATGGACATGATTTTTCTAAAATTTCAGAAATTTGAACTTTCATAGATAATCTGAGATGGCTACACTCAAAATTTCAAGATGGTATAAAAATATGAATTGTAGAATTTCAAGTCTAGTTTCCAAAAAACTTTTTTTTTTGAAAAATGGTTAAGTGTATATAGGTCAAACATCTAAAATTTGAAGAGGACCACCTTTTTTTTTTGAGAAAACATAGTAGATAGATGTATTTGTGGCCCACCATTTTTTCAGCATCCCTAAATATTGCTTGAAACCCTTTGGTGAATATTTAGATAAGATATTCTAGTGCGTTACAAACTTTTTTTATATTTTTTTAATGAATATATTTTTTTATTAATTTTTAAATTAAGTAGATCCTAAAAACTAATAGAAAAATAGATAGCCGATCATGTGGGCCACTCTAAATACCTCAAAAAATTTTGATTTTTTTTTTAATGTGTGTAGAATTAGGCCTAATTTGTTACCATATGATTTGTTTTTAAATTGGATCAATGAAAAACAAATTAGATAAACATGAATAGGCATGTATAAGTGTGGCATGTAGTGGTCTAAAAAAGGTGTAGTTAGAAATAAAGATAGTTTGAACCCTTAAAATAGCCCAAAAATTATAAAAATCATATATTTAGAATGAAGACAGCATGCTCGTCATGACAGTAATATCTTTTTGAATTTTGATGTTGGAATCCATAGTGTATTTGGGGATTGAAGTTTAAATTTGTTTTTTCCTCAAAACTCTCAGTCTCAGCTGTAGATGCATAATCACAAGCCTTTGGCTTGAAAATCCAAGCCATTTCTGAGCCTAAAGGCTTGATTTTCAATTCAAATTCAAATAACATGTGCATGTTATAGAATGCATATAGGCTACTTTTTAATAAGATAAAAACCATCTCCATGAGCATGTAGGAGTTGCACGTGAAGCCAACTTTCATCATAAGCTTATATTTACTACTCTAAATAAGTATAAGTTTACATTTATATTATTACATTTATTTTCTTATACTTTAAATTTATTTTAGTAAATATAATAAATTAGGGTCACTCAACATCTAATAGAGTTGGACTCATAGTTAAATGATTTACGATGTGGAAAATAGTTTTTCAAAATCCAATCAGGTCAGTACTTAGGCATTTTCAGGGTCTAAGTATTAAACCTAGGGATTTTAGGACATAAATTTTGTAATTAATATCCATTTTTAGTAAACATATAGTCATTTCTTAGGTTTTTGTGCCTTTCAAATTGATTCCTAGAATTTTTATGAATTTTAGATTTGTTAAAATTAAAGTTTTCAAACCACTCACTTTGAAATTGATGCAAAGTGGTGTTATTGGGGTAGCATAGGTCAATTTATGACCTGTACACATCGAAAAACTACCTTTACATGTTAATTTCAATAGATCATCATCCCCCCCTCATCCTTGATCACTTCCTACTCATACCTCATTACCCCTAATTACTCTCAATCTTCATTGTCCCTAATCACTCCCTCATTGACCCTCATTATCCCTAATCATCTCTCATCACTCCCTTATCATCCATAATCACTTCTCAATTGACCCTCACTATCCCTCATCAACCTTAATCACTCCCTCTCTATCCTTCATCATCCTTAATCACTCTTTCTTCATCCCTCATCATACCTAATCACTTCCTCATCCATATTCACTCCCTCCTCATTCCTCATCCCTAATCACTCATTCATTGATCTTAGTTGTCTCTCATCATCTCTAATCACTTGAGCTTATCATCCCTAATCACTCCATTGATTATCACCATCCCTCATCGTCCCTAATCACTCACTTCTCATCCCTCATAATACCTAATCAATCTTTATTCATCCCTCATCATCACTAATCACTCCCTCACTGACCCTCACCATCCCTCAACATCCTTCATCACTCCATCATTGACTCTCACCATCCCTTACCATCCCTAATAGCTCCCTCATCATCTAGCGTAAATATATAATCTAAAGATATGTTTGATTCTGATCATATGTTGTTTAATCCATTATAATATAAATTAACTCTTTTCTAAGACTTATGTTGTCAATACCCATTTGTGATAGTCAATTTTATTACTGAATGAATTGGATTATCTTCCAAATTATAGTCAAATAACATAAGTATTAACATAAAATAGAGTCTAAATTTTAGCTAATTGAATTATCTTTGTTGTGCAGCTAACTAAATGAAACTTTATTCGGTTCCACCTTTGGTAGTTTGGTTCAAAAGATAAAAATTAAACACAAATCTCTTGTAGAATTTTCTAATTCTTAGAAGATTTGAATTAGATGCAATTTATTTAGTGTTTCACATTCTTGTATAACTTGAATCTTGGTTAGTTTCACACATGCACTCCTTATGTGTGTAATGTGTCCCAAATATTTTATCTCTTACATGAAAAATGAACATTTATTCATGTTATCACAAAAATATGTTTATGCAAAATGTGAAACACTAGTTTATCATGGTGTAGATGTTCTTCCCATGTTTTCTAAAGATTAAGATGTATTTGAAAGGTAGATTTAAAAAATGACATAGGCAAAGGCCCTAAGGATGTCATTCAACATATTGAAATGAATGATTTCATTATATGAGTTAGCCTAAAAAGCACAACCAACTAGTCAATCAATCCTTCCTTCCTTCCTTTTTTTTAAGACTATATTACAAATGTCTAGAGTTTTAACATGAATATGATGATACCTAAACTTAAGATCAATTTTGGAAAAGACTTCTACACCATGGATATGGCATAAAAATCCCTTAATATATAATTGAGGATAATAGTTCTTCACATTAATCTTGTTAATATTTTTTTAATTGATTCACAACTTTGCAACAAACATAATTGGGTTTCTGCAAGGCAATGATTTAGGCATGATATGTCCATTATCCATGATTTCATGGATCTACCACTTGATCTATTCTTTATCTAGAAATGATATGTTATATAAATAGGTTTGAGGTGGATTTAGTTAAGGGATCAAATCGATAGTATTATTTAGTGTATAGTATGCAAGAACTTATTAGATGACTAAAAGATATCCTTGTATTCATCTAGTTTATGGTTCAATTATTTTTTCTTTGTTATTGTTGGATAAACCACACTACGATATGGTGACATAAGGATGTCATTATACATTTAATTTTTACCATTAAGAGTATAATTCTTACTAGAACTGATAATATTATTGTACTTCTTGGCACTAATGACTAAAAGCTTATGAACTAACTATGATATATGGTATTTCAGATCATGACAATCTATCACAAAATTTCAAGGATTTACTTAATAGACTACATGTAAATGGTAAATACATGGTTGAACACATGTAAAATATCACACACCTATAATGGTGATATCTCACAAAGGATTGCATCTTTAAAAATTTTGCTTTTGTACACCAAGTGACACTACTAGGTGATGCATTTCTCAAGAAATACACCAGACTATACACTAGTGTATGATTATGGCTGATGTATAAATTTCAAGTTAAATTTTTGAAAATATGATTTAGGAGAAATTAAATTCTTTTGAATTCTATTATAAATGATGAAGTGTATTGTCTCACCATTGATCTACATTTGTTAATGAAACAATAATTTTAATTCATATAATTTCTTGTTGGGGGAAGTAGAGATATTTTTAGTACCGACCATATCATTGGGTTCATAATCTATTATTTACTTAACTTTTTATAATGATAGATAACTTATACCCACTTCTCAAGATGTGAAAATAGAGAGCTCATAATGTGACACTCTTCATTGGATTCAATATTGAAGTCATGAATTAAGCACCACTTTCCAATCTTGGACTACTTGTTCTAATCATTTGAAAATTATTTTCCACTCTCTAGTATGATGACTCAATCAATATACATATAAATAGAAGGCCTTAAATATAATTATTTGGATCATAAAATGTCCTCATATGAAAAGTAATTGATTAGTTTCAGGAAATCACATAGCTTGGTGATCCTCATGTAATTATTACCCATTTTTGGTGTTATGGTGGATTTACTTGCTTCTCTTTTTCTGACAGATTTTCAATTGTGAATTACATCATTTCTAATATAGGCCCATATATTTTTGATAGGTTTTAAATATTTGTGTTTAAAATTTACCTCCACATCATTTTGATCACTATGTCTTATATTTTATGCTAGCACTCAACTCTCCACTTATAGCTCCTAACATTCTTAAACTCCAAAAAAATACCACCATCAAGGTATTGGATGGAGTGATTAAGGATGAGGAGGGATGAGGAGGAATTGAGTAGAGCTTATGAGGGAGTAAATAGAGATGGTGAGGGTCAACAAGGGAGTGATTAGGGAGGATGAGAGAGAGATTAGGGATGATGAGTGATGGTGAGGATTAGTGAGGGAGTGAATAGGGGAGATTAAGGATGAGGAATGAGTGATTAGAGATCATGAGGTATGATGAAGTAATGATTAAAGATGATGAGGTGATGCAAGAGAATCACTACCCAATATAAATAGTGATCTAATTTGCATATTTTGAGTTATTAGAAGGTGGTCAAGGTCATAAAAAGTCTGTATGAGTCTTTATAATTTTCTATTTTTGTGTCAATTTTGAATTAGATTTGTATTGGACTTTCCTGCCAAATCTTTCATTTGAATTTTTAAACTTTCATAGAGACTTCAATCTTGTTTCAAGAAGTCTAACATTGAATTTGGTGTGGTTAGACTTTAATGAGGATTTTAGGATGTTAAAAAACATATACCAAAACTCATATTTGACAAATATGTTAGTATTTAAGTTAGTTGAGGACACTCTCAACATACAAAAGAAGTTATAATTCAGTTGATGGTTATTTGGTAATAAGAGTCTTGTCCATGTCTTATTTTGTATTCAAATTCAAATGCAAGAGAGTTAGAAGGGATAAGATTTGAAAGGATGAATGTAAATAACCCCAAACAAGTGAATAAAGACAGGTTTTGATTATTTATAGATAAGAAAGCAAATAGACCCTCCATCTTCTTGAATATGTGCAAAGATAGTTGATAGTGTGCATGATCATGAAATATGATTAGTTACAAGTTATTTGTGATATTTGTGTGAGTGGTAATTTTAAAATACATTTCTTTTATGGTGATTATAAAATTTGTCATTTAAGTTTAAAATCTTTTTAATGTTCAAATTATAAACTATATACCCTATGTTTTTACAAATTGTGCCTTGAAATCTGATTGAAGGGCAGAGTCTTGTGGAAGAGGAGATTATATTTGGTGGGATTTTGGAATGTATGAATAATTAGTAACTTGAAATAAAAAATCCTTAATAGTCTTTAAACATTGTATGTTGTTATTATGTTAAGGACATTCTATGTTAAACAACACAACCCTATCTTTTATGAACAAAAGTTCTAAGTATACATCTATGTGAAAAGGTATATGAATGTATTAGAGTGAAAATTCAAATGTATATGTTGGTGAGCTGATTATCATATGATAGTTAATTATTATAGTATTTCAAGTATATTTCATATATCTATATGAGCAAAAATAAAACTAACACAGTCCTGCAGTCATGAAGAAACTTAACACAGTCAAAGTGGTATCTCATGGAAATTGGAAAATTGAGTGTTATATATGGAAAGAATTAATTTTTTAAAGTGTGTAAACATTGTGAAAATTATTTTCAACCTTCATGTTGATTTATAACCATTTTTTTAATGTATTATAACAAATAACCTTTTCTCAAATTACTACAAACATGTGACTGAGTACATAGTCTATTCAAATATGGTTAAGTCAATCTACTATAGCTTAAAAATGGAAATATAACACTTGGAAAATGTGAATAGGGTCAAATAATACCTAATTAAATATTCAAATTCATCCCTAATTAAAATTATACCTATGCCTTTGGAAGATTAAAATCTCATTTTGACCCTTCTCGAGTCTGTGAAACCAGTCTGAACCGTGTATTAGGGTTTCTACTTTCAAAGTGAGTTTTTAGGAGTTTTAACTGTCAATAATTCATGAAATTTGGTGAAATTTTTGAGTTCAACATGAAAAAATATAATATAGTGTTTTTAATTTTTGTAAGTATGGATAAGTATGGATGGGGGAGGACTGTGTGGTAGACAGGGTAAAAGGAAACCTAAAGACCTAATCCGAGAGTAGAAAGAGCCAAAATAAGTTATAAAATAGTTGAACCAAAGCCTATAAATTTGTGAATAAATGGGATATATTACATGGTATCCATAAATAAGGTTTATTTGATTATTTTAGTCCATACAAAAAGAGTCTATGACAGAGTAGGAGGTAGTGTATGATATGAGGATTGTGTTGAGAAGTTAAGTACGGATAAGAAGAAGTTAGAGAGAATTCAAAGGAGTGGAAGGAAGTTTTTCAAAGCCCTATTAAATCCTAAGGAACTAGAGACAATATTTGATACAATTTTTTATAAATCATAAAGACTAGTAAGGGGGATAGTTTCAAAGTAAGAGAGATTGAATGCATTGAGTAATGTAATAGAATGAAGAGTTTAGTGAGACCATCTGAATAATGGTGGAGAATAAATGAATGAATAAAATGTAGATATGAATTTGAAATGTGTGTAGGATCCAAAGATAGATATCAAACAAGAAAAGACAAAGTGAAAGCTAGGTGGATATTGGCAAAGAGCTTGGACAAACAAAGTGTGTAATAAGGATTTACATCATGAGGGATGGTAAGGGGAAATGAGGGAGTGATTATAAATGATGATAAATGGTGAGGGTAAATAATGGAGTGATTAAAGATGATAAGGTATGAGTAGGTAGTTATTAGGGATGATGAAGCGGTGATTAGGGATGGTAAAGGCCAATGAGGGAGTGATTAGGGATGATGAGGGATGGTGAGAGCCAATGAGAGAGTGATTAGGGATGATGAGGGAGTGATTAAAGATGATGATGGATGGTGAGGGTCAATGAAGGAGTGATTAGGGATGATGACGGATGGGGAGGGAGTGATTAGGGATGATGAGGGATAGTGAGGTTCAATGGAGGAGTGATTGTGGATGATAAGGGAGTGATTAGAGATGACTAGGGATACTGAGGGTCAATGAAGGAGTGATTAGGGACAATGATGATTGATGAGAGAGTAATTAGGGGTAATGAGGGATGAGTAGGAAGTGATCAAGGATGAGGTAGGGATTATGATCAAATGAAATTAACATGTAAAGTTCTTGTTTGATGTGTGTAGGTCATTAATGTGACTTATGATACCCCAATAACACCACTTTACGTCAATTTCAAAGTGAGTGGTTTGAAAACTTTAATTTTGACAAACCTAAGACTCCTAGAAATGATAATAATTAATCCAAAAGGCAAAAAAACCAAATAAATGACTATATGTTTACCAAAAATGGATATCAATTGCAAAGTTATGTCCTAAAATCCTTAGGTTTAATACTTAGACCCTAAAAATGCCTATGACTTGATTGGATTTTGAAAAACTATTTTCCACATCATAAGTCATGCAACTATGAGACCAACTCTATCAGATGTTGAGTGACACTAATTTTTTATATTTACTAAAATAAATTTAAAGTATACTTATAATTAATATTTAGAGTAGTAAATATAAGTTTATGGCCAAAGTTGGCTTCATGTTCAACTCCCACATGCTCGTAGAGATGGTTTTTGTCTTATAAAAAAGCAACATGTACACATTCTATATTGTGTATGTGTTATATAACACACTATATAACACATATTCATTATTTGAATTTAAAATAATATATACATGTTATGGCTCAGTAATTACCAAGCTATAATTTCAATAATGAGATTGCATTAATTAAATAACATGATCACATTATTTAATAGCATGATTGTGTTACCTAAAATATCCATGGAATTATCCCCTAACTTCGTGCACATACCCATAGGTTATAGTGTTTATTGAGTTCATAGTAATGATGAAGTTTTTTATACACAATTTAGTACACGACTATTAACTTTCTAAGGTTTAAATATGATTATTTCTATATTATGTCTTTTGAGGAATTGTTATAAAATATTATATAAATGTTAATATTAGGATGATAAATTTATTTGGTTAATCTATGTGAATGTTATGAAATAGTTAAAACTCTATTTGAAAACTTATGTTGAGTGTGTTAAGTTAGAAAAGGAATAAGTATATATACATATAAATTGAATTAATGCAAAACTCTTTTACATGAAATGTAAATAATTGTATCGATGTATTTATTTTATGATGGAGAGTTTGCAATTATATGGTGTAAAACCTATCTTCTATAGCCAACTTAATTCAAAATTATGACTTTTGTTAGAATATAAAATTATGTGTTTATTTTACCTAAATGTTGTGATATTTCCATTTTGATATATTGCTCTACAAAGTTCAATTGAACGTATTAGATTTTCCATTTGGATGGAATTGATTTTTATATATATTAGACACTAAAGGAATTAAAAGGAAATTGAACCCAAAGTATTACTTGGTCTGTTCCAGATATCCAGGGGGTTATATTTGAACGTTTTGATGTTAATTTTAGATTTATATATAGAACCATAGAAATTGAGGTAGATAAAGTAAACTGGGAATAGTAACAAAATATATTTAAGAGACTCGTTTCCATGCTAATTATATACATATAAATTTGCTCACTCCATTTATCATCACTAATATTACCACTAATTGACACTAATTTCACCTATCCCATTTAATCACATTTATATCTTCTAATTTTGTTCTAATATCACCCCTTCTATTCATTTATCTAACACCCCCCTTCATTATTCTTCATCCACTAACCTTATATTATCCCCACTAATCTATTCATTCTTATAATCATGTCTTATCCAAAAACTAATCGCATTTGTCTACTATAATAGAATTTTAAATTCCAATCCCACCTACCTTATCCTATTCATAGGATTTCCTAATACCTAATCCCTAATAACCTATCTAATCACCTATCCTAATCCCCTACTAATCTTTCCTAACCCCTAAAAGGATTCTAGAATTCTCCAATTCTATAATCCTCTCTATATTAGCCCTCCTCTCTAGAATCCTCTATTTCTAGAGGCTTCCAAGGAATTTTCAATTACATTTTAATCCTCCCTCTATGGCCTATTTAAAATCCATCTCCCTCCATTAAAAACAACCATGAACTACATGACCTATGAAATCTATGATCTTATCATGATAAATCAATCTATTTGCTAAAGTGATCAAGCTAATATCATGTCCACAATCTGAGTCTATTATAAGCAATCAAATATGCATCTCTAATCTTTAGTCTTGTTTTTTTTTAATCTTGATTGGGAACATTTAGCTTTAGATTATAATGTTGTTTTAAATGTTCATTTTCATTACATTTTGATCTAATGGTTCTAAATTTTATTGGTAGATTGTAGGTTTTAGTATTTTTGATATAGTTTGCATAATCAAATCTCATTTCTCAAAATTTCCATCTCACATTTGTTGACCACAATGAGAGCCCTCCTTTCGAATTGACTTGGTGTGTTTGAAGTGTGTTAATCAAGCTTGCAAGTTAGTATTGAAGGAAAATTTAGGATAAATTTTTCAAAAGTATCATGTTCTAGGTGAAGTACGACATTGTTCTGTAATTTATGGTTTTTCAGAGGCAGTTTTATACACCCTAGATGCAATTTTGCCTAACTGTATGAACTAAGTAGCAACCATTTGACCTTTTTAGTAGTTCTCAATCTTTCTACAAAATTAACTCTCAACAAATGCAATTTTGATTTATAAATGTATTTTTGCCCCCGAGAAGTGTGATTGTGATCTCAACAAAAGTTTACTAACTAAAATTTATGTTTTTGATCTCTAATACTTATGTTGCTTCTGCAGGGTTGTTATCTACTTGCATGAAAAGGGGAATTTTCTCAAACCATCTCATTACCCATAAAATACCCATTTTGGTTATATTGTGTAATATCACCTATTTGTAGAGGTGATTTTGAATCCCACCCATAGTTTTTCCTCTTTAAGAGGCAATTTTAACATAGACATAAAATTGCTAACTTAAGCCTGTGGTTTTTACTTTCTATCGATTTCATTATCTCTATTTGGTTGTGTTTTATTTATAGGTAAGGGGAGGTCTACCTAGACAACATCCAATATTCTTAAATCCCATTTTAACTATCTACTATAATACTACCTATTTATAGAGGTGATTTTGAATCTCAAGTGTAGTTTTGTAGGTTCTAGAGTTAGTTTTGTAGATAGATAGTAGTTGTTACTATTTTGTTTTCTTAACTTTTTTTAGATAGATAAGCATCTTATATTCATAGATAGTCTTAGTATCTCTCTGAATATTCTGTATATATTATCTAATTTTATCCTCTATAATACCACCTTTCAAAAAAGGTGATTTTGATTTGGATAAGCGATTTTGAATATTTACAGGTGATTTTGAAAATAATTGAAAAACCAAGACCTGTTGATTCATCTTATCCTTTCTTGGTCATTTGGTTAGTGTTTATATTTGTAAATAATCTAAATAATTTAAAACATCATCTTGTATATATCTATTTTAAATTTGCCTAAAGCAAAACCATGTCTCAAAATAGGTGATATTGATCCCCATAATTGGTTTTGAAGATCCATAGGTGGTTTTAACCAGGGCATTTTAGAATACATTTATTTGATTAATCTTATATCTAGAATTTCCTTTTATAAAGAAAAATATCTTTTAGCAAATTGTTAATATTTTATTCTGTAATCTGCCTTATAATCTATCATTTTTCCACTAAATGCAAAATTACATCTCACTAGTTCATTATTGACTCTCCCATACATGTTATTACACTAACCACATGTGGCTTTATCTAACCACATAGTTAAATAGTGTTAATCCTCTACAAAAATGCATATCTAAAAGTTGAGGAATTGATTTTTTAGTTATAGTATTACACTAGCCTCATGCAGTTTTACCCTAAATGCATTATCGCTATTAATTAACCATCTGTAAAACCATCAATCACTCAGTTACAACTTTGACTATCAGATGCAATATTGCCTTTTCTAGAGTTAGTTTTACAATTCTAATTATGTGTGACTATGTTAGTGCAATTTTGAAGCTATTAGAGGTGATTTTGATTAAAAAACTCCTAACCACTTATCTTACAGGTCATGTTTTGACACATTTTTAATGCTTTGTCTCACAGGTTACCCTTTAAGATTGCTAAAATCGAAACTACTAATCGATTGCTTTGCAGGTCACCTATGAAAGATATTTTGGAATTTTAAAAATCATCCTTGTTTATATCTTGTATATATCACACTTAATTAAATTGATTAATAAATATTTTTGTCTACTTGTGTGTCACCCAAGGGCTACAGTGGTGTATGCTCTCCTCCCTATGTTCTAATAGCAAGTCTCTAAGGATAAAAAACCATTAACAAACCCTTCCAATTTTATTTTATAATGGAAACATGATGTGGAATTCACATCCACACACTTACCATAGTCCTAAGGGGATAATGACCATGGATTTCACCACCATGCACTAATCCACACTCCATGTTTTAGTGGAGTATAAATATCAAGGATAATCATCATTAGGCTAAGAGGTTAACCCCATACATGTCCTCTGTGAAGGGAAACAATTAATTATCTAAAACAAGCATTAGATAACACCCAACATAGAATTGGCCCCCACTATACCTAGCTTATATCATGGATTCCGCTAGAGAACCTGTATAGCCTAGCTTAAGACCCTTTAGCTATAACATGTAACTTGTTATCAGAGTTAGTATCAGCTCTTAAGTGACCTTCATATGCAGATGGGGTTAAGAGGGTTTGGGAAATTTTGTAATGGGTCACTAGCCTATAGCCTCACCCATGAAGCCATTGGATGATGCAATCATCAGGTTATACAACTGTTAATTTACTAATAATAGGTTTATGGTTTATGGTTTACTTGTTTTAGTGTGTGTCATGCTAGACCAGTGTTATTTGTGAGTTGAGTCAGCGTTTCACCCAAACCTATACATGAATATATAGGCTTTTTATATCATCATCTTGTATATCATTATTTTATTTTACATTCTAGCCATGTCCCTATCTTGTACATTTTTAATCTTCTTGTATATCCATATCTACTTTACCCATCATCATATCTTGTATAATTTTGTCTATCTTGTACATCATATCATCTTATCTCAAACATATGCCAATATAGTTTTATATTGACATCATCATCACCCTATATTGTATATCCTTATCTTATCAAGTTACTTTCACCTCATCTAGTCTTACCCCATCTAGACACATCCCATCTTACTTTGTTGGCTTTTTAGGTCACATATTTGTCCAAACCATATCTACATCATCAATCTTACCCCCAATCATCATTACATCACCACCCTTAATCCTTGATCCCTTTTATCCTTTATCACATAATCTTATATCCCATTCCACCTTGAGTAAATTAGTCTAAGGCTTGAGCTAGTCCTTTTGTCATCCTCACATATCCTATCAATCTAGTCTACTATCATCTTGTCTATCAACTATTATTTGGTCAGATTTCACACTTAGTCTATACTTTATTAATCACATATCACTTTGTCAATTTTAATATAGAATCCAATCATCATAAATCTAGTTTCAATCAATACATTCATCTCTAATATAGTCATCTTGCCTATTCATAACTAACACCCATCCAATCATCATCTTACTAGTTTAAATCTAGGTACTAGTCAAATCCCCAATCCTTTTGCTATCTTGAAAACTAAGCATTATCGATAGATCATTAACACATATCATACTATTAGTATAAAATTTTATCCATCTTATATCTTAATCCATTTAGTCTATCTTATCCTCATCATCACCTATCATACTAGCTCAATCATTCAAACTTACTTTGTCTAAGGATCATTTTTGTCATTTGTTTATCTTTCATCCATCACCCATTTATCATCTATCCACATAGATTTGGACCCAATCTCGTGGAACAATTACTATTCACCAACAAGGATGAAATCCTTTTGTAGGCCCTAGAAATGGGTTCTCACATACCTACAAACCTTTATCCCATCAAACCTAAACCAATATCCCATGTCCTTCCCCATCAATAATTACCATATACACCTAGATCACATGATAACTCACCATGGTCAACCCCATTGTCTAGTCCTCACATCCCTTAATATATAAGTGATGAGGTCGCCCTATTTCATAAGTATATATTTGCTAATAAGAATGGGGTCCTTTTACAACTATTGGAGATGGGTGCCCACCTTCCCAATGACTTTGAAACCTTAAACCTAAGGTCACATACTAATCAAATGATTTATTATCCCTTATCCACATCCAAATATTGTGATAATTAGTCCTATCCTAGTCCCCCATACACCAATCCTAGTCCTTGTCATGACCTTCCTAGTTCAAGGACTACCTTGTTTAATAATTATATTGTTGTTAATAATGATGTAGGCTCTTGCAATTTTTTGAGATGGGTACCCAATTTCCCAAAGGTCTTGACCTCATTTATCTAACCTTACCCCCAGTTCACACTCATCCACAGTTGAATCATCCATCACAAATCACCCATCCTACTAGTAAATATAAGTCTAGCTTGTCAACCTCATCTAATTCCCATTTGTCTCCTTAACAATCACACATACCACTTTTAACCTACATCATGCACTCATTATCCCATTCTTCCACTCCTAAATCCAATACTTCACATCCAACACTAAAGATAAGTAATATACCCCTCTTAAAGTCTCTACAAAATCTATATTTTAGAAACTGAGGTCCATAGGAATGATTGTCCACCCAAGAACAAGACTCTCGATTTGTCTAAACATGTGCCCTTATGGTATCAAACTAAATGATTTTGTATATACCATAAAGTCCCTAGGTATTCTATTAATATATGTCACCCCTTTAGAGATTATATCCAAAACTTAATTGATAATGTCGACATTATAATTAAGGGTGAATCTAATGCATCCATGTCAAGGAGTGTGAAAAAGGGGGTATGCCAAGAAGTGCTTCCTAAGTATGATCATGCTTTTTTATTCCTCAGTCAAGGTAATGACCCTAATTCTTATCCATCCCATAACCATCCCTAATCAAACCATCCCTATATCATATTCACATTAAACCCCCTATTTTCACAACTCTATTAAGCCTAAAACACCCATTCATAAACCAAAGGTGAAGGAGGTGCTTGAGGACAATGATGATATACAAAAGGCCTCTCTATGGATACTATTATAAAATCATCTATCAGTGATGTCAATTCATCAACATCCCTATCAGATTCAACATCAAAATGGTTAAGATCATGTTTAACACTAGCATTTGAATCAAGATCCACATTAGAAACATCATCCCTTTCAGATAATGACAATTGTGCTGACACTTATCTCTTTGAATATGTCTCTAATTTGAATGACGACTAGTCAAAAATCATAAATCTTGATATGTTTCAGGATGATGATATAATAACACAATTCTTGGATGCTTTATTAGTTGAAGATTATCAAGCTGGATATGAATCAACTCTATATGCTAATTTTACAAAGAGTCTTAGTGATCCTTTTGAGATTCTTGAGGACACTTTATTTGATGTTGAGGTTGGGTTTCCTAGTAACTCTTATGAGGACTATGTTGCCCATCATCCCTTTAAAACACTCCTTCCATCACCCATCCCTAATCATCCACCTCCTATTAATAATCCCATCATCCCAATCCCCAAATGGGACAAATGAGGATATACATCATTGGATTCCCTTCAACATGCAATATCATGTGCTAAATCCATAAGGATCTAAACCAATGATTTATGTAAGTCAGCCATGATCTAAATATAATCAATCAAAGTCAAGAAGAGTCTTGTAATTGGCCAAGTCTAAAAGCATAATCCCATAGTAAAAATAACCTTGAGGTGTTAGGGGACCATAAAAGTTGCAATAATCATCATCAATAAAGTTAAAGATCAATCTCCTCTGGTGAAGCCTAAATTCAGGCACCAAGAGGCAGTCAAGATATAATCAAGTCTAAAAATCAAATTTTTGTCAAAAGTAATAGTAATGTGGTCAATCATCCTCTTAATATTTGGATCAAAGAGTAAGAAAATTAGAATATCTTGGATCCCTTAATACCACATAGCATATGACACCAATAAAAAATTTCCCCTCAACCATATCCAATGGTGTATGTAACTATTGAACCCCATTTCCACTCTTCTTCTAATCACACCATTCATCATCATATCACTCATCCACATCCTTTACCTCACTATCAAAACCATCCAAATCCATCCTAGCCATACATCACTTTCCTGGGTAGCATCATCTCTTTTAGGGGTTATAAAGACACCTAGTAGAGATGTTTGAAGAACATCAAATCAAGGATCAATGAAGATCACATAGACATTAGTGGATCTAGAATCGACAATATGGTCCTAGCATCACACATCTACATAATAGGTGTCAGTTGAAAGATCATGAAAGCATTTCCATCCTACATCTCTCCCTCCTCTAATAAATTGAGATGCCATCAATTAAAAAAAAAGTTAAAATAAACATTCATCCAATGGTGAAAACCAGTCTTCTAACACCTTGGGTAAGTAACATGATGAAAACCAGTTTCTAACATTATGGTAAAATAATATATTATCCTCATTGTACCTCAACACTTGGGGGGAAAATCCATCCTTTGTCCATCCAATCCACATCATCCATGTCATATCCATCTATCCATTGTTCCTACCCATCATCTGCCATCATATCTTACATCCCATTATGTCAATAATTCTTTCCCATCTTGAGCTTTGTAAGGAAGTGGAAGATGTCTTGGAAAATATTTTGGAATCATCTTGACATATCTTTCAATGGGCAATCAAGCAACTAGATATGTGGTTCCTTCGTGATGTGGTCATTGGCAATCCCTAATCCATTCTTTCTTGGTCATCATCCCCTTTTTTGCATCATCCTCATCCCTTTTTCATCCCATCCATTATTCCATCCATCCTTATCGTAGTTGTTCATCTTGGTAATCCCTCTACTAGTAACCCCCATTTGTATAGTGTACATACATATTCTCAAAAGACCTAAAATTTGAAATATTCCAAAAAAACCTAAAAATATAAAATCCACAAAATCTTATAACCTCTAAGTTATCTTGTATTATGTCTTGAGTATCTTGGTCATCTTATCCTATATGCTAAGTTTTCCATGTCATCCTATCTCATCTTATGTCCTCACATCCTTCTCATCTTGTCTTTTCCTATGTCTTAATCCTAGCATCCAAATCTTTATTCATAACCTTATTTTAATCGAAGACTTTGATCTACACCAAATATATACCCTTGTCCATGTCCATATTATTAATCCACATTCACATCATGACCATCATAACCAACCTAGTCCAACTCATCACTTGATCACTCATCTTATTGACTCTCATCGGGATAATAGACAAGACACTAATCACAACACATCTCTATGTAGATATTATGTGGGTTACTTATATGTTATGTATTGTTTGCCTTGTTTGTATGTCTTTATCTAGTTGTCTTATGTTTCAGTTGTTTATGTTTCTTTTTAGTCTTACATCATGTTTCTTTTTTTATATTGGGTAATGAATGGGGATGCTATAATGACACCAAAAGATATGATGATTCTTTTATGTGTCATCGATGATGAAAAGTTTATTATTTTCCCCTTTTATAATCATGCACTTTGGCACAACATCCTCTTGGTCGTAATTATATCATGGGACATACTACCAAGTGTTATATTCATATCAGATTGCTTAGACTATGATGAGCTTTGTTATAGCAATGATGGCTTAATAATAGACACACTCATCATTTCTCTTATCCTGTCTCACATGCCTAATCATCTAATCATCTTTATCCCATCATCAATTTGACCCAATCACATGTCATAACATATAACATCTCATATCCAATCATTCCTCTAAAGTATTTTATGAAATATGTCTAACATATATCATCATCATCATCATCATCCTTTATTCATTTATCACTGAGTCATAACTACATCAACCTGAGGTCTTTTCAAGCTATGTAGATAACACTTCACCACTTTATAGTTCCCAAAGATAGCTTAACCACCATTTTTCCATCCCCTTCATTGTTTGGTCACTTGATCACATAATTTTTTCTCTCTCCTATCCTTCATTATATTGCTCAACTTTAGCCTTGGGCTAAAATCATCCTTAATCTTATCATTTAAATTAGTCTTATCCTTGCCTAGAACTCTCCCTTGTATGCGTACTTCCTTTTGATACATTAAAATATTTTGGCCTTTTATCCTATCATCATTATGCTATAGCTGATTCCCCCTTGGGATGTTTCAACAATTATGACATAGTTATTTCCACTCCATGTGCATATATCTTTTACAAGGGCATCATCACTTTATAGCTCACTACTCAGGATGAGCTCATCTTCTTCATTGCACCCATCCCCTTGTCTATTCATCTCATCCCACCCCTCATTTCCTCTTTTGAGTGGTCATACATCTCATTATTTCATGCATGTACCTTTGAGGGTGCATCATGTGTCCACTAACATCATTTACTAACATTCATCAATGGAATGGGTTTTCTTTGTAAGATCATTACTCATTCCACTTTGTCCACTCATAATTCCCTTTTAAAAAGGGATAAAATGTATACATCTAAATTTGCTCACTCCATTTATCATCACTAATATTACTATTAGTCAACACTAATTTCACCTATCTCATTAATCACATTTATCTCTTCTAATTATATCCTAATATCACCCCTTCTAGTCATTTATCTAATATCCCCATTCATTATTTTTCATCCACTAACCTTATATTATCCCCACTAATCTATTAATTCCTCTAATCATGTCTTATCCACCAACTAATCACACTTGTCTATTATATTAGAATTTTAAATTCCAATCCCACCTACCCTAACCTATTCCTAAGCTTTCATACATACCTAGTCCCTAATCACCTATCTAATCACCTATCCTAATCCCCTACTAATCTTACTAATACCCTAAATGGATTTTATAATTCTCCAATTCTAGAATCCTCTCTATCTCAGCCCTCTTCTCTAGAAGCCTTTATTTCTATAGGCTTCCAAAGAATTTCTAATTCCTTTTTAATCCTCCCTCCATGGCCTATTTAAACACCATCTCCCTCAATTTAAAATAACCATTAACTATATGAACTATGAAATCTATGATATTTTATTTCTAAACCAATCTATTTGCCAAAGTCATCAAGCCAAGATCATGTTGTCCACAATCTGAGTCTATTGTAAGGAATCAAATCTCCATCTATAATCTTTAGTCTTGTTTTTGTTTGAATCTTGATTGAGAACATCTATATTTAGATTACAATGTTATTTTAAATGTTCATTTTCATTGCATTTTGATCTAATGGTTCTCAATTTTAATGGTAGATTGTAGATTTGGGCATTTTTGATATAATTTGCATAATCAAATCTCATTGCTCAAAATTTCCATCTCACACCAATAATTCATTTAGTGATTATATATGATTTTGCATAGTTTTGAATCTTTGTTTTAAACTAAACTCTAATGATAATTAAGAGATGAGTATGTGATTGATACAAGGTTAGAATCTTGTTTGTTTCTAATACACCTTCATAAACTAAAGGAAATAACCAGAGTTTGGACATGGGTTAGTATTTTTAAAAATCATTATGTGAGTTATTACATGAAAAGGCTTGGTAATTAGATATGGGAATATTTGGTATAAATAATCATTTTCAATAAAATTTTGTTTGCATAATTGAAAAACATGTGACTTGAAAAATAGATTTTATGCTCTAAATTTATAAGAGATTATATATTCGCTTGTTAAATAAAAGATTTATGAAAAAATTAAGGACCATACCAATATATTACCTTGGTTTATAGAAGTTTTAGATATAACTAATAAATGTATGTTGCCAACATCAATTTATTAAGATGTAATAATTCATTACAACTCTATAAATTAGGTCTTGAAACATTTAAAGAGATGTATCTGCCTATGAATTGGTATAATTAATCATTCTAGATAAGAAAATAATTGGAATGAGTTATCAAACAACGTTAGTTATTTACAGACATTTGATAAAGCTATGTTGACTTTTTTAGGATTAAGTGCAAGGTGCATAAATCCCCTAATCATTTTGAAAACAACTTACGAAGACCTTACCTTATTGAACAATGGTACTAAAATGCTGAGGTTCTATGATATGTTCTTATAATATAGCTTTATGAGGCCTTGGAATGAAGTATGAACTTCATAATTGTTACTCCATACAATCTAATAAAATTGTGAACCTATTAAAACATGACTTAAGGAATAAAAACATGTGTTTCTACTTTGATTCACAATAAAAAGCTTTTTTATTTGACTTATTTCAAAAATTATATAGACAATAAATAGAATAAAATGGTTATGATGACATATTATTCACATAAAGTTGTTAATAATTGACTCTATAATAAAAAATAGGATAGTTTATAAGAGATTTATTTTAGATGAATGTCCGCTCATGATAGAAAATATAAAATAATATAGATCATTTAATTACTTGAAATTAAAAAATCCAAGGAACAAATACACTAAGGGTGTGTGAACTAAGCTATTACTTGTTAAACTCAATTAGAGAATGATATGGGGTGATTATGCCTTAATGAGATGCAACTTATATAACCATGGGTAATAAGTATAAATGCCTTAGTCCCCATTGGAGAATTAAGAAGTGATATAAGTTGAATGGGATAGGATCCGCAACCACACTACTCCAAATATCATCACAACTCTTTTTTTTGGAACCACAAAACAAGTTCGTATGCAAAAGTAAAACTACAAAATAACTTCATATGTAAAGGTGGAACACAAAATAGGTTCTATGTAAATTAAAACTTTGAATTAACCATAATGGATTATAAACCCAAAATGCTTATGTGATACCATCATTCCCCATCAATATTTCTCATAGAAATAGAAAATGTGTTTTCATGAACAACATTAATGCCCCAAATTTGATCCATCTAACCTCAAAATAGTACAAAATGACATTTTTTTTCAATCCTCTCAATATGATAAAAATTATCAATATGATCCATATAATTTATATCATTGTGTCACAATCATTTATAATTCCCTAAATATGACTCACAATTATTCCTCGCAATCATGTATAATGTCACATGTATGCCTCACATATGCCACAATCTATCCAATATGTCTCATATGAATCACATAATCTGATCCAAAATGTGAATCATTTGTCTGTCAAGGCTTATATCTCTAAGACAATCCCACTATATTTCCCCCTTTTGAGGTGAGGGATGAAGCCTATGAATCACTTATTTCAAAAGAAAGAGTTGTGTGCATCATGTGTTATACATAAAAATTTAATCGTGTAAATTATGTATACCAAAATGATAAGATATGTCATCATAGAAATATTTGATTATTAAATTACAAATGAAACATGTAATTGAAGGTAATGTGCATATACATGTTATGTCAAGCAGATATAAAAATTAGGCATGCGATAATAAGATATACATTACATGCATAATAAAATTATGGCATTACACAAAATAGAATAATTTGTGGTGGTAATCATGGAAAAACTCTAAAAAATAATAATATATGTATCCACTTGCACATATACACACAATATCATGACCATGAAACACACAAGCATGTAAGACATGAGTCAAATCTGGCTCTGCTCTAACTCAAGATGTATACGTAATGACAATGACATGGAGTAGAGGATCCTTTGACACAACTGATGCATGACATGAAAAAACATAATAAATACACCCATATAACATGTAATGTAACAAACATAAATAACGAATAATATAACAAACATTAGCATCAAACATTCATAGAACAAACAATGTAAGTCCACATAATCAATCAATGTCATCATCTAATATATCAAAATAAAATATACATCAAAGATAGCACCATAAAAATTATACGGAAGAGTAATTCATTGTTAAAAAAACTAAGCATCTCAATATGATCAATGAAATGACATATAAATATATAATCAAAAAAGTGTAACAAGATACTCCTAGTGCAGGCGTACCCCTAATGTAAAAAGGTAGACCATGGGTGTAAATAATGTCACACACCTATAGGTATATGTATCATATGTAATGTGTTTGTCCTATATCACACTCATATATACCTTGAAAAATATGTGTGTGTAAAATGAATATGTAACTTACCATGAATATAATAAATAACATCAATCAATCATGTAAATAAGCAAAACATGTTATGCATAGGTCTTGATTTTTATTTTTTTACATTTTTATTTATTTTTATTTTTGAATTATGTTCCTACTAACCAATGATCCCATCAAGGGGGGATCAAGTGTAGTTCTTAGATCTATTAATGTGCATATCACATGTCATGGGTGAGGAGTAACATTTATATCATTATTTTAATTAGAGAAATGATCATGCACTATAAAATATCCAACATCATAATCAACATGATCATGTATATGTTGTGTAGATGTAGTATCCATGGTAACTTGTGTACTTTATTGTATACCAAGAGAATGTGTCAGTGTTTATTGTGGAATATGTGGACTATCTTGTATAACTAACTTAGGACATGATGGAATAGGTAACATGAGGAACTATAATATACCACTAATGTGATAAAAATTAGAAAACTGGGCTATTATGAAGATCAATTACCTATATCTAATTTTTATTAATAGGATTAATGTGTATAGGTTATAGAGTAGGTCATGGTGGAGTAAATTTCTCTAGTTGAGTGTGATATTAATATAGACCCAAAATTATAACCACTTATTATATATATATATATATATATATATATATATATATACACCACTTATTTTATATATATATATATATATATATATATATATATATATATATATATATGTATATATATATATCAAACATCGGTGTATGAAATATGGTATTGCATGCATCTTATGCATCCATGGACATCCTAATAACATGTCGAATGTCCATGTATTAGGCAAGACTAAGAACCAAGTAGCAATAATGGTAGACCCTACATGAGTGGTAACATGATGCCCCAATAGGGTGTTATCTCTTTTATCTAATCCTTTTATCATAGTAATTATACCAATAAAATATTTGTGTGTGTACCCAATATTAATAAGATATGTAATAGGGTATATGTTTTCTCTTGAACTATTATCTACCATAACATTGTGTGTAGGATGTTAGCCAATCAAATCCCAAATAAATAAAAGTGTATTGGTAGAATAATCATTAAAAATATAATGATCATATAATGTGATTTAAGGTGGTTGTATGGGAGTGATTTCAAGTGTACCAATAATATCATCTATATGACAATACTCCTCAATTATAATAGCATAATAAGTTTGAGGAGGATGCACATTGTAAGTCATATACACCTCAAGGTTAGTATTAGTTTCTTATGTTGTATACTAGGGAAAAGGATCACATAATATATTTAGATTTACATTGGGTTGTGCAATTGACTCATCCATAGGTGTTTTAACATCTTTAAGGTCAATAATATTGTCCTTGATTAGATATTGTACCTTATGTCTCCATCCATAACATATATTAGTAGACTATCCCATGCATCTATGCTAGTCACAATAGGCATTGATTTTGAATCCCTTAGGTTGTGCCTTTTTCATATAAACCTCCATTGTCGAAGGGAGATATATGAGATTAAAATCAAGTATCTTTTTTAAAACTTTTTGATGAGGCTCTAATAATTATGTAAATTTCCTCCTCTAAAGATCCAATAAGACAAGTATATTAGTATGTTGTGAAATTTCATTAACCTTTGCCTTAGACTCATTCTTAGTATCATTTTTCATATATTTGAAAGTTAGTTTAGTTTAAAACTTGGAATTATAATATTTTTTAGGATTAGTCATATACTTTAGCTTATTCTTAACAAGTATCTTAATGGTCTTTGACTATATGGCACATGTCATCAAAATATTAGAAATGTTTGAACATAATAGGCTCATGTATAGTATCAAGTAATCTTTTATTGATTATCTCTTTCAATTCATTCATTTTATAGATCATAGTCCTATAATGAAGCACATAGTCATTGATGGGTTCATTAGGTCCTTGTTTAAGTTTGATAATTTGAGTATAGGAGACCTTTTCACTGATATTGATAGAAAAGTGAACTAAGAATTGATCAATTTAAGGATTTAAAGTATATACTAATTAGATATTTTATGTTTTCACAGTCCATGCAAAATGAATATTCCAACTTTTGGAATAACTATGTTCCTTTACTTTTACTCGATGTTTTGGATCACCACCCATGATCCTTCATCAAGAGAATAAGATTTATGATTGAACATCAAACCTACACCACTAAAATATTGTAGATAATAATGGTCACATTAGGTAATAAATGAGAGGATAGTCGTTTCCAAACTTTTGAAATTGTGTTCACCTCCCTTTTTCAATATTTCAAGCTCGTATCCTAATGTAACATTAAATATGAAACCCAAAAAATGTTAAATCAAATTAATTTTTTGAGCCATTCAATATAGAAAATTAACCTAAAAAATGATTGATGGATAATTGATTAAATAACGTACTTGTAAAGTAATAAATTAGTTAGAAATTAAATTAATACAATTTTAATTTTAATTATTATCATGATGAAAGTTGTAATATTCATATATACTAATTAAAAAGGAATGTCATAAAACCATCACAAAGTATATCCCTTGAATTTTTGAGAAAAAATGTTGGTTAACAACTCATCATTAGAAGTATAATCTACACATGCTACATAGAAAGCTCTAAGATGTTGTTCTAGATCACCTCTACCATAATAAGGTGTAAGATTGGGTGTTAAAAAACTTATAGTTGAAAGAAAGCCAAAGTAATGTGTAAAAATGCATGATAACTATTTCAATGGCCTACTCTATAAAAACTTTCTCTAATTTGGAAACCTTATCTTAAAGATCAAGAATAATTTGCATAAGCCATTAATAAGTAGTAATAGATGATGTGACATGAGTAGCAAGCCTAGGAGTCACAAAAATATGTTATGTGGGAATAGTCATAGAAATTTTAGGATTAACTTATGTTTCCTCTAGACCATGGGTAGGCATCACTTATGTAGCCAAAGGTGTAGACATATGAATAGTAGTAGTGGGAGTAATGGTTTGAACACCAATTGTATAATCTACGCCTCTAAAAGGTTGATTAGTATCATTAAAAATATTATCATTTCATTCCTCAAATGTATATTCCTTTGCATTCTTTACATCCTTAGACTCTGAAATTATGCTCAAGATCTTATTCAAATCATTAGGTTGCACATGAATCTGATTTTTAAAATTTGAAAGGGTTTAAATTGCATAAGATCTACACAATTAAGCTTATTAGGATTTATTCTTCCATAATATTCATTATTATGTTCAATATCATTTTTATAATCATTTTCAATATTAGGCATAACATCTTCCTCAACATCAATGTGTTTTTTAATCAAAATTTGCATCTATAGAAACATGAATTTACATTTCATTAATTTTGTCCATTTTAGATTGCACACAAACACATGACTAGATCAAAGGAATCTGATTATGGTAAATTGCAACACCACTTATCCTAACATTTTTCCTTAAAGGTGCAAGAGATATAACCTTCTTAGATGGCAGAGAATATATTCATGAAAACATCAAGAAATTTAGGGTAAAAATGCATAAATTATTGTCTATCAAGGGGAAATCAAAAATCAAATCTGAAACCTTAATGAAAGATAACTCTAAAACCCTAATAAGGGACGATGAAACCGTAAGGGAGAAAGACTTAGGGTTTTCCACACTCAATTCAAATATCATGTTCATTAAAAAAATTATTTATTTTACAATTAATTATAATCTAAATAATATAACATTATTGAAATTTAGATTATGTAAGATAAGGCATTAACCATAAAAATCTAAATGTAAAAGAGAGATTTATATAACACTTACTATTTTGGGAATTGAGAAGACAAAGGGGAGATATATGTACTTAGTTGATTTATTTATCTATTTTTCTCACCATCCACATTATAATTTCTTAAAATATTATATATTAGCTTTGTAACTGTTCATATTAGCTTTGTAACTATTCATATCATGACATTAGACCTCAAGACTTGTGCGGATGCTACTGACAAAGTTTAGGTTCCAATGGATATAGGTACTATCCATCCTTTGTAGGTATTGTTCTAGGTGATTGTTCAAGTCTATGCCATATCAAATAACTATAACAACACTCATAGATGATTTATATGTATTTGCCTACCCTTAGTCATGTGCATTGATCTTTTATTTTCTTTTCCTTACCTTGAACCCCTAGTTACACATTTGACACAAGTTCAACTCAAAAAAAGGGTTGGACAACCCCAATCACTCCCTACTAAGTGATTGAGCATTAACTACATTATAATACTTTTAAAATGGCTAAAACCATAAATAATTCTCCCACCTTGGTTTGTGTGTGCACTGTTATGATTGTGTTATGATGTGATGCAGTGATTAATTTTAATACTTGACAACATATAACTTTAACTTGCATTTTATATTCAGACTTGACTCTAGTTTTATTCTTTGAGGGTTTTGTATGTGTATGCCTTTTGTGATAATGTCCCAAGAGAGTTCAAATGGATTTTTCAAGTTTGATAGGATTTTATAAGATCAAGAACAAATAAGTATGGCCTTAAGCTTGATTTGTATTTACAGATGAATCTTTCATATTTTTTTCCATATTTTTTATATGAAACGTATCTAGGCATACCTTTAAGGGAGATGTTTGAATTTTAAAAATAGCCATTAGAGGTTCATAGATGCTATTGGAAAAGGCAGACAAGTACATGAAACCACAAGTATCCAACTATTATCAATAATATCATGATAGGGAAAATAAGTATCTGAAATATGGAATTAGTTTACTTAGAATTATAGAGGATTTAGACATAGACTAGTTTGATCCTGAGTATGTATTGATAAATTTTGTTAGCCAAAACAATAAATGAGTAAATAGATAGGTAAAGTGTGCATAAGAGTCATATATGTATGCAGAAGTATAAGTATGTCAAGATATGTCAAAATCGATGTTGCCAAGTGTATATTACCAAATTTATGTATCTGGAATAATGTGTTGATAATCTAATGTCAAAGATGATAAAATAAATAATTTACCATCTATAATACAATAACATTAGTTCAAATTACAAATTATATACAAAATATATCACCATCTAATGCTCATTACCATCATCATCTATGAGCTCACTATCACCATCTATGAGCTCATTTTCTGTACTATTTAGACTACACTCCACTTCATGCAATGATAGGCTATTGTATCCATAGTCAGGATCATCATCATGATCATTCTTTTTAAAAATATGACCATCAACTAAAATTGACAGTTTATTCACCTACAATGTAAGTATTTAATAATTATCAAAATATTATAAATTCAATTCATGTTAAGTAATTTAAATTTTAAATATAAAAAAATATTAGTAAATACTAAATAATGATGTCTTACTAGTAAAAAATCCCTAGATTGTGCCCACTCATTAAATGCATCGATGTTCCATCCAAATGCTTACATCTGCTCCCATGATTTCTTAGAGGCCTCAAAGTCATGCACCTTATTCTAAAAATAATAATTAAATTTAAAAATAATAAGATATTAATTAAAAGATACAATGTACATTATTTAAATAGACTTATAAAGTTGCAAGCAACTTATTCTACACTTAATTTTACCAAATGATGAGTGGCCAACTTCCCCTAAGTCATTCTAGCTTGGTGGGATTTATCATAGATATTTTTGACCTTTATATTAATAATAAAACATAAAAAACTTTTAATTAATGAATATAAATAAATAACAAAATAAACATTCCATGGTTTTGTTTTTCAAAATAACCAGAAGCCCATTCTACATCCCATCTACACCACTTTTTACATTGTATTTACCACATGGCTACATTCATGCTTGGAGGTTGATGAGATATTCTCATTTCATGTGTATTACCCTTATTTATCCTACACATTAAAATTTCAAAAATTACTATAAACATAAAAATAAATAAATATTTTTTTTTGAATTAAGTATTTTATCATACCCCCATCCTCTTAAGTGTCTTTATCGTGATTTTTTCAATAATCATCACATTAAATTAGGCACAACCAAAATAGTTTTGAATATAAACAACCAACTATTTTTATGCTTAATTAGTTGACATTTTAATTTTAGAAGGCAATTTTTGGAAAAAAAACTTCTTTGTTCACAACAATTATTTTTTTAAAGTCCCTGAAACACACTAACAAAATCAAAGATTTTTTTTAAAGATAAAAAATTTAATGACATAAAAATTAAAATAATTTATTAAATTACAAAATCAAGTTATATTAATACTTACATTTCTCAATAATTTTGTAATATTTTCATGTCATTGACATACAATCTCACCTTGGCACTCCCTGACACTCAAGACATTTACTCATCTAGTGCTAGAAAAGAGGGTTGAATGTCATCAAAATTAGGTGGAGAATCTATATCCCCCCTCAATGTTGAAATAATCACCTCCTCAAGGCTTGTAGTTTTGGTCTCATGTCCTTTAAATTGATGAGCACGAGATGGACAATGTTGTAAGGAAGCTAGCATGGAAGAGGAGGATCTGCAATTATACAATAAGGTTAAAAACTAATAAATTAAAAATCCCAATAAATTATAAAATAAATAAATAAATAATAAATTATCACTGATAAAAGGGTTAGCATAAATACCATAAAATTCTTGAATAATAGTTGGTCACCTTCACAAGGTTTAACCAACAAATTAAACTTTGATGGTTTGGCAAAATGTAATTTTGGGTGGTCTAGAGTTGGAGGCATATTTAGAAATGACAAAGGCTCCCCTTTGTTTGGTTATAATGAAGCCTTAATTAAATGCAAGAACAACTTTGTGGAGGTTGAGGCTCTTCAAAATAATTAGACCAATATTGACATCAAAAGGATCTTCTTGCAACTTTTTTTGTTTGCATAGTCAATCATATCAGATGAGATGGAAACTAAGTAGTAGATTAACTAGACAAATTAATTATGGGGTTGGATTATTAACAACACACTCTAAAAATGATGTCTTCCCTCATCTTAAGTGGTAAGGTTAAATCCCTAATTTTTAAGGATTTTCTTTTTCTAAATACCAACCATGATAATAATCATGAATTGGCATAGGGTGGTGGACATTGGTAAATTTCATTTATTAAAATAATTTGAAATATGATTGTATATGATTACAAAATTGACAAAGGAAGGGCATGTGACATGTGTGAGGAGTTTAAGAACTCACCACTCGTCCCTTCTCTTGTCATTTTTTACAAGCAGTGCACGGTATGGTGACCTCTGTAACTCCTCACATGTATGCCTTCCCTCCCCCTCATCTCCTTAGACAATTTTTACTTTATTTAATTGGCATGTATTTGAATTCATTCTTAGTTTTGATATGTTAAGTTTTAGGTTAGGGCATATGGACTCTTGGAAAAAACAAACTTCACTATATCCCTAAGCATGTGTTTCTTTTTACAATTAAAATTCTTCCCTCCTATGCACATAAATTCCATTTTATGAATCATTTGAGAGGCTTTTCATTTTCTTGGTTTCTTCATTTTTGAAAACTAGTGGATAGAGTGAAATTCCTATCTCTATGTGGGAAGCCTTGGGTCTCTTTGGCTGCTTGAGATTAAAAAAAATCCCCTCTTTAGACGTATAAAGTTCTCATTGACTTTCTGGTCTTCTACTTTGGCTTGGAAATCATAATTGCATTTTGAATGTTGGGGAAAATGTCATCTCAAGTTTTTAAAAACTTTATTTTTCCTCTTCTCAATGACATATTATTGAGATGGCACACCTTTTATATATTCAAACTATAGTCATGGTGGAAAATGGTGACAAGACTATGCCCAAAAGGAGAACCAGGGAAAGTATTGGAAAGAAATCTATAGTCAACACTATAAAAGAGATGAACAAAGAGATACTAAACACGTTTTCTATTGAGGATGGAAAAATGTCCTATTTGGGGCCATTGAATGACCTCAATCTTAGACAAGTGCTCAACACATGAACTTTTTTGGATAAGAGCACTTATATATAATTAGAAAAGGCTTTAAATTTTATGGAAAAATACACTAATAAAGGGAATTAAGGTTGAAAAGCTTTAAAAATGGATGGGAAAAAAAAATCATCACTTAGTTAGCTATTAGATTGTGAGAAGGAACCTTTGTTGATAATGTCTTGTAGGCCATGAGAGACCTAGGGAAATCCACCCCAAGGCTAGACACCATGAAAATTGTGTAGTTAATTGGGGTGCAAACAATTCTTTTCACTACAAGTAACTCTCATGTTGTGCATAAGGACTACAAGCATTTGGACTTTAGTATGGGAGATAGGTTGGATCAAATGTAGACACTTTTAAATGATTTTGCCTTGGAAGAAGTTATGAAGGGACACAATATTGATTTAATCTATTCTAATCTTGGAATTTCCACCTTAGACTTCAAGAACTCCTAGCTAGTAGTTTCACTTGTAGCCCTATTCATGCCGGAAGAGGAGGAAACTTGTGGCCCAACTATAATGGTCTCATATTCCATTGAAGATGGTGTTTCCTAATGCTTTGGTTTAGTTTTTGCTATCACCTACGAGCTAGATCTTGTTTTATTTTTAGTTTTGTCAAAACCTATCATTGCCTTCAGTTAAAAGACTTAAATTTTTTATGTACCTCATCACATCATGTTTATTATTATTATAATACCCAGGTAGTATCCCTTTTGTTGACTAATAAAAACACCAATAAATTAAAAAAATGAATAAAGTAGAAAATAGAATAAAAACTCAACAACTATCATAAATAAATTTAAATATTTATCTCCTTGGCTCCCTTGAAGTAGGCACTGAAGAGGAGGATCTGAAATTATACAATAAGGTTAAAGTTCCAACAAATTAAAAATTAAATAAATTTAAGTCCCAACAAATAAAATAAAATATTTACCTCCTCGGTTCCCTCAAAGTTGGTGAAGTAAAATAGGTCATTTCAGGTGTCTTACCACCTATAGACTATCAAAACACCTTAGAGATTTGATACACATCTTAATTGCGATGTGCATTTAATTGTCAAAGCACACAATAGGTGTGGTAATCCTCATTTATATCTCATGTGACGACTTCATCACACTGTTTCTACCACACCACACACTATTCAACACCATCTTCAAAAAAAATAACATATGACCACTAGGTTACTTAGTTTTACATGCCCTCCCTCACCTCCTTCCAACCTCCCCCCCATATATTATAAATTTAAGATGCATGAATAACATAGACAATTTAATAAATATGAAAATAAATTTAGTTTTTTCTCTTTCCATACATTCAAGAATTTTGGTACCATTTTTTGTAAGGTTTCTATTTGTTGTTTTTGCTAGGGTTTAGGGTTTCTACCCACTATTTTCCCTATACTTTTTATAATTTTTTTTACGTTGAGGTTTTTTATTTATTATTTTTTCATTGAAAAAATAATAATTTTTGTGTTATTTTTAATAGGGTTTTGTTGGGTTTCTACATATTGCTTTTTCTAGACTTTAAGGTTTTAGATTTCAATCTATTGCTTTCCCTAGGGTTTTTTTTCCTGATGTTTTTGTTATGGTTTCCTTTTTTATTCCTAGGGTTTTGTGAAGGTTTTGTTTAGGTTTTTCTATGGTTTTTACCTATTATTATTTCCATCATTTTTTATTATTTTTACGTGTAATTTTTTTTGTAAGATTCTCTAATATTTTTTTAATGAAATAAATGTGTTTTATATATACAAAATTGTTATGAAACTATTTACAGACATATATTCCTTTTTATCTGAATTGTTCTTCCTCTTCTTCCTCATGTTTTGTATATAGTTGTTCTCTCCTTATGTCTCTAAAGTATTCTTCCTCCTCCTACTAGGTTGTACATAGTTGTTCTTTCCTTTTGTCTCTGAAATGTTCTTCATCATCCATAGTTATTATCTCCATACCTTTCTTTATTTTCCATCTTATTCTTGTTGAGATAAAATATTACTTTCCATTTCCCTTCTCTTATTGATTTCTCTCCTTTACATTTGACCCTAACATGATTAATTTCTATCTCAACCTGTCTTTTATTTACTGTAATGTATTTTTATTTGTCTGTTTGTGCCTTAAAAAGTTAAAAAATAAAATAGGGGAGCACAGATGTGCCCTCCCCTTTTTATTTTTATTCTAGTGGGTAGGGTGACACAAATGTGGTGCAACTTGCACCATATTTTCACCACCTTTGTGTCACCCATGACTACTATTTTAAGAATATAATTATGCTTAACTTATATTTTATTTTTAAGTAAAGTAAAATTATTAAATAAATAAAATTATATTAAATTAATAAATAATATTGAATAAATAAATTAAATAACAATAATAAATCAACTAAATACTAACTCATTATTGTCAATTAATTAAAAACACTTTACATTTAAGTAATTTAATGAAAACATAAGATGATATTTTAAAATATTATGAATAATCAAATGTTTCATTGAAATAAAAATGGGGATATACATCTAATTGGGGTATAGGTGGTTGAATTCCTTCATGTTGTTATTTAATGAACTCATCCTTTGATTGTCTTAATATAGGATAAACTGAAAGAAATGATCTATAATATGAAAAGTTGGTGTACGACATGTCGATGGACACCCTAAAAATGAATGTTTCATAAGAGTGCAAGTGGATGGTTGAACATATCCATCTCTTGTTCCAATGGATCTTCTACAAGGTTGTTGGAGTGTAGGGGGTGATGGTTTAGGTGATGGAGCATGAAAAGGTGTGGGATCCTTATCATAATGTAAAGATATGTATACTGTGCCACAACATAAACATTCCTTTGATTTTTTTTAAAATTTTATCATGTTCATCAAATTCATAAACAAGTAATTAGAAAATTAATTTTGAAGTATTTAAATATAGCAAAAAAAATAATATACTATGAAATAAACCAAATTTTATATAACATAAAAAATAATAACATTAAATTATTTTCAAAATATTATAGAAAATTATATTATTTTTAAAATTAGGTTTCTTAAAACTAATACATACATTAATAATCATTGTCAACTAAGTTTCTTTTCTCAATTTTGCTAGTGTTATTCTGCCTTTATAATGATAGTCAATAAGAAGTTCTTCACCAGCTTGTATATTTACAATGGCTTCTACCATGGCATAATGAGGTAAAATTGTAGACATGTCATCCTCTTTGTCATTAGTGCACTCTATGTGTTGACAATTGGTATATGCATAGTGTGTGTACCCATGGGTGCTATTGATTAAAGCAACAATTATTTAAATGCATAAGGATGCCCATCAATGTATGTCCAATCATGCATACATTGGGTTTACTTTGGGGCTATACAAATTGACTCTTCCATTGTATTTGCATTATAACACATTTCATAAGTTGATATACACAAAAATCTAACCTACGAAACTATACATTGGGTTTACAAAAATTCACTCTTCCATTGGAGTAAATTGTCGAGCAAAATGGAAGAGCTAGGGGGCCCAATGCACTATAGGACTACGATTCACATATTGTATGAACAAGTCAAGGTTAAAATCAAAACATAGGTAAGGTTGTTTGAATGTTTTAATAGTGATATAGGTGTCAAACAAATTTACTCTCTATCCACAAATTTATTTGATAATATTAGATAAACAACTTTGTAAGGGAGGGGGTCCATTTGGCCAAATATGTGGTGATACTTCTACTGATCCAAAAATGGATCTTGTTTGTACTTAATCATTTGTGAAAACTAATTCCACTATGCCCAATTATATGTAAAAACATTATTGTAAGAACTTATGTAAGATGCTTCATATTCAAGACTTTAGTTCAAGTACAAAAAAATGTGGGGATGATCTAGACATCTCCACATCGATCAGACAAGAATTTATTGGTTCTTAAACTTTGTGGTTTTCTCTAGAAGATCAAACTACCTTTAATTGTAGGGTGGTAGTTATGAAACTACATTAATAGTTACGTAACCATCCCTCCATAGAGTAACAAAGTCATAACCACCATTATTTATAGATGGTGGTCGCATAACTACCTTGGAAATTCTATAACCACCTGCTTGTAAACTACAACAGTTTCATCATCATTGATAAGATAGGGAAGGGGAATAGTTGTAAACACTTTTCTTCTTGTGGTGGTTTATTGTAAATTCTTGGTGAGTTTTATGGTTGAGAGGGCCTATAAAGGAGTCTTGAAAAAGAAAACAACACATCTGAGAGGTAGTGAGTTATTTATAAATTGGTCTCACATCGTTCTTGATCAGTTTGGGTCTTAGTTTTAGTTTGTTCATTATTGTTAGTTGTTATAATTGGTTCTTGTGTATGGGAGTTCTAAGAGGAGTCTTGTAAGTATAGAGTTTGATTTTATATGCGTTTGGATATAATTATATTTTATATTCTATCTATATAGGCCATTGGTAGTACCTTGCATACAATTTGTAAAACATAGTGAAAATGGGAGTGTGTTTGCTCACCGGTTGGAGTTTTTCCCAAATTGGGTTTTTCCAATGTAATCCTTATGTCAAATGTGTTTTGTTTATCACTCTTTCTCTTTGTTTATATTATATAGGTTACTCATTTATTTCCTAATCACATATTCAGTTCTATTTTGCATAAAACAATATTAGAATCAATTAATAACATAGCTAAGTTTGTAATATCTATGTTGATGAAGCTGAGAGTGAAATATCCACTCGCTTATAGATCATATTGGTATCAAAGTTTGTTTAGTTTTAAAGTCCTTTGTGTTGTGTGTGTTTGAGTACATTACAAATTTATGCTTGCCACTAGATCTATTAGTGCTAGTGGTCAAGGTATCCTAGTTCCCTTTAAAGTAGGTATTTTTACAAGGAAGTGGAAGTAAGGAATCAAAAGTATAGCCCATGATGATGATGAATATGCCTAAATAAAATAAGAGTGATTTTACAAGCCTAAAGAAAGAGTAATAAACATCTCTCTTTCTATGAGAAAGCTTGACCAGTTGGAGTCCATCATTGGAATTCTTATGGAGAAGCTTAGTGTTTCCATGGAGACATTAAAAGCAAACAAGGAGGATGCTCCTAAGAACCATGAGAAGAATCAAGAGCATCCCCATGACAAACTAGCTTCACCTCCATTCAAGGTTGAAGCAAATATTGAAATTTAGTCGTATGATGGAGACATGAATACAAAAAAGCTAGACCATTGACTAGCCCAACTTGAGGTATATTTCAATTTGCATCATATTAATGAAAGATAGCATATTTATTTTGTAATATTAAGGTTATTTAATCATGCTTTAACTTGGGTTGGGATCTATATTCATTCATTTGTTGTTAATAAGATTCCTCCTATTTCTAAGTGGGATGATTTTATGTGATAATCAAGAAGCAATTCTATCCTATTTTTTATGAGGAAGAGAGGTCTATCTTAAGTAAAATCAAGGCCAAAGTGTGCAGGAGTACACCAACAAATTTTGTAATAAGGTTGTCTAAATAAGCAAAGATATAATAGACTATGATCTTCTGATGAAGTATGTGGGTGGACTCCATAGTCATTTTAGGAGACTAGTCCTCTTAACCATGCCTATGGATGTAGATGAGGCTTGTTATCAAGCTCACTACTTAGATATGGACAAGAATAAGTCTCCATCTACCTCTTAAAACATCTCCAAACAACAATATGGCTCCAAGCAAAAGGGGAAAAGTAAAGAGAAAGGTAATAAAAATGATACTTCCATTTCTAAAAAGGATACTAAAGTATATTGTAGAGAATGTAATGTGGATACTCAGTCTGAGGATAAGTGTTGGAATCTCCATCTAAAATTGCATTTGCTCAAGAACAAGAGAAAGAAAAAGGTTATCTTCACTTCAAGGTGATAATATTGGTTTTAACTTCGAGGTGGATGATAATTTGTGATGTACCCTTGTCAATAGAGAGGTATGTTTGGGTAGTAGTTGTAGACACCCAATTCTGACCACAACTGGCTTTCGATCGAACTTCAAACTGATTCTTATCAACCATTGTAAATTAAGCCTAAGAATCATTGAACATCACAATTTTAGCCGTGCATCATTCATCAATACTCAAAATCATGTTGAGGCATCCCTATTTGGGTAACTAGCCCATATGCAAAAATAACCTCTCATGGATTCACCCCCAATCACCTTGCAACATAAAAACCCATTGAGTGGGGCACTTAATCAAATATTTAATAAACAAAAAGGCTAATCAAAATCAATTAATTGATTAAATAAGATTAAATGCTTAGTTGAATTATCCATTTATAATTAATGAAAATCTAAAAATGAAAATTTAAAAAAATAAAAAACTCAAACCTTTTATCATTACCTTTATGAGTTGTCAAAATATCTCAAACTATCTAACTTGAAAACTATGATTAGTAACTAAAAGTCATAATTGCATGATAAATTTTAACTAAACTGGAGTTAGTTTGAACTCAACCTTAACTCACCTTGGGTGAGAGTTAATTCTTGAGGCTATAAATACAAGGCCATACCCATTGATGTTTAATCTATATTGATGTAATGTTATAATTCAAAAATAGATGTAAAGAAGCTTGCATGTAATATCACCATGCCAAATTCATGAGCCAAGCAACTAAACCAAGGTGTCAAAGAAAGGTAAAGCCAACAAAGCTCCATTGATGCACACGCTGAGAAATCCATTTTTACAATCTATTTGGAGCTCCAAAAAAGGTAAAATAAGGTTTTCTTTTATGTTTTAGTTGTATTTCATATGCATGCTTGATACATATGCTCTCTCTAGTGTCTAGGCTAGAGGTGTTAGGATTTTAGTGTGTTTATTTGAGTTCTATTTCTTGTACTAGCACAATACTAATCTTTCCTCTTGGATTCCTTGTTTACATAATGTCGCGTCCGGTGAGACTTGATTGCACACCCCACATCTTCATCTTCTTCCCTCAATTTTTCTCTTCCCTTTTCTTTTATTAAAAAAAAATGGTTGTTAAAATATTTTTTATTTTTAATCCATTTACTATTTTTTTCTTATTTTTTGACAAGTTGTTCTTACTAGTTTCAGCCCAATTCTTTCAAAATTTCATTGAAATATGGCTTTTAGTTTAGAAGTTACGACTCTTTTAGTGACTGTCTATTTTTTGAATAAACAACCATTAATACAATCATATTTTTTTATCCAAAAACTATTTATTGCTGATTTTTTTTCAAAATGGTGCGTATTTGTGTTATCTACATTCTATATAAATTTCATCAAAATTTGACATATAGTTTTTTAGATATAAATATTTTACTATCCCTCCCTTTTATTTGTTAATTTTTATTTAAGTTGTTTTCTAATTTTGTTTTAAGTTTGTAAGTTATTTTTTTGGTATATATTCTAACTTGAAGGTATTTGGTATTTAGGAGCTTTCTAATATTTTGATTTTACAGGTTTTGATTTTCCAATATTACTCAAAAATTAAAAAAACAAAAAAAATATAGAAAACCCTCTAACACTTTTTGCAAGACCCAATGATCAAGAAAAGATGATTTTAAACACTCTAAAGTTGTAAAACTCAAATTTGAATTTAGTGTTTTAAAAATCTTTTGCTTAAGTCATTTTCATCTTTCAAGGTTTTCCCACAACTCCAAGGGGCTAAAAATATAGAAAACCACCTAACACTTTTTGCATAACCCAATGATCAAGAAAAGATGATTTTAAACACTCTAAAATTGTAAAACTCACATTTGAATTTAGTGTTTTAAAAATCTTTTGCTTAAGTCATTTTAATCTTTCAAGGTTTTCTCACAACGCCAAGGTGATAAAATTCATGACATATTTTTTTAGTTGCTATAAAAATGAACTCTCACTTTAGTTAAATACTCATAAGAGTTTTCATTTTTATGTTTGTTGATCGAGTGTTTATTTGGCAAAATAAGTGTCGTGTTATGCTCTCCCTCCGTCCCCTTTAGGGAATTTGGGTGATAAAAAATGCTCATTATTTGCATTTATTGTTTTTGTCAAAAAGTGTGGAAGGATAGTCACTAAGGCCCTACCCAAAATCTGAGTGATTTGAGTGACCCCAAAATGACCCTAAAGTCCTTCCACTTTCTTTATTTTCATGCATTTTGGCTTGTGGGCGGGAGCTCGCTTTTCCCTCACAAGTTCTTTAGGGGTGCATTGAATTGGAACTTCATCTCCTAGCATCGCACCAACCCCACTCCATAGTGGGGTATATAAATTAAGGGTGACCCACTGGGATGCTTGTTTGTGTAGTTAAACAAGCTCTGTTAGTGGTACTTAGCCTTGAATCATAGGGGTAACTCAAACATTGCACTACATTAAGCAATTGATAGATGTAGTCGTTGTGAAAATGACAAGACCTTTTCACAACAAAAAAATTAATGTAGAACATGATTGCACCTCTAGTGTTAACCACACTTGGGACCATCTAAATGCATGAAACCTATAGTTTTAGACAACCCCACTTATCACAGACATATTGTTGATGCAGGGCGAGTAGCTTGAAGTTCCATGTCACTGTACAAACTCTTGAGAGAAGAGGGAGCTTAAAAACCCTATTTTTTATGCACTTTTACTTTTAGATTAACAATTTAAAATCCTCTTAGGAGCAAGTATAAAGATAAAATTTGACAGTACAATACAACCTTGTAAGTTTTAAGATTTAGGACATTACAGTTAGGTATTTTTGTCATTTTGTCCTTTTACTTATATGATCTTGAGTCATAACTATTTGTTTATCATACCATGTCAAAATGAGTCTTGTTATACATCACTCCTTTGTTTGAAGAGTCATTATGCCATCCATTTGACACCATACCTTGCCTTGGTCATTGTCAAGATTTTGTGTGTCACTTGATTGAAAAGGGTGTCATTACGCTACCCAATTCAATCCAAGTTTTGTGCCTTAAAATTTTGAAACAAAACCATTTGTCACATCTTTAGAGCATGATAGTGTTGTTACATTGCTTGAATCATTTCAAAGACTTGTTGCCTTGTGTTTAAAAGTTAAAATTTTTAAAACCACGTGTACCTTTTGGATATATGCCTAATACCATCATGTCATTCATTCTTGTCTAGTTTTTTTTTTTTTGAGAAGCCTGTTTTTTTAAATTGTGTTCAAAATTAACCTTGATAAGTTCAAATATAAACATTGATTGATTTCTACCTATGCCTTGTTAATTTTGGCTTAGATCATTTGCCTTTCACTTTTAGGTGGTGTAACTTAGGTTAATTCTTTATTCAATTGGAAAACTATTTTTGTGCCTAGATTTGGGGAAGTAGTCTATCTTCCATATGCCTAGTGTTTCATATATTTTTCCAAATGATCAAGTGTGTGTCTAAATTCAAGTGCCTAGTTTGTGTCAAAGTGTTTCAAATTTGTTAGATTAAATCTCTTTCCTTTTATACCTTATTTTGTTTAAAGTCTAGCTTTTGTGCCTTTTCCAAAAGACCTAGCAATACCTATTTTGACTCTATATTTTGTGCCTTGTTTTCCAAAAGACCTAGCAACTTTTGTTTCTTTAGACCTAGTTTAGCCTTATTTGAAACACTTTATACCTAAGTTTTGCATTTCAATTTTATTTCATCCACTTGACCATTTATTTTAGACATTTTATGTTAGACTATTTTATACCCAGTTTAACACTAACCTTTTTGGAGATACAACTCTAATCCTTCGACCAGGTTAGACCAAGTTTGGACCATTTGTCCTTTGGACATTATTTTTTAGAGTTTGTAGAATTTTAGGCCTTTTTTTGAAATGTTCATCATTGATTTGGATGTGTCTTGTTACACTTGTAGTGGATCCATGTATAATCCAAGGTATAATAATGTGGTCGCATAAGATGAATTTGTTCAAGACCCCTATGATGATGATGTTGTTTGTGATACATATCCTTATCCTCCTTACAATACTCAATCTGGAGAATAAAGCCAAGACCCTCAAGTGCAATATTTGGTGATACCTTCTTTGAGCTAATTAAAATACCAAGTTCACCCTTTTAATGCTAACAATACTCGATCCCTTACCTATACCATTAACCCTCCTTCGATATGCAATAACAACCAAGTTTTGCAATGACCTACCATTACCATTCTAGGACCTCATCTTTTGGCTTGTGTAAGTAACCAAGCTTTGCATTGCCCTACCATTACCATTCTATAACCTTGTATTTTGACTCGCAATAGTAACCAAGCTTCACAATGCCCTACCTTTACCATTGTAGGCCCTTCCAAGTATGTTAGCTCATTATCCCAATAAGGTTGTGCAATTACGACTAGACAGGTCACAGTTATTGTCCTAGACTGATAACTAGTCTTTATTAATCCCATCCCAGATGAGACTATTTACAAAGATATAATTATCCAACCACAGACCATTCCTCATCCATTGCCTACACTACCACACTTTAGAAAACCCATGCCAGTCTTTTGAGATACAATAGAGCCAATCAGTACCTCTCCAACCGAGCCAATCATTCAAAGACCAAGATGTGTTCAAAACTAGTATTTTACAACTACTTGTAAACCATGGCCAAGAGAACCAACCAATTTGTGATGTTTTTGTTGAAACACCTATTTGTGATGAGTTAACCTGTGATGAATCCTATTTTGATCCTTTACCTATTGTTGAGAGAATATTTGTTGAGTTGCTTCTTAATGATTATAACTACCTTTGGGAAAATCATTATCTCAACCATTATCCTATTTTTAAAGATACTTTCTTTGATAAACCAATCTTTGTTGAGTTGTCTCTTGATCTTTTTCCCCTCACTAAGGAGTCTCACTTTGACAAACCAATTTATATGGAATCCATTATGCCATTACAGGCTGTTACTTATCCAATACCAAACATTTAAAAAGACATCATTATAGCAACATCCACACTAGATAAATAATCAGCATTAAAGTTAGGTTTTATTCCTAAACTGACATCAAATTTAGCATTAGAAGTAGAATCAACATCAATCTTTTCATTCGATTCAAAGTCCCTTGAGTCAAACCACATGCTATTAACACCAACTAACCTAGCCATTATATTGACATTCCACCTCCCACAAGTGTCGATTAGGATTGATAAAATCACACCTTGTTGAACTACATCCATAGTGACATATTTGTTGTAAAATATCAGGGGGACCAAGACCACATTAATGCAAAAGAAGAACAATCTCCTAGTGAAACTTTTTCGGAGGCACTAGGGGACAATCAAAGTCCAAACTTAGCATCTTTTATTGAAACCTTGTTTAGGGCACTAAAATACAATCAAAGTCAAATGTCAACATTCCTTAGTGAAACTTTCTCGAATGTGCTATGGGACAATCAAGACAAATTCATTGGTGAAAACCTCTTTGAGGCACCAATACCTGAACATAATAGTTCTTCACTACTTGATGAAGACATTATTAAAGATAACATCAATACAGCTTCCAATCTACAACATAATCAAATGGCATCTACTTTCAGGCCCAAACAACAAAAAAATCTAGTGGTCCTATCGAAAGCATATTTTAAAGTCTTTCGCCCTACCACAACCAAAGTGTTGAATCCAAAATCAACAACATTGTGTGTGCTTGAAAACTCTGATCTTCCTTTATTGCCTAACCATTATACATCTCATTACGTTCCATCTCTCTATTGACAAATCAAGCCTATCATCCAATATTTATCCATATTTACCATCCTTAGCCATACTTTTCTTTGTAGAGGTTACAAAGATATCTTGCCTCAATGTTTGGAGGAAATAGTTTCAATGACCAACAAATATCATAACAACATTCTTGAAGTCCAAATCTACAATAGGTTCTTGATAGAGTAACTATTCAAAAGAGGTGTGGGCTAGCAATTTAAACATTTGTCTATTCTAGTTGTATCACATGTTGATCAGGACGTGCATCTCCACATTAACAATAATAATAGAACCATATCTTTGCCTTGTCATTTTAAATTCCCATTCACCTTGCCAGAATCATACCTTTGCCTTGCCATTTACCTTACAGTTTTCATTTGCCATTCACCTTGCCTTTCCCTTGCCATTGTTTCATACCCTACCATTTACCTTATCACTTGGCGGCAACCCTATTACCATTATCTCTAATTATCATAACATCACCATCCTCGAATAATGCTATATCGTATACCATCCTACCATACCTTTATTATTGACCAAAGTTGTTTTTATCTGCCCTACCCACCACTTTTGATCTTGGTTCCATTGGTTCTTCGAACACCTTCCGCAAGGGGATTTTGAACCAATTTCAACAGTTTTAGAATTACAAGTTCAAAATGACAATTTATAAAAGTAGTATTATAGTGGATCTCATAATTACATCTTTTATTTATGCTTGATTGGTGTTACTAATTATAACCACCTTTGGATAAATTAGTATTTCACCTTGTGTTACTAATCATAACCGTTTATCGGCAAACTAGTATCACTGACCTATGCTGTTATTTCCTAATTATAACCACCTATGGAAAATTGGGAACAACACCTTTACCATGCATTGTTGCATCACCTCACCCTTACTATTATCATTTGCCTAAATTCCCAAACTTGTTGCTACCTAGTCAGATCTCACCAGCTTTTGTATAGACGAAACTACCATGACTCGAGGTCCTAATGGGACTGTGTAGCCAACACTTAATTTACATTAAGGTTAGCTCAGTCACCCCATTTTTAATGCTCTTGCCATTTTTCAAGCAACCTAAGCCATGTTCTTGGTATTTTTCAAGTTAGACCATTCTATGTCTCATAATTCTCAATTGAGTTGAGATACTTAGAAAACTCTAAACACATTTAGAAATATTTCAAAATCCTAAAAATTATCAAATTAGCTTACAATCTCCTCAAGCGATATAAAGCCTCAACATCCACAAACATTTATCCCATTTAAACCAAGTCAATTATCCTCGATTTGCCCTATTAGGGCGTATCCATTGTTAGTTCCAATCCATTTCACTGCTATTGGGGTGAGACCTTCCCTTTGCATGTATCTTTGCTTGGGGCGCCACTCATTTATCATTCCATTGAGACTTCACACTAGATATTGACTTAGTTGACGAAAAGATGCTTTATATTGATTTTTCTTTCAAGATTTATGTGTGTTTGTTTTCTTAATTATTTATTGTTTGTTTGTTTGCCTATTTGTTTGATTTCATTGTTGTGCCTTGATTCAATTTATATGTGTTCATTGGGTGATTCCTGCGCATTATTCCTGAGTCTATCCATATTCATATGTTAACATTGTCATTGTGTTTTTTAATTGTTGGTACATTATTTTCAATTATTTATTATATCATGTGTCAATATTTATACACATTATGTCTAAGTTCTCATGGTGTTTTATATCATGATGCATACCATCATGTGCTACAACAAAAATCAGCTTGGCAAATCTTACAAGCAATGGTGCTACACAAATTTCTCTTAGTTTACCTTGGCAAATCCTCCCACCCTCCTTGATCTAATCAACCCCTTGGCCATTCTAGTTGTATCAATGTTAATAAGGATGAACATCTCTGCATTTGTAGGTACAACCAAATCATTCACATTGATCACTTCTTATTCTTCTATTCATCATTCCATTTTATCCCGCTTTTGGGTGAACTACACTGACCCGAGGTCCCTTTCAACTATGTAGGCAATGCTTGGATACATGACATATCTCAGGTGAACTCGGCCACCTTTATTCTTCCAATCATCTCTTTTATCACTTTACACATTCTCATGTGCCTATTTGTTTATGGCTTCTTTAATCATTAGACCATCGCATCTACGTTTACATTTGTTCATATTTAATATATACAATAGGTTATATCCTTGAGTTATGCTTGCTAATCTACCCTACTATGGCACAACCACAAATCATTCTTCAATCTAAGTCATCTTCATGATTATAATCATATGTAGGCAAATCATTATTTCAACTGATCCACCCTACTAGGGCATGTGTCTATGCCACTGATTATAACCATCTTTGGAAAAATCGATGTCTAAACCTTTGTTACTGATTATAACTACCTTTGGTCAAATCAATACTTTATAAATCAATGCATGCAAGCCTTATCTTGGTTGGATTAATCTCACCCATAAGTTAATTTCTTTCTTTTTCTTACTTCTTTTCGAGGGACTATCCATAAATCTAATGTGGTAGCCACTCCCTCTAGGGGGCATCATTATAGACTTTCCAAACATTGTTTGGAGCTTCTTCTTCAATCATTGTCCTCTTTCATTCTTAATGGCCCGTTTCATTATTTGAGAAGACATTACTATGCTTATAGCTTACAATGTCTTCTCAAATAGGGGCAAATAATCATTATAGGATTCCCAAACATTGTTTGGAGCTTCTTCTTCAATTATTATCTGCTTCACTCTTAACGACCTATTTTATTCTTTGATAAGATGCTACTATGCCTATAGCTCGCAACACCTTCTCAAATAGGGGAAACTATAGACACCAAATTCTAGCTACAACTAGATTCCAATCGAACTTTAGATTGATTCTTACCAACCATTACAAATTAATCCTAAAAATCATTAAACATCCCAATCTTGGACATGTATCATTCATCAATGCTTAGAATCATGTTGCGGCGTCTCTATTTGGGATACTAGCCCATATGCAATAATAACCTCTCATAGATTCACCTCCAATCATCTTGCAACATAACACATGTCCATTTGGCCTATGGACCCATTGAGTGGGGCACTTAATCAAATATTAAAAGAGCAAAAAGGCTAATCAAAATCAATTAATTAATTAAACAAGATTAAATGATTAGTTGAATTATCCATTTGCAATTAATGAATATTTAAAAATAGAAATTTATATATATATATATATATATATATATATATATATATATATATATATCAAACCTTTCATCATTACCTTTATGAATAGTCAGAATATCTTAAAATATCCTAAAATATCCCAAAACATATAATTTGAGAATTATGACTAGTAACCGTAAGTCATAATTACATGATAACTTTTAGCTCAACTCGAGTTAGTCTCAATTCAACCTTAACTCACCTTGGATGAGAGTTAATTCTTGAGGCTATAAATACAAGGCTATACCCATTGATGTTTATGCTATCTTGATGTAATGTTATAATTCGCAAATATATGTAAAGAAGCCTAGCATGTAATGTTACCATGCCAATTTCATGAACCAAGCAACCAAACTAAGGTGCGAAGGAAAGTTGAAGCCAACAAAGCTCCATTGATGAAGACTTCTTGATACACAAGTCGAGTAAGCCATTTATACAAGCCATTTAGAGCTCCAAGGAAGGTAAAAGAAGGTTTTTTTTATTTATTTTAGTTGTGTTTCATATGCATGCTTGTTACCACTGCTCTCTCTAGTGTTTAGGCTAGAGGTGATACGATTTTAGTATGCTTATTTGAGTTTTATTTCTTAGACTAACACAATACTAATCTCCCCTCTTAGATTCCTTGTCCACAATAGCAGTGCTCAAGAGAGTGAATTATCTAAAAAATTTCATATTAAAATTCAGATGAAGAAAACAAAAGTGGATGCTCTTTTTTATACTCGTTCATAAGAAAATTTGATAAGTAATGAGTCGGTAGAAAAATTGGGGTATGAAACTTAAAAACATACAAGCCCATATTCATTGGCTTGGGTAAAGAAAAGTGTAGACATCAAGGTGACTGAACAATGCAAGGTCAAGTTTTCTATTAATGCTAATTTCATTGATGAATTTACAATGGATGTTGTTCCTCTTGATGTATGTGTTGTAGTGTTCGACAACCCATACTTGTATATCTGAATGCCATCTTCATAAAGAGAGCCAACCAATACCACTTGGTAAAGGGTGGTAAGAGTTACATCATTTCATCCTATGGAGGAGATTCAAATATATCCTTGGTAAGTGCCTTTGAAGTTAAGAAGCTTATTAATGCTAGTAGGAAATTTGATTTGCTTCTTTTGAGAGATATTAAAGATAAAGAGGTTGTGTAAATAAAGATTCTTGTAGCATGTTTACTAACAAAGATTAAAATCATATGGGAGAGATAGTATAATAATTCAACAAAAAAAATTAGGATCTTACGGGGTAACCTCCGGCTAGATCCACTGAGCATAAAATTCATTTGTTGCCCAATAGTCTACTTCCAAATCTCAAGTTATATAGATAGTCCTTGAAGGATGCCAATGAGGTAAAATAATAGTTACAATATTTAATTTATAAAGGTGTAATTTATCCTATCACTTCTCCATGTGGTTCTCCTATTGTTTTAGTACCTAAGAAATATGGCACGTGGAGAAAGTGTGTTGATTTTATAGCGCTTAAATAAGATAATAATCAAGAATAGGTACCCTATTCCACGGATTGATGGTCTTCTTGATCAACTTCAACATGTTAAATATTTTACTAAGCTTGATTTGAAATTTGGGTATCACCAAGTATGGATTAAGGAGGAGGACAATTGGAAAATAGAGTTAAAAACAACAAAAGGGTTGTATGAGTGGTTGGTTCTACCTTTCAGGCTATGCAATGCACCAACTATCTTTATGTGGTCAATGAATTAGGTAATGAGGCAATTTATTGATTACTTTGTCATTGTATGTTTGGATGACATTCTTTTTTTTAGTGGAACTTTTGATGAACATGTTGAGTATTTTAAGCAAAATTTACAAGTGTCGAATGCGAATAAATGTGAGTTTTCCCAACAATCACTAGTCTTCTTGGGGCATGTGGTTGGATATGGGGAGTTGAAGATTGATACAAAGAAGGTATATGCCATCATGAATTGGCCAAGGCAATCCAATTTTATCAAGTCAAAAAGATTTATAGGTGCAGTCTGATACTTGAAGAAGTTCATTAAGAACTTATCTTCCATAGCCAAACCTTTGCATGCCATTACAATAGGCGATAAGACTTTAATTTGGGTAATAATCAATAAGATGTATTTGAATTGTTCAAACATAAGATTAACCATGCTCTAGTCTGAGCTTTACCTAACTAGCAGATGCTAATTGAAGTAGAAACATATGCTAGTCACTATGCTATGGGGGTTGTTTTGCTTCAAGGAGGTAAGCCAATATGCTACTGTTCTGAGTTAGTCCATGGTGCAATCTTAAATTATTATACATATGACAAATAATTGTATGATCTTATTCAAGTGGTTAAAAAATAGAAGCACTATCTAATGGGTAAAGAGACTCTTATCCATATGGATCACCAACCTCTTCAATATTTGTAAGCTCAAACTAAACTTCAACAAGCTAAGCACTATAAGTGGATGGGTTTCTTGTTAAAAATTCATTTGATTATCAAATATAAGAAAGGTGTGACTAAAAAACTAACTGACATGTTGTCAAGACCTCCTTACTTACAACCATGGGCACCATAACTCTTCTTGAGCCTTTTATGTATGAATATTTTGTAGAGGGATACGATCATGATGCAAATTTTGGGGACCTATTTCTTCAAGCAAAGAACTCCCAAGGTGTGGGGTTTGAGCCCAAGGAGGATTATTATCTTCAATATGGATTGCTCTATAAGTTGGGTAAGCTTTGTGCATCCAAGGAGGAAAGAGTTCAACCATTGAGAGAGACACATACTTCAAAAGTTACAAGTCATTTTGGTGTTACAAAGGTTGTTGCTCAATTGCATAGGTATGTTTATTGGCCTAATATGTAAGTTGATGTTGCCGAATTCATAAGAGGTTGTGTTTTATGTAGAACATGTAAGCCTATTGACAAAAAAATGGGTTTATATATGCCATTACCAGTTCCTTCTAGGCCATGGAAAAACATTTCCATGGATTTTATAAGTGGGCTACCTATGTCAAGGAAGGGGCATGACTATTTCTTTGTGGTTGTGGACCGGTTTGGTAAGATGTGTATTCTTGTTCCTTGTAAGAAAACTCAAAGGAAGTAATGCAAATGAGTTTTTTTTTTTTTTTTTAATGTGTGGGTTCACTTTGGTTTGCCAAATTATATTGTTTTAGATTGGGACTCAATGTTTATTGAATTTTTTTGGTTTACATTGTGGGAGAAGATGGATACTAAGCTAAAATGGTCTATCACTTTTCATCCATAAAATGATGGGTAGGTTGAGCTTGTGCATAGAACATTGGTGCAATTGTTGAGAGGGTGTAATAGGAAGCATCTTAAGACATTGAATGAAAATTTGGTGTATATTCAACATTCTTATAACAAGGTTGTACATTCTTTAACTAGTAAATCTCCTTTTAAAACTTGTTTTGGCTACTTACCTCTAGTGCATTTGATATTTTTTGAGACAATCATATAAAGGCAATGGGAGAGTGGATCATGAGGTCCACAAGATTGAGAAATTCATTGAGAAAAGTTAGCTTATTCACCATGAAGTGCAAGAGAGGTTGAAGGAGTCTCAAGCTAAGTACAAAGCAAGAAATGATCAACACACGATTAAACATAATTTCCTTGTTGGTGACAAGGTATGGTTGTACTTAAGCAGAGAAAGGCTCAAGGTACGTCTAAGAAGCTTAAGCCACTAAGGTATGGTCCATTTAAGATTCTATAAGAAGTGGGCGAGAATGCTTCTAGACTTGATTTGCCTCCTTATATGAAAATCTATTCAGTTGTTAAGGGTGAGAACTTACGTCTTTTTGAGCCTTCTATGTTTTAGACAATGAAGATGAAGGGTTGTTGTTACCTTCCATTGAAGACATCACCCTTGATAGTCAATTAGAACTAGAGGAAGATGTTGTTTTGCAAAAGAAGGAGAGAACAATGCGAAGGGGAGTGCAAGAATCTTGGCTAGTTGGGTTAAAAGGCCGACTACCCAGAAAGGCCAAATGGTAATCCAGAGAAGATGCGGGGAAGAAATTTCCTCGCTTACAGAAATTCTGAAGATTTTAGCGACTTAAAAGCCTCAAATGGGGAGGTGTGATCCAAAAATGGATCTTGTTTGTACTTAGTATTTTGTAAAAACTAATTCCACTATGCCCAATTGTTTATAAACATGTTTGTAAGCACTTATGTAAGGCATTTCATGTTCAAGACTTCAATTCAAGTACAACAAATAATGCATAGGATATTCAAACACTTCCACATTGATTAGGCAGGGATTTCTTAGTTCTGTTAGGGTGTGGAGCTAAAAACTTCACCAAGGAGCATAGTTTATCAGGTTCGGGTCTACACAGACACTGGCGTCGGTCAGGAGCGACCGACGTCGATCAGCAGAGACGCCGACGTCGACAGAGAATCGGCCGACGACGGTCACAAACAAGCAGCAGGAACTGACGTCGGTTACCTGCGTGTCCAGAAAGCTATTTCCGTGGACAAAAGCGAGTGTTTGCATGATAAGTTTGAGTTGTGGACTCAAGCTTGCGTCTCTATTATTAGCATTACTATTTTTAGAGCCCTTGTTTAAGTGGTTTAACTGTTTGTTGGAAGTACATGCTCAAGTCTCCTAATTCTATATGAAGAATTAGATCTTCCTAGCTTTGTAGTTGAATTGTAGAAGAATTCATTGTGTGAGAAGAACAGTACAGAATTGAATCAATCCAGGCTTGTTGGAGTTGATTGTTCTTGAGAGAGATAGCTCTTGAGGAATAGAGATCTATTGAGAGATCTATACATCTAGGAGAGGTGTGGAAGAAAGAAGCTTTCTTCAATTGTATTCCTTTTGTAAAGAGTTTGTTAATACAAGTTTTCAGGGTGTTTTCTTGTATCTCTTGTTCTTGCTATTATCATTCTAATTACTTGTCAATCTGATTTAATTTCGCGTTTATTGCTGTCACAATTGTAATCTATTATTGGTTTGATCCCCCAACAAGTGGTATCAGAGCCTTGGTTACAGGTTCAGAGCTTGATAGTCGGTATCAAAGTTCAGGTTCACTAACAGGTAGTTCAGATCTGTGTAGTGTGTATTGATTACAGGTTCTCACAGGAGTTTCTGCAGGGATTTCTGTTTGAGTGGGAGAAGCAATGGCAGATGAAAGTAAATTGAGAATGAAAAAGTTCAATGGCAAAAATTACCAACACTGGAGAATGCAGATAGAGGACTATCTGTATCAGAAAGATCTCTACTTACCATTAGGAGGTATTGCAAAGAAGCCCAAAGACATGGAGGATGAAGAATGGGAAGTTCTTGACAGAAAGGCTCTGGATTCCATAAGACTGAGTCTAGCATCCACTATGATATCCAATTTATCACAGGCAAAGTCTACGGTAGAGTTGATGACTACGTTAGCAAATTTGTATGAAAAACCCTCAGCTTTCAATAAGGTATATCTTATGAAGCAGTTATTTAATTTGCATATGAATGAAGGTGGATCTGTTTCTACTCATCTGAATGATTTCAATGGAATTGTGAATCAATTAAGTTCAGTGAATATAGTGTTTGATGATGAAATAAAAGCTCTTTTGATATTATGTTCTTTGCCTGAAAGCTGGCATGGCTTAGTAATGGCAGTAAGTAATACTGCATCTGCATCAAATATTTTGAAAGTAGAGGATGTTGTTAGTGTTATCTTGAATGAGGAAATACGCAGGAAAAGCATAGAAGAGACATCTGGGAATGCTTTAAGCTTTGAGAGCAGGGGAAGGCAGAAAGAGAAGAGCAAGAAAGGCAGAGCAAGATCCAAATCAAAGGGGAAAGGCAGATCTAAATCCAGAAATGGCAGAAGGCCACAATGCTGGAATTGTGAAAAGATGGGGCACATAAGCAGAGATTGTTGGTCAAAGCCTAAGGAGGACAACCAGCACGAAGGAAAGGAAGAAGCCAAGATTGCAGGTATTGCACAGGATGCTTTAATTTTCTCTCTGCATAATAATATAGAATCTTGGGTATTAGATTCTGGTGCATCTTTTCATGCTACTCCTAACAGGGAATATTTCAGTGACTATATCCATGGAGATTTTGAAATAGTGTATCTAGGGGATGATGAGCCCTGTAAAATAATTGGCAAAGGTAAAGTGCAGCTGAAGATGCAGAATAACAACACATGGGTGTTGAGAGATGTGATGCATGTTCCTAGCTTGAAGAAAAATTTGATTTCTGCAGGAAAGTTAGGGGATGAGGGTTGTACAGTAACTCTCACAGCAGAATCTTGGAAGGTGACCAAGGGTGCACTTGTTATGGCCAGAGGTAAGAGAGAAGGTACTCTCTATTTGTGTAATTGTGTTACTAACAAATCTCTTTCCGTATTATCTGCTTCAGATGTGGACGTTAAATTGTGGCACTCAAGGCTTGGCCACATGAGTGAGAAGGGGATGTCAATTCTTAAGTCTAAAGGTATGCTTTCATATTTAAAAGGCATAGATCTAGAGTTTTGTGAGCACTGTGTATTTGGAAAATAGAAAAGGGTTAGTTTTCTCAAAACTGGGTCTACTAAGAAGAGGCACAAGTTGGAGCTTGTTCACACAGACGTGTGGGGACCAGCTCAGGTTACTTCCATTGGAGGATCACAGTACTATGTATCTTTCATAGATGATGCCACAAGGAAGGTATGGATCTATTGTATTAGACAGAAATCTGATGTATTTGATACTTTTAAAGTTTGGAAAGCTATGGTTGAGAATGAAACAGGTAAAAGATTAAAGTGCCTGAGATTAGACAATGGCGGTGAGTTCTATAGTCATAAGTTCAGAGATTATTGTTACATGCATGGAATCCGTAGGCAAAGGACGGTTCCAAGGACACCTCAGCAGAATGGTATTGCTGAAAGGATGAACAGGACAATAATGGAGCGTGCAAGATGTATGAGATTGCATGCCGATTTGCCCTTACAGTTTTGGGCACAAGCTGTTGACACTGCAGTGTACCTGATTAACAGAGGACCCTCTATAGCTCTGGATGGTGGTATTCCAGAAGAGGCATGGACAGGTAAAAAGGTTGATCTCTCATATCTCAAATTTTTTGGTTGTGAAGCCTTTGTGCATATAGATAAGGAAAATAGAAAGAAGCTTGATGCTAAGTCTATGAGATGCACGTTTATTGGCTATGGCTCAGATGATTTTGGTTACAGATTGTGGAATCTAGAAACTAACAAGGTAATCAGGAGCCGTGATGTTGTTTTCAACGAAAGAGTGATGTATTGTGATCAGCTAAGGAAGTTGAATCAATCTGAGCAGAGCAATGGTGAATTAGATGAGGTGAAAGTCCAAGATGAGCTCGCGGGAAAAAAAAATCACTTACAGGAAAACACAGAGATCGACGTCTGCAGGTTAGGAACAGGCGTCGGCAGGACAGAAATCGGCGTCGGCCATACAGAGACCGACGTCGGCCGTACAGGTACCGAGGTCGGTCAGGCAGAACCGACGTCGGCCAGTTACAGGTCTGCAGGTGACCGAGGTCGGTCACTGTCAGAGAATTTGGGTGGACAGCGTGTTGTGGATGAGTCTCAGACACCCATCAGGAGGTCAGAAAGGGTGAGTAAGCCTCCAATTAGATATTCTCCTTTATTTTATTTATTGCTAACCGATGGTGGAGAACCAGAGAGTTTTGAAGAAGCAATACAGGTGGAGTCCAAGAGTGAGTGGGAGTGTGGCATGGTTGAGGAGTTGGAGTCCTTAAGAGAGAACCAAACATGGGATTTGGTTGAATTGCCAGCTGGTAAGAGAACACTTAAGAACAAATGGACCTACAGGTTGAAGGAAGGTGAGAATGGATAGATGAGATACAAGGCCAGATTAGTGGTAAAAGGATTTGCACAAAAGCCAGGTATTGACTTTGGTGAGATTTTTTCTCCTGTTGTTAAAATGACTTCAATAAGGGTTGTATTGTCTTTGGTTGCTTTTGAGGATTTGCATCTTGAGCAGCTAGATGTTAAGACAACGTTTCTTCATGGAGATTTGGATGAGAAAATATATATGGAACAGCCAGAAGGATTTGAGGTCAAGGGTAAGGAGAAGTTTGTGTGCAGGTTGAAGAAAAGCTTGTATGGCCTCAAGCAAGCACCTAGGCAATGGTACTTAAAATTTGATAGGTTTATGACTGAGCATGGCTACAGTAGGTGTCAATCAGACCATTGTGTGTATTTCAAGAGATTTGATAACGGTAGATATATTATTTTATTGTTGTATGTAAATGACATGTTGGTTGCAGGGTCTCACATGCAGGATATCTCAGAGCTTAAGGTAAAATTAGCTCAAACGTTTGCTATGAAGGATTTGGGAGCAGCAAAGAAAATCCTTGGCATGAGCATTAAGAGAGACAGGAAAAATCACAGGTTGATATTGTCTCAAGAAGATTATGTGGACAAGGTGTTAAAACGGTTCAATATGCAGGATGCTAAACTGGTAAGCACACCTTTGGCTGGACATTTTAAGTTGAGTAAAGAACAATGTCCTAATTCATATGATGAGGTAGAGTACATGAGCAAGGTTCCATATTCTTCCGCAGTAGGGAGTTTGATGTATGCAATGGTGTGTACTAGACCGGATATTGTCCAAGCAGTGGGAGTTGTAAGTAAGTATATGGCCAATCCAGGTAAGGAAATTGGAAAGCAGTTCAGTGGATCCTTAGATATCTGAAAGGAACCAGCAGTAGGCACTTGTGCTATGGAGGTTCAGATACTTCTCTACATGGCTATGTAGATTCAGATATGGCAGGTGATTTGGATGGCAGGAGGAGCACTACAGGTTATGTTTTTACTGTAGGTGGAACGGCGGTTAGCTGGATATCTAAGTTGCAGAAGGTTGTTGCCTTGTCAACTACAGAAGCAGAGTATATTATAGCCACAGAAGCTAGCAAGGAAATGATATGGATGACACGGTTCATGGATGAGCTTGGTAGGGAGCATGAGAGTTACAGATTGTACAGTGACAGTCAGAGTGCAATCCATTTGGCTAAGAATTTAGCCTTTCATTCAAGAACAAAGCACATACAGCTAAGGTATCACTTCATACGACAGGTATTGGAAGATGGTGAGTTGAAGCTGGAGAAAATCCATACAGATAGGAATCCTGCTGATATGCTAACAAAGCCGGTTACAAAGGAGAAGTTGAATCTTCATTCAACTTCTGTTGGTCTTCATGATTGAGTTGAAGATGGTGGAGCTAGAAGATGTTGCTGTACAGGTACTGGTGCAGCTGTTTATCTCCAAGTGGGAGATTGTTAGGGTGTGGAGCTAAAAACTTCACCAAGGAGCATAGTTTATCAAGTTCGGGTCTACACAGACACCGGCATCGGTCAGGAGCGACCGACGTCGGTCAGCAGAGACGCCGACGTCGGTAGAGAATCGGCTGACGACGGTCACAGACAAGCAGCAGGAACCGACGTCGGTTACCTGCGTGTCCAAAAAGCTATTTCTGTGGACAGAAGCGAGTGTTTGCATGATAAGTTTGAGTTGTGGACTCAAGCTTGCGTCTCTATTATTAGCATTACTATTTTTAGAGCCCTTGTTTAAGTGGTTTAACTGTTTGTTGGAAGTACATGCTCAAGTCTCCTAATTCTATATGAAGAATTAGATCTTCCTAGCTTTGTAGTTGAATTGTAGAAGAATTCATTGTGTGAGAAGAACAGTACAGAATTGAATCAATCCAGGCTTGTTGGAGTTGATTGTTCTTGAGAGAGATAGCTCTTGAGGAATAGAGATCTATTGAGAGATCTATACATCTAGGAGAGGTGTGGAAGAAAGAAGCTTTCTTCAATTGTATTCCTTTTGTAAAGAGTTTGTTAATACAAGTTTTCAGGGTGTTTTCTTGTATCTCTTGTTCTTTCTATTATCATTCTAATTACTTGTCAATCTGATTTAATTCCGCGTTTATTGCTGTCACAATTGTAATCTATTGTTGGTTTGATCCCCCAACAAGTTCTTAAACTTCATGGTTTTATATAAAAGATGAAACTACCCCTGTTTGCAGGGTGGCAGTTACGAAACCACCCTTCCATAAAGTGACAAATTCATAACCACTGGCATGTGTAGGTGGCGGTTGCATAATCGATCGTCTACAAATCATGGTGAATCTGTCACCATTGACAACATGGGGAAGAGGAGCGGTTGCAAACACTTCCTCTCCTCATGGCGATTCATTCTAACTTCTTGGCAAGTTCTCTGGTTGAGAGGGCCTATAAAGGAATCTTGGAAAAGCAAAGAACACATCAAAAAGGTAATGAATTGTTTAAAAATTCGTCTCACATTGTTCTTGGGGAGTTTGGGTCTTAGTTTCATTTTGCTCATTGTTGTTAGTTGTTATAGTTGGTTTAAGTGTATGGGAGTTCTGAGAGGAGTCTTGTAAATACAAAGCTTGATTTGTATATGAGTTTATATATAATTGTATTGTGTATTCTGTCCATTTATATATAGTTTGTAGAACATAGTGAAAAGGGGAATGTGTTTACTCACTAGTTATATTTTTTCCCTCATTGGGTTGCTTAGGGTAATCCTTATGTCATATGTGTTTTGCATATGTCTCTTGCTCTTTGTTTACATTATGCAGGCTGTCCATTTCTTTTCCAAGCATGTATTTAATACTGTTTTGCATACAATAGTATTAGAATCAATTAATAGTAGAGTTAAGTTTGTAGTATCCATGTTGATGAAGTTGAGATTGGAATCTCCACCTAGCTTACATATCTTCTACTTTATGTCGATGACCTAATTCTAATGGTAGAGATAATCCAATATTTAAGGGACCATCTCCGAGCTCTAGAACTCTTTTGTAAACAAGCAGGGATTCAAGTGAACATTAACAAAACCAAAATTATGATTTTCTTAGTGAAAAAGGACCAACAACTCGAGTTTTAGTTTACAAGAGGGCTTTTGAAATGGTGTTAGAATAGAAATATATTAGTGTCTACTTTCACAATAAGCTCAATTGGGATACTTGCAAGATGAAAATAATACAAGGTGGTTGGAGAGCTCTTTATGCTTCAAAACATATGCATGAATGTTGAGTTACGGGATTAGAAGATTACCAGGGTCTTATTTGGGTTACTTATCGCACTGGTGGTATCATATCGTTGTGAGGTGTGGGCTAGTGGAACAATGAGTTTGAACTGGAGGCAAATATAGAAGATCCGAAAGTGTCTTATGACAAACAAATTCAAAATTAAAGATTCAATTCCTATGAAATCATCCTTGCCGAAACAATATTTTCCCTTTAGAGGCATCTACTATGACCAGGGTATTATTTTACTTGAAAAAATAAAAAACATGAAGAATAACAAATAACTTAAGACTACAAGAGATAAAGCATTGTGTCGGATGAATGAATATTTAAATGACGCAAAACTACAAATAAATGAGTAAATGAGATACTAGCCTAACCAAATGCAAAACTAAAAGTAAATGAGTAAATGAGATATTAACCTAACTAAATACCCAAACCATAACAAAAACATTAAAAAAATATGTAAATAAAACGTTTAAAATAATAATTTGAAAAAAAGAAAAATATATATCTAAATTGGAATTAAATCGGAATAAAAGATTCTCACTCTTCAACTGAAAAGTAACTCTCATATGCTCATATGTGAAACAATTAATATGGAGATATCGTACAAATAAAGAGGTAGCTAGCTGGTGACAGCACAAACAACAGTCGAATCAACAAGACAAACGGAACAGAAGCGTCGGGGGACAAAAGAGAGTGTAGGTGGTTACTAGCAAAGATTATTTACCAATTACCATGCATCTTCCCTCAAACTGGGCGATGCCAAAATCATGAAATCCCGATCCCGCTGTCTTTCCGATTATCCAATCTTGTCCCAGCGCCACCACAGACGAATGCTTGATGCAATCCCAGAGCTGGATTGCTTTTTAAGATCTTGAGCCTTGTGGGTTGCTTCTAGAGACCAGATCGAGTATTTTTCCTAAGTTTCCCATCAATTTTAGTGTAAAATCACCAATGAAGTTTGCAGGAGCACCGGGATCCCTCAGAAGGAGACCTCCAACTTCAAAATCAAGACACCATCTATGTGGCAGAACACTCCTCACCCTTTTTCTCTTCTTATGTATTCTATCAATCCTGCCTCATTGGGCTCCTCTCTTTGGGCACCTCAACTCTCTGTATCACACATTATTCACAGATCACAATGGCCAACACCATCATGATGGCCATGACAGAATAATGTCGAATGAGCTTCCAAATAAAACATTTGAAGACTATCATGACGATCAAAGCAAATTGGCTGCTGAAAAATCCGAAACAAACCAAGTTTACAGAAATAGCTCTAATGGGTCTGATGGGTTTCAATACCAGGAAGAGGATGGTGAAAAACCAGAATCTCCATTTATTCATACGAAGGAGAGACACCCATCTACATGTGCTACGGTAGAAGAAATGGGTGATGCCTTCGCAGGCGGAGGAGGAGAAGAAGCTAGCCTCAGAGTCAGGAGAATGATTCACCATCACTTTTCTCAACATGGTATATATGATGCTATAATCAAGCTCTGCATGTTTTTGTTTGATGTTTCCTTTTGCTTTACCATCAATATAAAACAAAATAGACTATTTTATCCTGTTTATGGATGCAGCCCTATTGTGGGATCCTAGGTTCAAATCTTTCTTTCCGTTTCTAATTGCCCTGAGAAGTGTCTTATCCTTTGTTAAATCAGGATATCCATACTCTGACGAGTTTATTGTCTTGTCTATATACTCATGAATATAAATCAAGGTCTTGTGGTTGGGGAAATAGGACGATTGGATTCCGCATTGCTCAAAATTTTACTATACCCTAAAAGGCTCAAAGTATAACTTACTGCTGGGTTGAAGATTTAGAGCTTCCTCAATCCATAATGTTAGAAAAGCTTCCGGATATTGCGTTCAAGAGTTTTCTAATCATTCATCCTGATGATGAATCACAATGTGTGTTCTAAACGTTGATTCTAATCCTTTTTGTACAGAAGCTTTTCTTCTTACTCTTGGATGTTAGATTTTTCATCACAGTTTTAAAGAGCTCAGGACACAACCCGTTTTTCTTGTCTTTCACACAGCCTAATATATTTATATAGTCATGAATATAAATCAAGATTGCCATGATGATTGGATCCCATATTGCTCAGAGCTTTCTTTTATCCTAAAAATATAACTTACTCTTGGCTGTTAGGTTCTTTATTAGAATTTTGAAGAGTTCAGGATACAAACCATTTTTTCCTTACACACATTCCATTGGTCTGATTTGGAGAATCACCCCGGTCACTGAGACTGGTAACATGTCAGATTTAGGGCGTCGAGGGCCAATGCACACACACCTAAGTACTGTAGGTTATGATTTGGGCCCTGAGTCTCAGTAGCAAGGACTTAAAAAATCAAGGGTCTTTGCTTAATCTTTGGTCAAAGAAGATAGAACCTTACAGGTTTTGGTTCTCATGGCAGGTGCAGCAAGAGTCAGAGAACTTCCTGCCGGGCAGTTTTGTAGGCAAAACTTTGTGTTTGGAAGATCATCGGAAGCTGGATTTGGCAACGAGATGTACAAAATACTAACAGCAGGAGCATTGAGTCTGCTATTGAACCGACCTTTAATTCTTGGTGAAGACAGGTTATTGATTTTTCTGTTTAAATTGCATATATTGTTTATTGCAACGAGTCAGCTATATTATTAACCTTACAAATCTTAATAGATACAAGGCCTTAAGTTTACTAGCAGTTCTTCAAATAAAAATAAGTGTGCGACATCTTATCAGTTCAAGACTATTTAGACTACAATATAATGCTAGAACACCTACAAAGCAAACAATAAGCATTGTTATGCGGGGACGTAGCCCCGTGATTTTGATGATGTCCAGGACGTCCTGAACATTTCGGGGACTTGGGAACTTGGAGGAAACGTCCCCATTTTTTAAAAATTTTGTTAAAAAATTTCTGATGCTTTTACTTAAAAACAGAACCCCTCAACCCAAAGAAGAAGTTAATTTTACAAAAACAATGAACCCTATTCTTGAAAGTACCTTAAAAATTATTAAATAAAGTTTAAGTCCCTAAATTTCATTGAATAAAGTTAAAATATTCAAATATTAAAATTTATTTATTATTTTAATAGGCACCTGCCCACTGTCCCCAAAATCTGGATTTTTTTTTTCTGTCCAGAAAACCCGATCCCCACGTCCCATGTCCCCATGTCCCCAAGACTCTGGTAACTATGAAATTAAGCCATTCGGCCAAAATGATCACTGGATGGGTGCAACAAGATAGTAGGTACAAGCAACTGATAAATCACAACAAAAGCATACCAAGGGAAATGGACCTATTTCCTCGATTTAAATTAAGGAATGTAAGTTTCTGGCAGTTTGGGAGTGAGGTCTTGTAAGAGAGAACAATAACGCAAACACATAGATGTGCCCATGGAGTGAGAGTTTGTAAGAGAGTACACTAACGCAAACATATAGATGTGCCCATGGAGACACAAACCACCACTGCAATCAAACAAAAGTACTTTTGTTGAAGAAAAGAAGAAAATTAATGTTAACTCAGAAGGAACTTCAAAATGGATCTAAAATAGTAATTATTTTTTCTGATTTGTCTCGTCAGTGATTTATGCTTTATCTAAAATTCCTCTTTGATTTCTAGGGTTAAACACTCATTTGGTGGTTATATTACATATTCGAACCAGACATTTAGTCTAAAAGAGATAAAACTACTTTGGGCAAGGAATGACTGTGCAGGCAAGTACAAAAGGCCTCTTGTTATGAGAATTGATGATTTTGAAATGCCAACTCGGACTCGTGTTCTCTGTGAGGACTGGAGGGAATGGAAACAACCCATTGTTTGGTAAGGTCTGTGGCATGTTCTGAATTCAAGACAGCAGAGCCATCTTTTCTTTGCTTTGACTCTATGCTTGTGCTTGCATATAAATTAAATCATGAATTATTTAATAATTCGAGGAATGTATTAAAGAGGAGGTGATACTGTTTAGCTTGTTATCTCCATGTCAGGTTCAAGGGTACCACAGATTCTGTTGCAATTCAGTTTTTCTTGAAGAATATACATCCTGGCATGCGAGGTGCTGCCTCAATGCTGCTTGGAGATCCAAGAATACCAAGTTCCAGACCAAATTTATTTGGAGAACTAATGAAAGTCCTTATTACTCCTGCACGTGTTGTTGAAGAAGCTGTGAATTGGGTTTTAAATGGTGGTCCTGATCCAGATATCACTTTACATATGAGAATGCGTGGCAGTAGGTATTATGGTTTTCCTTTAGCTCTGTTGTTTATATATATACATATATTTTGAAAAACTCAACTCCTCTTTGCTGTATTTTGGGCATGGCATAAAGATTCAGTTAAGAGCATTTTAACTGTGAATGGGATTCAAACCCCAGGATATCACTGATAATTGCCAGGCTCTTGCCTTACTCGAGACTTAACTCTTGTGAAGGGGCATAATACTGGCTGTTGCAGGGGACAGACCCATTGACGAGTATTAAAAAACATTGTTATATCAACATATAACTTTATGAATAAGAAAATTTCTTTTGCTAGATTCTCCACTTTGTATTAATTTCAAAATGATTCTAGTATTTGAATTGAGATCTCGACAACTGATTTAATTTTATCCAAACTTAATTTTCTCACTTGAATTAGAGAGACCCTGAAGAATCACCGAGTCAATAGACACGTTAAAAAATTTAGAGATGAATTTTATGAGAATGTCAGTCCACCAATTCTTGTAGAAATATCGTTTTACATTATGCAATTTCACATTAAGAATAAATAAACTGGGATCTAATGACATCGTTTACACCAGGTCTAAAAGAGCACCATATGCAGCGATTAGCTGTATCGAGAGATCCCTTCATGAACTTTCACTTAAGAATGTGAGGCCTCGAGTGGTATTGGTTACTGACACACCATCGGTTGTAGGGCATATCAAACACAATTTGAAATTTTTTGTTGAGGTGCGTGGTTGTTGTGTATTTATTTGGTGAAGATGAATGGAGATAATATCCTGTGATTGCAAAAGGGGAATATTTTCGGATGTGGGTTTTTTTGTGAAATAGATAATTATCTTACATAATGCTTGATTTCGCGAGGGATTTCACAAGGTATAGCTTCATACCTCTCCAATGCAGGTTCTTCATTTTGATTACGATTTGTACAGAAGTCAAAATGGCAGTGACATCATGATTACAACTGATCTTAAGGTATGTGTCTTACTCATTCTTCAACAAACGGGGGGCTCATAAGTTACTGTTTTGTAGCACTCGTGCCTGATGAACTTAATGTTGGTGAATCAAGTGTAAACTTTGATTTACAAGGGGAGGGATGGTTTATTTTTGGGCTAACGATTTAAAACTACATTTGGCCTGAAGTTCATGTTGTATCTTGCATCAATGGAACTATGTAGGTAGCATTTACTTGCCTCGTGCATCTGGCCACCCTTTCCTTTTCTTATATTTTCCCCTATTTTGTTCTGTGTTATTTTCCTATCACATGGGGGAAACTTTGCCGCCATTTTTATTTTCTCATTGTACTAGTCTCATTATTCCTTATCTTAGGGGTTACCCTGTCCTAACTGACCTTTTATTCACACTATAACAATTGTAGTACACATTTCAATTGGATTCTTAAAGGTAATTATTTTGCATAAACTCAACTAGATTAGTGAGGAGAAGGATATTCAACAGCTTTTCCAATGAGGCACATTATGATTCAGCAATCCCCATTTGTCTTTGATGGATATGCCCAGCAACTGAAATTACTGCGACTACTTGGACATCAAAGTCTCTCTTGCTCTCTCTCCAAGTAGCAGAATTTTTTTTCTTAATCTCACTGCATTGTTCGTTGTATGATCTCTTGTTTTGCTTCTGGTATTACTTGTAATTTCTTGTTCCTCTTCTCATTGAAATGTGGAGGTTCTTTAATCTGATGTCTGCAAGGCACACTACAGCCAACAACTAATAGATCAACATATACAGCTTTGTGGACTGAGATATTTATCATATCTGTAGGAAACAAAATCGATGTTCTACAATATGGCTTGTATCACTGTGCTTTGGGATACTTTATGCTTTTAGAGGCAAACACCTTTTTTTGTATAGAAACATGTCATGTCACGGCCTAGGCTCATATGGTGGGTTTCACTGTCTTCCCTTCTGGATATTTGGGTTCTTGATTGAAGTATTTTTTTCGCTTGTCAATAGCAAGTGGCACAAAAATGCAATTTTGAAATAATGGTAAGACACATCACTCATTCCTCCACACTTTTCACAGCTTCCTCAAATGAGAGCAAAGGACTGGGGTCCCATGCCAAGATGGGTTGCATTTGTGGATTTTTTCCTGGCAGCTCGGGCAACACGTGCAGTTATATCTGGAGCTCACAGGCGAGTGGCAACTACATATGCTCAGCTCATTGCTGCCATGGCAGCAGCCAATCAGCTTCGTATGTTTGCCATTGTTTCACAACTCATTTGATTCATTTTTTTCATTTGTCATCTGGAGGGTTATGTCATATACAATATGTGTAACTTCTGAAGTTCGTAAGTAGTTATTTTTTGTCTGGCTGCTGATTAATAGGATATCGGACATTCTCTGTGCAGATGAAACTTTGGCATCTCCACTCAACTTTTTTTTCTACAGCACCTTTCAGAGTACCCTTTTGGTAGAGGGTTTGGGCAACCAGATAGGATGGGGGCATGCTTGGAATCGATTTGGAGGACAATTAAGCTGTCATAACCAAACTGATCAATGTGCCCGCACACCACTGTTCCCACCTGGTGTCTGGGATGGACCATGGCAGTCACCCATTCGCCGTGATATTTACCGACTAAATACTTTTGGAGTTCATTTAAAAGAAACAGGCGAGTTTTCAGAAACAAAACTGTTATCATTCTGTAAATCTAGGAAGGTTCCAATGAACACTGTAACCCTTGAGCTACCTTCCTGCAAGAAATGCCTTAAAAACTGAGATCACATACCCATTCTTTTGGTTTCGTTGCTACAGTGACCAAAATTCTCTGCATATTAAAGAAAGTGATATGCACCCGCTTTAGATTTGATACTTGCCTTCCAATTGGAGGTAAAACACACGGAAACTTGAGCATTTGAGCTTCAAATGAAAAGTGCCAATTTCTTGCTGCTCTCGAGTCCCTGAAGTCCTAATTGCCTTTTGTCCTTGAGAAATCATTCTTTCTAACATGTTTATATTTTGAGACTTACTGGGGCAGGAAGACATAAATGTAAATTTATGTAATGTACGGATGGATGGATGTTCATAAATGTGTAATGAGACATGATTCATTAGTGACACAATAATAAGGCCTTTAAAGAACCGTGCAAATGTCGTCTTTTAAATAGATAAGGTCTGTGAAACTGGAATCCTTGTGAAATATTTATATAATTCTGAAAGTCTAACTGCACAAGGCACATTCAACTTGATTATGAAAGAGTTGATTTTCAATGCTCAGAGTGCTATGAAGTTGATTATTAGAAATTTTTTAATGGATATTGTTTTTCCTTGCAACTATAAAAACATGGATGCTCAATATGTTCATGATTAATTCTCAATCCATGCTAGGGACAATTAATGTCAGAGGATCAGGCAAGACACCTTCAATGACCAGACTCTAGAAATATCGTTTACAATGCATACAAGATTAACTAAGATAATCTTGTATTCCAATTCTCCCACAATTGGTTCTAATTATCAATAACACCCTCTAGTCAGCAGAGTGGAGTATTGAAGAACCATCAACATGCTTGAGAGAGTGGCAGCCTAATTTGGGCCAAAAAACCATGAAAACTTTAATACCAGTATCTCCACAAGATCCAAAGCTGTGAGTACCGTGGCAACCCATGGCAATTCTTCACCTTTACAATCCTCTCTAAGAGACAATAAATCGTTTCATTGGGAACATAGAATCAAACACCAAATAACATCTCTGCAGACCAGAAGGCACTTTTTATGGAGGAGTGAAGAAGCTTAAGGATGAAGTTAGGTATCAAACCATTGCAACTTGAAACAATGGCCTTTTAACAGATCAAGAAGGGTTGCATAATTTAGGATTTTCAATCCAATCAGATATTTTCATGGATTTTGTAATCCCCTTTTCTGTACTCCACACACCCAAAGAAAGTAGTACCAACCAAATACTCGTTGAAATAAGGAGTAAAGGTGGATCAATATATTGTCTTTAGCCTCCAATGAAGATAAAAATTCAGGATACAATAAGTTCTTGGAAACCTTTAGTGGGTAGTGGGTCTAAGTGTCTAGATGATGCCTCCAACTATACCTGGTCTTACTTTTGCCGCGAAAGGGTTGATTATGTGGCAAAACATCCCTCTGTTTAGTTTTTTTAAGTTGTTATAGATGATAATTGTCTTAGGCAACAGCCCAATTCAAGTTATTTGGCCATGGTTTCACGGTGGTGAGAATCTTACGCAAAGGTTGATGATTGGGTCCCTTTTTTTGTGCAGGAGACTTTTTAACAGCCAGGTCTCCTGGTGGGGGCAACCACACCTATCTTTGTTGTGTGGTGCCCCATGAAACCAATGTTACAGTGCAACTGTAATTATAGGATCTTCAGAGAAAAATGCCGAGAAGCTATTTTGTAGGAGGAAGGAATTCGCTGAGAAAAATGATGGCCACTAGGGGGCAAGAAGTTTGCACTGCTCAGAAATTTTAGGGAAAGTTTTTACTAAATGGCAGCATTTGGCTAAATCTTTCCGAATTTCATCTTGAAAAATAAGAAGCATAAGTTTACTCATACAGTTCTGTTAAAAGGGATAGCAGATTAAGAAAAAAAAAGAGAACATTTTTATTTGTAATCGTCTCCTAAATTTCCTCAGCAGTGCCCACCTATTTTTTCTCTCTATAGCCCCCCTCCCTGTAAGCACCAGGTAGACTTATAGCGGGGTCCCATGCGGGGGGGTTTTTGCTTCCACCAATATGGGAAAGAGGGTCCCATGAAAAAAATATGTCAAATATTACTGCTAAGCGACAATATCCTCGAAATTTTCTGAGCGGCACTGCTTAGTGAGAATTTTACCAGGGTAAGCAAGCAGTGAGGGGCAGAAGGATTATTTTCCCTGCTCATAAAATTTTGCAGATTCTTCTGCTAGTTGTCTTCGTTGCATGCTCTTCCCTCCAACATTTTCCCTCCAAACGGTGAATTCAAGCCCCTATAATTCTGTAGCAGGTATAAAAAAAATTGCATGGGACCAAGCAGTGAATTTAAGCCCCTGTAATTTTTCAGCAGCACCTGCTGAAAAATGTTTAGCAGGGCCCCAGCATGGGACTGGGACCGGGACCTTATTGAATCAAAATAAAAAAGATTGGCTAGTTTCAGGGGGTAGATCTAGTTCAATTTAAGTGTCTTAACTCCACAAAGCAATATTTGCACCTAGTTGAATGTTATTTAGAAGACAATTTCAAATGCACAGGGTTAATTTAAAGATTGAGATCGAATTTTGTTGAGTGCAATGCGTAGACACTATAAAGGATGAAGTCGGGGTTGAGTCCCGAGCAAATTTGGTGGAATAGATACCCCTCAGTGCCTTAGCACTAAAGCTGAAAGAGGTCCATTATTTGTGCTAGCCCCTGATATCAACAAGGTGGCTGGTTAGTTTTCCAACAAAACACACACGATTATTAGTTCAATAGTTGGCAAAAAAAAGATTTTCAGTGTTTATCAGTGCATTATGAGTTGACAAAATGATTTCAAGGTTGTAATGATAATTGGAAGATTGTAATTCTTACAAATATGAGTAATCTTGTCTTGCAAGTCACTATTCAACATTCATAGGGGAAAGGCACTTGATGCCGAGCACCCTAAATTGGAGTCCATGTGGGACTGGGGCTTGAAATTTATTCTTCAGTTAACCGTGTCTTTAAACATTTTTAATTGATATAAAATAACAAATTTGAAATGCATTAAAATAATACTGATTCAAGACTTCTACATGAATCCACATGTATTGAACAATAGATATCTGATAATAGTTAAGTCTAACATGTCATAATGTGATAAGTTATTTTACACAGTGATTTGGTAAATGTTGGACAAGAATTAAATGGTGCATGTTCAATATTTAATGTGAAATATTATGCATCCATACCAACATCTTCCATCAATACACTCTACTCTACCAATAACGCTGTTAAGTAAAAATACATGCTTAACATTCATTAAATTAATTTTTTTTCTATGATCAAATAAATATAATTAATTTACGGCTACGTCCTCAACAGCGTTCCCACAGTAATAATTAGGGTACTGCAGCAAATCTGCATATAGATATAACTGGAACACTTAGATTTCGGATGATGAGATAATTGTCAAAGTCACAAGATTATTATAAATTTATTTCGAGTTTACCGGGAGAGTCTTGTTTCTGCCTGTGGTCATCATGGCAATATGTAAGGAAAATTGCTTGATTCGACTCAAGATTTTGCTGTACACTTCTTTAATTTCCGTCGATCCCCCACATCTCGTCGTAATTGATTGCATACATTATTTTTCGCATGACAATATTTTAACCTAACATTGATGTTTTCAACAGATCTGGGCAGATCTGCAGAATTTTCCCTCCCTTCACTTTCCCTGAACAACGAACGAAGAATTTATGGGGAAGTGGTGATTGAAAAAAATGAAAAAAAAATCGATCGAAATGGCGAAATGGCGAGGTGAACTATTTTAAAATTTTTGATGCCCTTGTTTGTTTGGAGTGAGAATGAAAACCCTTTTCGGAAATGCTGAGAATTGATGTGTGTGATTTATGAGTTTGGTTTTGAGTGGAGTTGATTTCTGAGTGTAATTATATTCATTTAGAAATCAGTGGTATTCATTTTTATGGACTGTGAAAATATTAAAGTTCCGAGTTTTGTTTTATTTTTAAATTTGGTAGAATGAAAAGAAGTCAAGGTAGAGTTTTTTGAAAAATAATAAGTGGCTAAATTTTATTTTTATTATATATTTTTTAAAAATGTAAGCTGATATTTTTTATAAAAAATTAAACATTAAGGTGGTTCTACCTGTTTTTATTTTAGACACTTAAATTTGATACAAGTTTTTTTTCATAACATTTTTTATCTGTTTTTGTACATTTAAGTCATTTGTTTATGTTTGGTTATTTTTATGATAATGTTTTACACCACATTTATTTATCTCTTCTAAACTATTATTGCACTCTTAGAATTCAAAGATTTTATCCAAATGTGATTATTTCATTAACTTTAACTATTTCTCTTAATCATTGCTTGTTCAATTATTACATTTATGTTTCTTTAGTATTTTCAAGTCCCAGATTTATATGATTTAATGTTTTAGACTCTTATATTCTACTCTGGTGCCATGTCATAGTTTTATTTATCTATTTTGCATAATTTACTTCATATTGTACATGATTTAATTTAAACATTTTGGTGAACTCATTTGTTCTTCTAACATCTATCTCTTTTGAAGATTCTTTTTAAGGTTTCGTGACTTATTTCTAAATTTTAGATTCAATTTCATATTTGTATATTCTTTTCACATACTTTGGTCACACCCTAGCTTTTTAATTTGTGTTTCATAAAACAATGTTTGCATCTTTATTCCTTGAGGGCATATATTTATCGAGGTTTTTTTAGGATTTGATAAACAATGTTTGCATCTTGATTCCTTGAGCACATATATCTTCCGAGGTTTTTCTAGGGTTTGATCCTCACCATTTACGAATTTGATTTTTCAGATTTAAGCCTTATTGCTTTTGGCTTCTTACCTTGATCACAATTGCTTCTAGTGATATTATTTCTTCTATGGATAGCAACCATGAGATTTTTTGATGATCTCCATCTTTCTGATAATGTTGATCAACGCAAAGTTGCTACCATTGCCAATTTTAAGACTACGATCAACAAACATCTTGAATATTTGGAAGCTTTATTATACAAGTTAAAATCTACACATGAATACATTCTCTCGACCAAAGCTGTATGTGCTTGTAAACAAGAATTTCTTTGTCTGAAGCACCAGGCTTGCCAAAGAAGCACCATTCTAATGGAGAGCTACAATCTGCAAAGCATTATTTTTTAATTGTTGTTTTCTTTGAAAAACACAGCTTGGAGGATGTTTTATCCAAAAACAATATTTTCAACAATGTGAAGGAAGCCATTGAATGCCCGAGTGCCCTGTACCTATTGTCATCCATTCTGAAGCACCATACATTCTGCTTTTAACCATTCTTCCTATAGTGTGCCATCATTCCTGAAACATAGAACACCATTTTCATTTGCATCCCCTAGAATGACATTAAAATGTCGGGTTTGGTCAAGAGAAAAACATTCAATCTATTTTTTGGAAACCGAAACTATTAAAGTGCCAACCTAGAGTCCCTTTCCCTTTACAGTGGTCATGCCATCCTGGACTGTTGCAACGCCCTCTGAAGCACTCTGTTCCTGCAATGCCATCCATGGTAAAAGCGCCATTTGCTCATAAAATCTAATAAAAGATTTTATTTTTAAGTGTGCTTCTGGGTTGATACTAAGCATGGGACCCATTGAAGATGTTGAGTAAATTTTTTATTGTTGGATGTATATTTTTTTCATTGCCCAGTGATTTCATGATGTTGCATATTTATTTTGTAGGATATAATTTTATTTTTAAAATTTTGCTTGCATGACACAAGTTAAAGACAAATTTTAATATTTATGTTCTAGTTGAATGCATAACAAAAATGGTCATTTTATAAAGTGGGATCACTTACAGAGGAGAAGTTAAGAGTTTAAGCCTCATGTTACACTCTTTGCATGCAATTTCGATATCATGCTAAGTATGAGTCATGCATTGGTGTTGAAAAGTCTATGTAAAGTAGTCAAGCAAGTGGGCAAAGGTTCATAGGGCACAATATCAAAACCAAGTAATAACCATTATGTCTAAAGATGTATTCAAGCACTTTGGAATTATAAGTGGTAAGTACTGTAATAAGATTTATTTGAGGGGTAGTATACTTATTTTTTTGGGTCTATTATTTTTTTGTCATTATAGTTATAATAATGAACCTCATCTCATGATCAAGAAGACTGACACCTAAAAACTATAAGGAATGAAGTATGAATATGGAAAATACATTTTTTTTTAATAATATCTGGTAACCAGTTGAAAACCAACCTATATCTCTTATCGATGTTGTAAATTTGTTCAAGTTTTAAAAACAAGATAAGCTAACACTTGCACTATTGAAATCCCCCTGCTCTGCATAAGTCATCTTTCACACAGAAGCCATTAAATATGAAGCTTGGAAAGTTTGGAAAGCACTTAAAGACCTATATGACAAGCAAGTAGTGTATTAGAAAATTGATCTCCTAATGGAGCTGTTGAAGACTAAGCTTCGTTATGATGAAGATATGTCTAAATACATCTCTCAGATGAAAACTATAAAACATGAATACAATACTACGGGTGGCAAGATTGATGATGATATGCTAATATCTATTATTTTGAATGGTCTCAACACAAGTTACATAAACTTCTTGGGAATGTTATAACTCAATAATAAGATTAATAATACAACACTTGATTTCATATGTGAGTTACTCGATGTGAACACGAATTCACCAAGAATAAAAATAGTAAGCCTACAAAAGATATTTATTTTACAAAAGCAAGAAAACACAAAGTAGAGAAGAAACATGAGAAACATAAACTCCCTCCACATTCCTCCAAACACAAACATACACAAGCATAAACATTCTTCCCAGTTGTGTGATTGGTCTAGTGACTCTTCCTCATTTGCCAATACTAACAACCAAAAATAATCTTCTAGAATAAAGAAACAACCAAAAAGTTATAATTGTGGTGATATAGGACACAATGTTGATGTATGACCTTATAGAAAACAAATGCACAAGCATAAAAATAAGGTAGAAACACATTATGTTGCTAACTCTAGTGAAGCCTCTTTTAGTTACGAGACATCATCATTTCAAATAATAAATATCCTACGTTGCCAAAGCTTATGGTCTAGATGGCCTTGACAACATATTTTGAGCGACAAAGATTCACACATCTTGAGTTTTCTACTAACTTTATGATCATGTTATGCTATAGTAGCATTTTGGATAGTAGCTTACTGTTCCTTCTATCAAATTATGGTTTTCGAGTTCTTTGATTTCATTGATGAGTATCAAGACAAATTATTTGATGATGTTTTACACTGCATAAAATTCTCACCTCTTGCATGATAAGGGGAAGATACTATACTAGTCTTCAATCAGTTGTTGGTGATTGTACAAGTTGATAGGTGTTGCTAACACCAATAGTGTTGAGCAAAAGGAGGTCAACATTATTGGTCATCAGGGTAGGTGCACCAAACAAATTTATTGAATAGTCATCGAGACACAAATTGATGTAGTTGAGCATTGCCATGATGGTGCTTATATTGTAGTATGGGTACAAAATGATGAAAGAGGATGAGCATGCCCAACAAGTTGTTCATGTTTCATGTCATAGTCTGCAAATCACATGATTTGTGAAACGACATAGGTTGATCAATACCAGGATGTACAAAGTGTTGTTTTGTAGTTGCGATATATAATATTGGATGGCTTTAGTGTCATGTTGTTTTAGTTCATATTATAGACCCTTTTGGATCAAGGGGAGGTTTCTTAGGTTGTATGATCTAAAGTTTATATTATTTATTATTATTAGTTATTAATTTCATGGGCCATGCATCTCTTTATGAGACACCCCCTAGGTAGTAAATACATTAGTAAATTAATATTTAACGCTAATTTAATAACGTTAGTGGTTAGTTATAAGTGTGTTAGATGGAACTGTTGGGCTGTTAGGTCCTGTGTGCATCCCAAAAAAATATTTAAGCTTATCAGATGAAATAGTAAAAAATGAGTGCATGCATAATAATTTTTTGTGAATTTTTTTATTTTATATGAAATCAATTTATGTTGTTTGTTGATTTGAATACCTAACAAAATTACCAATCATGCTTCATTACAAATAATGTTAATCATAATAAGGCACCCATCTCTACATACACACATACCAATGCTACTCGTACACCTAGTGGTATGTTTGTCGATCTTCCAATATAATAATGACATGATTACATCTTGCACAACTATCTAAAAAATCTAATAAACCTACCTTTAAGGCTTTATCTTATTACACAACCCTTTGACTACATAAGTTCTTGTTCACCCCTTGCCTTCATTTCAAATGCCTAAACTTACATTATATAGTGGCAATGAGGATCCTTCACATCATACCGGGGCTTATTTCGCATCTTGATTTGGTTTTGACCATAATTATTTACTTATGACCAAGTTATTCCATAGAAGTCTCATTTCTATGCCTTAGACTGGTTCTACACCTTGTTAGTGGGTTCCATACATAAATTCAATTATTTCGCTGATTAGTTCTAATCACACTTTTCTATAAACGTTAGTCAAAAGGTCACACTTTCTCAAAATTTTCAAATCAAACAAGGACCTAATGAATGTATATTAGACTATGTGCATATATTCAAAACCAAGTTTACAAAAATGTCACACCAAATCAATGATTGTGAGCTTCAAAGTATATTCAAAAATAGTTTTCTCTCCCTGATTAAGGACAAAGTCACGTTCAACATGTATGAATATTTTGATGAGTTTTACCATGCATTATGAAACTTTGAGATTAAACTTATGGATTCTAACATGTTTAAATTATGCATCTATCACTTCTACATTCACTATATCCAAATATCAGGGAAAAAATAATGTTCAAACCTAATACTAATGATATATCTAATTTTAAAAACAAGAGTGAGGGTAAAATCATCAACATAGTTTCACAAATCAATGATAAACTTATTTTTCCTACCTCTAAGAACATTTGACAATTTACAACATTACTAAACCCACCTCACAAAGTGTTTAAATGCTTGATTGAGTGTAATGTTATTACTTTATGTGAGCCATACCAATTGGACACTACTCGACCATTTCCTAAAGAATATAACAAAACCTTATATTATGACTATCATTGAGCTTATGAACATTTGACTAATCGATTCTTCAAGTTAAGACATAATATTTAAAAACTCATCAATGCCAACACTATTCTCATTGAAGGCCATAATTCTACATTGAACGAATGCCTAATCAACACTTGTAAATATTTAAAAATCTATTGCCAAACCATGATACTACAAAGCAAGAAAATGTGCATATGATAATATCGATACATGTTTCGACTACCCCACATGAACATTAGACTTATAACTTCATCGACATGGTTTCAAGTTATCAACACCAAATGCCTTTCTTTACATTATATGACCACATGATACCTAATGATGATTCAAATACTGGTCCTTTATACATTCATGCATTTGTTTCACATTATTCAATCACACATGGAATTATGATTGATAACAATTCTAGTAAAAATATTATTACAATGTCATTCTTGTTTAGTCAAGGCTACACTAAATGAGACTTACTTAGCATGACTATGATACTTCATAGTTAAAATATAATTTCACACACATCACTTGGTGGCATTACATTACTAGTTACAATTGGTCTTAGGGCCCTCTACTTTGGTTTTATGTTATTTCGAATACATGATCATATAATCTATTCTTGGACATCCATGGGTCAATCAAATGAGAGTGATACCTTATATATTACAACATTGTCTTAAATTTGTAAATGATAATGAAGTACATGCCATTCATGACACACTTTGTAAGCTTCTTATCCTACCTCCAAGATCACACACACAATCATCCAGTTTGCTTCATGAGTGAAACATTTAACGTCATGTGATATATGTTACTATTTCACTACCATGAGTTCTTGTTCCTACTAATAATGTGTCTCTAAAAACACTGCCATCTCCTATGAGAGCTTAAGCTTTGTATTCTATAGTTGCCACCTTCAAGCCCAATAGTTTGTGTTAGCAACAGTCCATGGAATATCTCATCATGACATGCTATGTTGTAGTCTATGAATGTCGTGATGGGACACTAAATAAATATAGGAAATTAGAGACAAAATTAAATCTAATCTTAGTGCAATGTCATACACATAAATTTATTCTTATTCGTAACCAACATATATGCACTTATTATAATTATGAGTCTTTTATGAATTCAAACTTAGACATTGTGTGAGAATACATTCATTCACAATGAATATATACTTAAGTCAAGATAGATTTATATAAAATTCATGGGACATTCTATAGAAGAATACATATTCAAATTGTCCCCTAAAATTCTCTCTAACTCACTTTTCCTTTTACAAATGTAATATATATACAGATTGTGAAAAGACTGTCTCTTTTCCTTCTTGACATTTCATTTTTTGTACCAAAGTATTCGAGGTACCCATTCAACTTCTATGTGTTTCATCAACCTACATGAAATCATCTTTTATGAAAAAATGCTACAATGTACTCTTGTTACATGCTTCACTTACAAAAATGTATGTGAATTATACTTCACCTTCCTACTAACACTTTACCGGATTTAAATAGTCATCTCGTCCTAAGACAAAGATGTTGGCGAAGCACAAATGATTGACATTAATTTTTAGAGATGATTGGATTTGCTTTGAGTTGTGTTAATTTGATAGTAAAAAAATCATTGATCATAGTTTCGATCGAAGTGCCTTTTATCAATTTTCACTCTTCACGCACTACTTAACTGCCCTTTCAGGTTTTCAACCAAGCAACAAACCAAACTAACACCCTTTATAGGTTTTAAATAGGTTGGAATAACTAAGAGGATGCTCTTTAAGGGTGTTCAATCTTCCTGACACCTCTCCCAAAACTTTCTTTCCTACAAAATTATTGTTGTAGTTAAAATTGATCAAAATTATGAAGGATGCAATACCTTGCTATGGAAGGGGAGGCATAGCCTATGAGGCTGCATAAGGAGTAATATGATAATATTGGGAAACTGTTGATGAAGTTGTAAATAATGATGCAAAAGCTTTTATTGAGCCAGGATATTGATGCAGTGAAGGTTGCATAATATTAGGAGCCTTCTTCTCACGAAGACTATTTATGAGCTTGGTAGGTGGGATATATTGTGGTTTGTTAATTATTTCTTAGACCAAAGTGTCAAGATTAGTTAAATATTTATTATAGTTTGTCTATTCTTCTAATACATCACTGACCATGCTGAACAATGTGCATAGGAGGGCTTGACTTTGCATGATACCGTAGACACCATCATCACTTGTGGTTGCAATGATTGGCCTATGTTGTAGAACTTTTTATTTTATGTCCTGCATTATATTTTTGATTTGATTATCATGACATTGCATTTTCACTCATGAAAATGTGTTGTGAAACATCTCCAACTCACAAATGCTCATTCTACTCATGACGTTATCTCTCAATGATATATATTCTTAGAAAGCATTGTCCATTTTGACTATTGATGCTTGACTTTCCATGATCACCTTTGACTTGTTTGCTTGGGTTAAATATGATGTGATGTCTTTCCATGCATCTTGGAACTAGTTTTTACAATTGATCATCTTCCTTGAAAGCTACCTAGCTTGAAGCATAGGTGCATCCAAGACGTACTCATACTCCTCTAACAACTCGAATATTACCTCAATTTTGTTACGAAGTTTACGTACTCAAGCTTTAATTTCTTGAAGTCTTTGCACTTTAGCCCAATCTTATGTTAACTTGGTGATAAAATAAGCAAACTAATTTTATTCCAACATGACGTGGTCACCAATAATTTGTTCTACCAATGTTGGGTAGGTATCATCAATCATCTTGTGGTATTTTTCAAAATGCTCATGCAACTAAACATTTTCCTTACACAACTGGGCGTTATCTTACTTGGTCTTGGCTACTTTCTATGTAATGGACATTTGGATTATAATAACACCTTATATTTGTTTTGTGAAGGATAGTTTTGAAGCATTCCAAACAATCTCTAACATTGAATCAAGTAGGGTAAGTTGGGTTAATGCAACCAAAGATATCACTTGTGGTTGTTTAATGTGTCTGATTGAAAGAGTAAAAGTGGTGTGTCGCATCACTAGAGATTGGACATCCATCCACCAGGATTTTTTAGAATAATCTTGACATTGTGGAGCTTTCTCTTATGCTTCTCCTTGCGTTCAATCCAAATCCATATAATTTCCCAATGGTTACATTTACACTTCAGTCGTTACAACCTGCGTTACTCTAGCTCCTTGATGATATTGTTCTTGTCCTAGAGTTTCTTGGGTTATTGTTGTTTGAGCTTAGCTTGAAATTACTTGGTTGAGTTTCACAACATCTTCTCACGTTTTATTTTCTTGTTCTTCCTTTCCCTTCACAACTTTATCGGCTACATCTTTTACTACTTATTCCTCTTTGGCCTTCTTCTTTTGTTCCTCCTAATTGTGTAGGCATTCATAGTGTTTCTTCTTGGATTTTTTCATTGTCATTTTTGCCTTGACCATTTTTGGGGTTTCCCTTGTTTTTATGCAAATTTTTCTTCTTCCTAATTTTTTTGATCAAGTAAGACATCCTTGTTTATTGACCCTTCTCCTTGGATGCTTTTTATTCCTTTGTCTTCACCTTAACAATGTTTTATGTTGGTTGATCTTTTGTTTAAACCTAAAATTATTGTTGATTTGGGTGCTTTTGCCTAGGAGGTTGATCTTTCTAGGTCTAGTCCTATTGTAAATATCAAATTAAAATACTTAACAAGTTTTGAGTCAAAAGGAGTTCCTTGCACAGGGGTGGGGGAATAGGGTGAAGATAGGGTTGTGATTGGTGGAGAAAATGATGAAATGGTCATGATGGTTGGTGTAACTTGGTGTTTGGGCACATAATGTTTTTATCATGCAGATGGAAGCACTAATATTTTATTTTGGCATTTCACAGCATGTGAATCTGCTTCTGTCACTTTTTGTTGTGCTTTCTCGACTTAACCCTTTGGAATTGTGAATGTCTCCATTATTTTTAAAAGGCTAGGGTGTGGTTGTGCAGCTTCAGGCATGTGAAGTTTTTTTGCTAGTGTCCTAAAGGGGATAACTTCTTATTCACTACTTTCCATGATTAAAGGCTTTTATAAGACTTTTTATTGGCCTTGGGCCCCTTGTGCAATTTGTCCCTCTGCATTTGAATCTTACATAGTTACGACTGCTTTTGCCATCGATGTTGACCTTGATGCCTATTCATAAAATTAAGGTTTTACTCTGCACTTTGGTTCCTCTTCTTGCAATATTGTATCCATTACAATGGATTTTGGAGGTCAAATAATTTCAACAAATAGAACAGAGGGGACTTCATTCTGAACATGGCATGTTTAAATGAATTTTCAAAAGAATAATTATTTCTCCTCTTCATCATCATAGGTATCATCCTTTATATCCTAAAGTAGCACCTTATACACCTCCTCAGGTGTAACTCCCAAGGGATGCATATCATATTCAATTGTGATTGTAGGCATTTGACGATCACTCAGCCATGACGCTAATTTATGAATACATTTTGTTATTTGGGATGGCTGTGGAGCCCATGCTTTGCACTTTTCTAGACTACTTGTGATGAAGAGGTTGATAGTTATGGTTGATCGTATGATTTATCTTGAGTTTATACTCTTTCTTTTTGCTATGGTTGCACTTGAATTTTAGCATGTGGTTGGGCTTGCAATTGTTCAACTCCTAGTGGCATGGATTACAATGGTTGAAACTCTTGGAAACTAAGTTAGTTTTCTAAATTATTTTTGCCTATGCCATGTGTATATCAATAAAGAAGGGGAGAGTAAACATTGGTGGTTTTTTAAATTCATGAATTTTGATTTGCACTCTACTTTTTAGCTTTGTAATGGTTGCAGTTAGCCCGAGTTAATTTTACAAGTCCTCAAACATAAGTAGATGTGTTGCTATCATGTTCTAAATCTGAAACCACCATTTTAAAAATTTACCTATTTGGAGATGCTGTTATTGATCTCAAAGCCATATTAGATTTGGGTAGGCATTGACTAGCCAATACTCCACATTTGGAGCAATTGCTCCTTTAGGATATGTCCACAATGTGAAGCTAAGCAAAAGTAACATGAATTGGTATTGGAATGATCAAGTTGTCCTAGCTAATAACTTCTTTGCATTCTTTATGATCTCTTCTATGATAAATTCATGCCAATTGAATTCTTCTCCTAGCATCACCATTTGGTGCACAATATCAATTATGCCATTTATAACCTAATTTGCACCCTTTTTGTTTGTAGTATCAACACATGATGCATTCTATGATAACTCAGGATAGTGCATCAATAACTTGATCAATGGAAAATCCTCTAGTTTTTCTTGTATCTTTCTCAAATTTATGTGTGGATAGGGTTTATTTCATCTTATAGACTTGCAATGACTTTCCCTTTGATATTAGTTTTATGCTTATGAAATGGTATTGGCATTGATGTGGACCATTATTTATTTTGACAAATTAATGGCTCCCTCATTATATATATTCTCAAGAGGGTCATCATAAATTTCTCATGTTGGCCAAAGATAGATAATCATAGCAAACACTCAGCATTTGACCCTCACAATCTATTAGGGAGTGCAAGTACTCCCTATTTTACCATAGTTTCTTGTGGTTGAGAAAGACACTATCTATTTATCACATCAATGAAGTAGAGAGGCTCAACATCATTCCATTTGGCTTGTTGTAATGTCAATTTGATGCCCATCTCTTCCTTATAAGCATCCATTATAGGAACAAGGGTCTATTGCATGGTCATATTGTCTTTTAATTGCTCCTTATGTGAGATGTGTTGTAAATGATTTTGTTCAATTTTGTCACTAATTTGTAAAGTTATCATTAGATAACAACAACAATTTTCTCATTCACTCCATTTTTTAAAGTATGAATTGCATTGGTATCCCACATTTTATAGAAATCCAAACAAAATCTTGCCCTTTGTCGACATTTATCAGTCAATCTAGATTTCACATGTCTACATGGTTATATTAAATTCAAATAGCCATTGTTTGGATTAATGCACTATTTATTTATTTGACTTCAAAGATGTGATGTGTCATCATTTCATTTCCCAATACTTTCTTCTTTTGGACATTAACTACTTTCTAGAGAATCTACCTTTTTTGGGAATGCCATGATATTAATTTTTTCTTGTCATTAACTACCTTATGCAATTGATAGTTATTGATCCTTTCTCATTTTCCTTTTGTTTTTTCGAAGCCCATTCCCAAAATTAGATCTTTTACAAAACCAACATATATCTCTTTTAAGAACCTAATCATGAGTCGCTTCAATCAATAATATCAAAAACTTCATTACACTAAAACATGATAATTCATGTGATCATAATGAAATTACATTATTCGTATCAAATATACTAATATAAACTTGAAAAAGGAAAAAAAAAACCATAAAAAGAAAATTCTAATATACTTTGTGTCATGCAACACTTATTTTATGGAATACCTGGTGTTTGGAAATCATCGATGATAGTGCTTGAGCCTGCAATGATCTATCCTTACCAATAGAATATTTTTTTAGAGATCAAGAATTATTATAGTGCCTTGCTTTGACACTTTATGAATTATACAAGGTCCTTTCCATTTGATCTGTAATTGGCCTGGGTGTGTCTTAAATCTATTGTCATATAACAAGATCATTGTTCAGGTTTCAACTCTTTATATCTTAATTTGCCATCGTGCCACACCTTCAAACTTTGATTATGAACTTCCTAAGTCCACTTCACCAATATATTTGTTTATTCCATGCAATTTATATCTGACAAATGCTATTGCAGAGATTTTTTTATCTCCTAGCCATATTACCATTACAAACCACAAGCTTGGAACTATGTTTTCCATTGGCATCATAACTTCCATTCCATACACAAGTTTAAATGATGTATATCCAGTCATACATTTATATTTTTTCTATAGGCCCATAAGATCATTGGTATGTGATTTTCCCAATTATCTCTCTGAACATTGTAGATCTTAGTAAGCATTTGCCTGAGGATGGTAAGTTGTACTCTTATGATGTGAAATCATAAACTCTTTTGTTAAGGTTTTGATAGTATTATTCAAAAAATGTGTAACTATGTGACTTATAAAATTATAAGGGCATCCAAACCTTGTTATAATGTTTTCCTATAAAAACTTTGCAACATCCTTTGCACCACAACTTAGAGTCATAGCTACCTCAATCCATTTTAGGAAATAACTTGTCACAATTATAATATATCTAACATTTAGGTGCTTAGACGCATGATTAATAAGCCCCTCAAAGTCAATTTACCATTGATCAAATTGTTACACATAAAAAAATAGATTCAAAAACATCTCATCCCTTTGGTTAGGTTTTCCCAATTGATGATAGACATCATTGTGTTTTTCAACCCTATGTGCATCCTTAAATAATGTTGGCCACCAAATCCCACTTTGTAATATTTTTCTTGTAGTAAATTCACTTACAAAATGTCCTCCCTCTATCCCCTAATGTGCTTATTCTAATTCCCATGGTTTCTCATGCTCTAGGGCCACTCTACACAAAACATCATCCTTTCCTAGCTTATAGAGAAACCCATCAATGATGTTAAATGACAAAGCTCGTGCTACCAACTATTTCTTGGAATATTATACACAATGTGTAGGAATTATACCACACTCAATAAAGTTTGTGATATCCTCTAATTGCTATGAGATCATATTCATTATGAATAGGTCTGCATCTGGAGATTCATCTAACAGTTCTTCGGGTTCCTCCCCTAGTTGAGTAAAACTAAGGTGATATGGGCTAGCATTTTACTTACTTAGTTTTACATTGATTTTAAAATAGAATTCTTAGAAGAGGATTAAAGACTTATAAATTATTCCTCCCAACATTGGTTTATTAACCAAGTATCACAATATTTGGTGATCATTGAAAAACTCAAATGAGGTAGCCAACAAGTAATGTCAGAACTTCTAAAGTGCAAAAACCATCACCATAGCTTCTCACTCTATTGTAGTATAATTTTTCGTAGTCATTGATAAATGCAAATTGTACAGTGAATCAAATGATCTAGACCTCCATCTCCTAGTTATGCTAGCATGGATCCTATTATTGTTCTTGAAGCATTGACATTGACATGGAATGGTCTTTCAATATGGAAAAACCAAAATTGGTGTTGTGACTACTTCTATTTCAAATACGTAAAATCTATAAGGCATTTAGGAGTTTATTCAAATTTAATTTCTTTGTGTAATAATTGTTCCATAGGTGTTAAAATCACTAAATACCCGTGAATGAACTTGAGATAATAATCAATATGATATAAAAATGATCAAACCTCTATTGGGTTGATGGGTGATTTAAGACCCATTATGAATCTAATTTTTGCTTGGTCCACTAGAATTATATGACTACAAATAATATGTCCAAGTAGTATGATAAATTGTATAAAAAACAAAAATTTATTTATATTTATTGTGATTCACAAAGCTCAACATCTTTCTAACATTAATTACAACTTAGATAGGTGTCGTAGCTACCTCAATCTAACGTCCTTTGCACCAAAACTCAGAGTCATAGCTACCTCAATCCATTTTATGAAATAACTTGTCACCTATCATTTAAGTAAACCTATAGAAAATCATGAATAAAGTCTTTAAATGATGTAACAACTACTTTGGAGAAAACTAATGGCGTGTTTTAAAGTCCAAATGGCATAACCTTATAAGCAAATGATCCCCACTATATTATAAAATTCATTTTTGTTTGCTATTCATTTACATTGGGACATGATGATATCCACTAAAACCATCTGTGAATGAGTTAACTTCATGCCCTACGATGAATTGAATCACCTCATTCATGAGGAAAATTGGAAAGGGATCATTGACACAAACATCATTAAATGTTTGATAATATCCACATAATCATATCTCCCTTGTCATTTTAGACTGCATCATCATGGGAGTCTAACTTCTCAAGCAGATATATTATTCTAGCTTCCTTCATCCTATCTATTTTTGATTTTACCTTCATTTTCATGTTGGGATTCAACCTATAGGGTCAATTTTTAATTAGGCATGCACACTCTTTTAGTTCAATATGCATCTCACCCAAGGAATGATCTATGCCCTTGACTTTTGAGAACTTGGTGGGGAACACATCTTCATAATATCACAACAAATGAACCACCTATAAGATCTATTGTTGTGTCCAATAATCACCAATGATTGCTAATTTTGGTACTACCTCTATACCAATGCTAATTATTTTTCTCTTTGGTTCTTGGTAATTTTATTTAGTTCAATTTGAATCGAATCTATTACCTTATTTGACCTGCTTGCTCTATGATATTGAGATTTTGTAGTTGATCCTATTTTGTATTATCTACATTCTTTCTCTCATGGATGTTTGTGTCCCTTCCAAGTTCAAAAAATCCTTTCAAATCAAGTCCTCCTAATTTTCATTGTGATTAGAGTTACCTACATTGTTCCAAATTTTATTACAAGATTTCAACATAAATTTTTATTTTTTCTTCTTAGTATGATACTCTTTTATAATTATGTGAATACTTGTGCTTGATTTAGTGTGAAATTTATGTTCCTTCGCAGAAGGTATATCCTCTTCTTGCCTATGCCACAAGATTTTTTTTAATTTTTGCAGAGTCCTATGCACCATCAAAATTTCATATTCAAATACAAAAGTTTGAATAAAATCCTATTGAATTTATGGCCATGTCTATGTCTATTGTCCGTATTCTTGATGCATATACCATGCCTTGGGAAAATGAGCTAAGGTACATTGAAAAACATACAACCAATATCTTGGCTCAATTTTTGGTGATTTCCATATTTTAATGCATTTATGGATGTGCATCTCTAGACATTGGTCTTCTTGGAAAAATGGCCACTTTTATGAGATAAAAGTTGCAATGTGAAATATAACCCACAAAATTTTGCACACTTATTCTGAATGTAGTTTTTTGGATTTATGAACAACCCACCAATTCGCTACAATCCCTTTCAATGCATAATTTAGTGAACTAACTCACATTTCTATTTGTGGGATATAATTATCCATTATGTGAAGGAACTCTAACAGATCCTTTTTAAATATTGAGGTTGTTGTCATTCTATGGGGAATAAGAGTCACATGGGTCTTACTTATTGATCTCCATGTACCAAATTAATCATATGAGCATCAAAATCACTAATAATTGAGGACTATGATTCCCATGGCATACTACCTTCCTTAGTGGGTTCAATATAATCTCTATTAGTAGGAATTAATTGATAGATAAGATCAATATTTGATTATGTAGGAGAACACATAAAAGGGGAATTACATTCTTATGTTTAGAATTGTAAGCGTGTTTGAAGGGTTTGGGCTAGTTGGACACATGGTTATTCTATTTTCAGCATCACTAGTGTTAATTGTGTAGGTTGCTAAAAGTAAGGGAATTATCTACTTCATAGAGCTTCTAGTTTTGGCTCCCTATAAACTTTGAACTTGCTATTGTCCCGATATGCATATGACAAAGATGATTCCATTGATATAATATATGGCTTGTGCTCATATTTGATAAGAGGTATAACAATAATACCATCCTTTTGGTGTCTTTCCAATTGGTTATCCATTATATTGATGGTCATGCGACCATCATAGGCATTTTTTTTCAAGCAAAGCAGGATAACAAGTCTTATTTTTTTTCATGTCAAACACTTCAAAATCCCCACATAGACTTAAGTTAGCCACTTTTATCTCTACATCTTCGAGTCTTACAATAGGTTCAAATTGACCATAGTCTATCAAACTTAGTGTAATAGGGTTGTAGCTTAGAGCCTACCTTCAAATAGCTTCTCAAGTCAATATGGGAATCATATTTATGGTGTTACTAAAATCATAATAACATTAGGAACTTCATATCCTATGAGATCAATGTCCATTCTTGCATCCACATCCCATGGATTCTTAAGTTTGACATACCAAACCACTCACTCTATTATGTGTTGTCCTATTTGCGTGCACTTCAACAAATTACACAATAAATTTGTAATGTTTTGGAATATATATTCATTTTTTTGATTTATTATTGATTTTGACTGGAGCTAAGAACTAGATATGGGACACAATAGGGGCCCCAACCCCATATAACCACTAAACCAACACAAATGGACACCACTAACCACTAAAATCATGAATTCAACTCAAATGGCCACATATGACCTACAAATTCCCAATGAGATTCGAACCTGGGTGGGGCTAAGCATAACCAACCACTTACCAACCCATAGACATCTCTTCAACTTGGGATATATCCTCATTTACTAGTTTTAGCAAGTTTATCATATCTGTGACTACTCCTTATTATCAGAGGATTAATATGATTTGTCCATACATTTGAGCATCGACTATTATATGATCTCATTAATTAGAATTTTGGTTTTATATTGATTATAATAACTTGGTTGCTTCATTCATTAGAACCTTTTCTCTCATAGGGTTTGGATTCCTATCCTCTCACACGTTTTTGATTATGTTTTATTTAGGCAAACCTAGAGATGGAAGACCTTGTTCTATATGTCGATTCTTAGTAACAACATAGAAAACAATGTGTTTTTTAGGGTGAGAATGTACCATGTTCATATTTCACTCTATCTTCTCCTTCTTTTGCTTCTCAAAAATATGGAAATATTTAGTATTATGTTGTCTTGCAATTCTACAATATGCACAATTTTTTTCTGTTATAGGTTACATAGATAGTTTTGTGCAATATGATTCATTTCTCCACACATGTAATAAGAAATAGGATACAAAGGTTGTCTATTCCCATTCCTTTGATTTTTATTACGTCCTTGATAACCTTCTAATCTTTGAGGTGATCCCCACCCTTGTTGTTGACAAGAATATCCTCCGTATTGATTTTGAGCAAGAGGTGTCCAATTTGGTTACTATTGTGGTGATGTAGGGGTAAATACTTGTTAGTATTATGGAGAAGGGGTGTTAATATATCTTGATACTGAGGAGAAGTCCACCTTGGTTGATATTGAGGAGATTGAAGAGTCCACCCTAGTGCAAGTTATGCTATTGAGGGACCCCATCCACCTTGTGCTATGACTTCAACATCCCGAGTTGGTGTATTTGGTTTTGAAACATGAGACTGTTGTGAAACAAATGTGAAGGCATTTCAAGTGATGTATTATTTTATCCCTTGAAGAGCCCTAAATTTTTTTCACCATGGTTATGAGATTTATAGAATCTATAAAATACACTTTGTGATTATTGTACATACTGTTATAGTAAATGATAATTTACAGTTGCATGTCCTAAGATGAAACATACTTTTCATAACTTTGTTTTAACCTTTGTACATTTATTCTAGTGGTGTCCCTCTTTTACACACTCAATACACCATGTAGACAATCTTGGTTTCTTCTCCACTTGGAGTTCATCCATCCTACGTAATACCACATCTAACTTGGCATAAGTTTATGTGATAGTAGGAGGGTATTATACACAGTCGTCTATTTTTTCAAATCTAATTTCATCAACTCTTGTCTCAAATTTTACAATAAACAGAGGCTAGGATATAGAAAACTAGATCTTGCTTCATAGGTATTCTACAAACCAAACAACTTTGTCTAATTCCTAAAACTAAAAATTCACCTTGTTAATCATATCAGGAAACTAACAATCATAATCCCAAATAGATTCTCCTAGTTTTGTTTATTTTATTTTAAATCTTGAATGGTTTGGCTAAAACACTTCTACATCTTGAATTACCCTATCAATTTATCTTTGAACTAATAAAGGGTCATGTTGGATGATTATTATTAAAGATGAACTCTTGGGATCTATCAGTCAAAGCTCATATAAGTTCAAACTTCTTATCTATGCCATTTTTACACCCTTAACTTTCCACTTCACTTAACAAGTCAATAAGTTCCACTCTGGTCAATAAACTACTAATGATCACATGACCAAGCTTAGGTAATGACACATTTCCTATAGTTATGATAGTTATGACCGATTTGAGCGATGATTACACTAGTATCTACTAACTATAGGTGATTGTGCATGATATACTAAAATATTTAGATTAATGGCCGCACTACCACTAGTAGAAAAATAACAATAAATGACTAAAAAAACTACTAAAAATTGCATATAAATAACTAAGCTTGGTCATGTGACCATTAGTAGTTTATTGCCAATCATTTATAACGTGACCAAATTTATGACTAAACCATTTTTAGTCATTTATTGGTTGTTTTGATTGATCAATTTGGTAGTATATTTAGTTGTTAGTGTAGTCACTGATTGTTGTTAATTGGTCATTTATTTAGTCATGGTGGTCATTTATTTAGTCATTGTACTTATTAATTGCCGTCAGTTGGTAGTATATTTAGTCATTTTTATTCACTGATTTTTATCTATTAGTAGTATATTTAGTCATTTGTATTAATTGATTTGCGTCCATTGGTAGTATATTTAGTCATTTTTATTCACTGATTTTTATCTATTAGTAGTATATTTAGTCATTTGTATTAATTGATTTCTGTCCATTGGTAGTATATTTAGTCATTTTAATTATTATTTTGCCATCAACTAGTCATATATTTAGTCATATTCATTCATTGATTTTTGTCAATTGGTAGTATATTTAGTCTATTTAATTATTATTTGACATCAATTAGTAGTATATTTAGTCATTTTAATTGATTGATTTCCATTAATTGGTAGTAAATTTAGTCATTTTAATTTTTAATTGCCATCATTTGATAGTTTATTTAATTGTTTTTATTCACTTATTTTTGTCAACTAGTAGTATATTGATACATTGTTTATTAATTGCATAATCATTATATTAATTACTAGTTTAGTATTAAATTTTCATTCATATGATATGAATAATTTATTAAATACCATAAATTGTATAATGCAAATATATATATATATATATATACACTTGATAATTATAAGGGTCTAAGGGCCTTTAACAAAAAAGATTCAACAAAAACAAAATAGTTTACGGCGTTCAACATCCTTCCATGCCGAGGCATATGATCGATCTATTAACAAAATAAAATAATACCAAAGCATCTTTAGATACATACATATTTCAATTACTATCTTACTGATTTAATGACTGTTAACAACCAAAAGCCAACAAACTAACCAACTATTCTAGAATTACTAATTCCATAAACTTCCCCTGATTTGTGTGAATTTTCTTCTTCTCTAGATCCTTTATCAAACCACCTGCTCCTTCACCCAAAGCCACCAGATTCTCACTTGCCTTTGAACGGTTCAAATCCACCATCTTGCTATCCTTCTGAACACCTATAGATTGCTCACAGGCTGAAAAAAATAGTCTTTTCTATACTTTACCAACTATCCCCCCAAGCTCTCTCTACTTGCCTTTCTACTAGGGTGGAGACCTAAAAGAGCCTCTCACTACTCCTTTACCCAATCTTTTAATTGCATTGACCCTGTCTTTATCATGCCTCATCGCCCTCCATTCTACCAAGCCAAGAATGGGTTTCAGAAGATCTTCAATAGAAGGCAAACAGATTCCCTGCATTTTTTCCAACTTCAACTACAATCTATAGGTTGCTTTCACATTCTTGGCAAAATCAACCAAAGCCAAGAATCTAAATTCAATCTCTCAAAACATTTCCAGTGGGATAAACCACAAATAGTCTCTCTTTAAAAATGATAAAAGAGGAAATGACCCAAGTGATAAATATGCCAAAGCCTCCACCAACTCAAACCTGTATTCCAGTTATATGAAAAATTACACCATTGCTTGAAAATTGGGCTCTATCCATCATAACTAGGTAAATATTAGAATCAAATAGAGAGACAAAGTTAGAATTGACTCTAACTCAATGACTCTGTGCTAGAAAATCCATGCCCAATACCAACTCGATATTTGCCACCACTTCAAGAGGAGTCCAAAAAAAAATTGATAGATGCATCTTAGAGACCATTCCAGTAAAGCCCATCTCATGACTTTTGGCTTTGCCAAAATCCAATGGCTAATCGATCGATTCCAAATAAAAGTTATTCATCTCTACTACACCCCAAACTTGAACACCACCAAACCAAGAAGCCTATCAACCATCCTACCAAAATGTCACTCCAAAATCACTGCAAGGCATAAATATCCAAAAAATGAGAAAGGAGATGACATAAATGCTTCAAATCATGAATGTTTCACATCTCAGTGCCACCAAAAAATCATTCTACTAGCTTCAAAATATATCAACCTTCACACCTGGGAAAAGCTGAAGAATGATTGCCTTGACAACTAATCACTTTCTCATGAATTTACAATCTATTGAAAAATATTTCAAATCATAAAAATGCTCTATATTAACAAATACAGAGACATGATTAGCTTGTTTAAAAAAAAATAATTTAAAGAAAATACCACAATATCAATATTAAAATTGCATTAAAAAAAAAAAAAACAATATAATGTTGATATTTCTCAATTTAAAAATCAATCTGATCAAAAGACTGACAATCCTCCCAACTCTTATTAACATTATCCATCCTTTCCTTCTCACACTGGTTAATCATTGCATTGGCAAAAAAATTGGTCACTTTATTACTTTCACTGAAATAATGGTAAAAAGATTGATTCAACATCATGATAAAAAAAAGTATAAGATGAACTATAAGATGTTCATATTTATATATAATCAAAAATGTCAAAGTCTAGGAGTTTCCAACTCTTGTAAATACATCATGATAAAGATCTTTGAATAACACATTCAAACTACTGCATAAACAAGTGGGCCAAATTGTCTAACAGCTAGTACATGATAAATATCAACTATGTCATTTTTTACAAATATTTATGGCTACCGTGTGAAGGTTATTTCTTTCTCTTTCAGATGGACAACTCCATCTATTTTATCTTCATAAGAAAGGGGTATGTTACTTATGACATTTAAAATATTTACATTTGCATCTCTTGTTCCTTTCAATTCGAGTGCATGTACAATAGATAGTGAATGAATCCACCCAATGCCCACAACAACACCATCAAATGGATCCAACACCCCAAATTTATCCACTTCTTAGATTTTATCAATACACTTTATATTGAGATATAAAACATTCGATAACACACAGATAAACATTCGATAAATATTTATAAAAAAGTAGAAAATGATGATAGAAGACCTAAAACCATGCACCTGACATATTAAACAAAAATTAACTTCCTGTTATTTGATATAGAATGGATGTTGGATATAGAAGGTGTCAATATGTTAGCAATCATGTGCCATGAAGATGTGGATGCTACAATTACAACAAGTGCCATTCCTCTAGTTGCTACGGGCTATTCTGTAGTTACTACATGCACCTTCCTCACCACTAGACATAACTTTGTAGTGGCTATGGGATTAACCCATAGTTGCTACAGGTACATCCTAACCCCTATATACACCTCTCTAGTAGCTACATGTTAATTCCTCACAAATGATGAGCTATGGCTTTGGTTATGGGTTATTATGAAATTCATGGAACACAACAAACAAGTTAGAGGAGTGAAAGAAGATTAGAGAAAAAATTTCAAACATTGCTAAGGAATGACCACACCCCTAAATAACAAAGTAAGTTCTACAATAAAGGCATACACTTCTAATCTTCATTTGGGGTGTTACAGACCAAAGTTTATGACTACATGGATATAAAAGAACCATTCTCAGCTTCTGGTTACTTCATGGAAAATAATTTCACTCTACCAATAAGAGATATTTAAGATCTTTTTTGGAGCATAGGTCCCAATTTTGATAAACCAACTGATTGCCAAATTAAAAATTCACTAAACAAAGAATCTATTAGCAAACATCTTCATTTATTAGGAGTAAGATAGAAGAGAAATAAGCCATCAACAGGCTCATATAGAGGAGATCAAGAGTAACAAATTCCATCACCCACCCTCCTCCATGATTATAAAGGATCTGACTTGGATAACAAATAAAGATCTGCAACAACCACCTTGTGAAAGGATGACAATAGTCTCTCATACCACTACAAGGCCACTGCTCTAGTGCTTTGTAGGTCATCATGACTACATGTAAGTTGCTAAGGGCAAAATTAAAAGACAAGACACTATGATCACATAATTATTCAAGGGTAACAATACAACAAAATCATGACTACTAGGGTAATAGTTGCATGAGAAAACAACAAGTTAAGCTTCTATTTTGACAAACACTCACATGCAGATTTTCCATGCCACAACCCTAGAAACAAATGGTTATAAAGGTACGATGTATCTTTTAGTCATAGAAAAACACTTTATTTTTTTAATATAGTATGCATTATATTAAAAAACATATTTAATCATTAAAACATCATTCATTAAATCTTGTCATGAGCTATGCCAACTCACTACTCAAAATCCTCATTATGATCCCATCCTATCTTTTTGCGTCCTACACATACCATGTCACTTGGGGACAAGTGACACTTCACATGGGGGAGGAGAATGCTGTGGGCAATCAATCACATGATAATCTACACGTGTGGATTGAAAGCCCATGATTACGCCATAACTACAACCATATTCGATTGGGGAAAATATTTAATATTTTTGTTTTCCACTTCAAGATCAAAGATCATTCACAAAAATACATAAGCAAAACATTGCTATAGCTTGCAACCAAAAATGTCATTATTAAAGAAACTTGCTTTGCTACATGTAGCAATTTCAAGGTAAAATTGGGTGATTTGAAGAGATATTTATTTAAAAAATTTGATAGAAAGATAAACAAGCCAAAATGGGAGGTTCAATAGTGAGAAGGGAACCCTTGGACCATAGGTAGTTGCAAGGAGACCTAGACAGTTTGGCCATCTTCAACAGGATTGGATGGGCTACCTATTTTGGGAAACTGCAATAGTTTTTAGAACTCGTCACTAGAGAATTTGTAGGGTCTTTTAGAAGAGAACATACGGCAGTATTTGGCATCATATTTCTAGTTATAGAAGAAATGGTAAGCCAAGTTACTGGGTTGCCAAGAATTGAGGAAAACTGATAAGAGAAACCCAATGACCAACTAGCTAGACAATAGTTTTGTCAAGACAATGAAAGGCTAAGGAGTAAGAAAGGAGGTGTGGAGACACTGAGTCTACCCCTAGCATAGAGAGAAGTGGCCTCGTATATCATCAAATATCAGACATGTAAAGGTAGGTACTCCTTGATCTATACTCTTTAATTTGATTTTTTGAATCATTTAAGGCATGGTAGGACTATTAATATCCTAAACAACTTGTGGAATATCTTGAAGAAAATGTCTAAAGAATACCAAAGGGAGGTAGAGAAAGCCTTGTTTCATCATTGTTTGAGTTGGTTGTTGGTTAAACAAGGAATAAGAGATACTAGACCTGACTTTAACTGGGAATAATTTATAACCTTAAGGATTGGTGATCCTCAACAAGAAGAGGGAACAATGAGGAGGAATCTCCTAAGGGATAGGTCCAACAAACAACACAAGAGGATACTACAGGCATAGTGGAACTAGTCATCCAGTAGCTACTACAATCTCACCTGTAGTTGCTATGGGTAAGAGAAGATGAAGAAAATTAGTGCTATCTCCTAAGGATATAGAGGAGAAAATTCCACCAAAACAAACTAGGTAGGATATTCCTTCTCTTGCTATTCCAACTATTTTAGCATAAAAATTAGATTCTTCCACCATGGCTCGTTCAAAAAGAGAAGAAAATCTTCCATCACTAGTTGCATAGGAATAAGGGGATGCCACAAAACTTGATCCTTAGCAAGAAGTTCTTCCATCACCAGCTACACAGGAGAAGCAGGTTTCAATAGCTCCCCCTCCTAAAAGGAAAAAGAAAACTGAAAGGAAGAAGCCCTCTGCATCAAAGAGAATGAGACCTCCTACTAGGAGGTCTTAGAGAATTAAAATACAAAGGTCAACCCTAACATTCTCACCTATAGACATCAATGAGGATGAAGAGAAGAAGAAGGAGCCCATAATTCATAAGACCTCTAATGGGTTTGAGATAGCAGAATGGTCTACTGAAGAAGAGTCTACAAAAGAAGAGAAAATACAGTCACCTAAGTAACCCAGAATGGAAGAAGAAGATATGAAATTACTCAAACAAATAGGGTATACAGAAAGAGAAATAAAAATGTCATATTAGCTTGTAAAAGATGAAGAATTGCTTGAAGAAAGGACCATGGAAGTAGCAGAGCAAGACACAATTCCTCATGACTAGGAGTTACAAACCTTGGAACAAGTTAAGGAAAAGATATATAGGTTGATGAATAAAATAACAGAGTTAAAAGGTAAAAGAGTCTTGGAAACACTTTTGGGGGGCAGAAATTTTTGAAAGCCATATATGGAAGAAGAGTCAAGCAAGGCAAGGACATTGGAGGAGCCTGTAGTAACTCCCTTAGAAGTGCCTACAACAACTTCATCCACCTTACCTATAGATGGCATTAGTGTACCCGTAGAATACCTTACAACAGATAATGCTCTGGCTTTTGTACCATTTCACAATAGATTTTTTTTTGTAGAGACCAATACAAGAGTACCTACAGTAAAAGAAGTAATTGATGTAGACCTCTCACACTCTAGTCCAATAGAAATTGATGAGCTTTTGAAATTTCTTGAGGAAAAGTTTAGTGATGATGAAACTTATCATAAGCAGTTGATACAAAGGTTTATAATATATGTTGAAGCAAGGGAGGAACAGGAAGATTTAAAAGAAAGCCTAGAAAGGGCTGAGACTAGGATCACTTATTTGAAAGAGAAGATCACTAACATGCATGAGACCACTGAGATGTTAATGGAATGTAGATCACCCTCTAGGGTATATGTTGTATACTTAGAAGAAAGATGCCTCAAATTCAAATATGATAGGATATAAAGTGATCAATCCTACATGGTATGTGATTTTAAGTCTTTCTTTGAGGTGTATAGGCACAATTGAGTGAGTTTTACATGCATTAATATGCTATTAAAATGGAATCCCAATATATATCTAAGGGTTGTCCAATTAAATGCCTTTACCTCATACATCCTCAATGAAACAAGAAGAAAGAAACATGTTAAATATTATCAAGAGAAATAAAAAGAGGCTACCTTAATGATTAGGGGTGAATCTATTGATTCAGAAGCTATACTAGAGGAATGGATTGCTTTTTTGAATGCATATACTCCATGAGCATGGGTCAAAAACAAACAAGTAGAGGTCCAGAACCACTACTTGAGCCTCATGGAGGGAGATAGAAAACAAATTTTTGTTTCCTATTTTCATAGATGGGAAGAGCTTTCAGATACCTTGAAACAAAAAGAACTTTATTCCCCTCAAGAACCTTAGAGAGGTGATACACAGAGTATATATGTACGTTGAGCTTGTCAGGAAAGAAGGATAAGATGGTTGGGGTTGATGTTTCATTCACCCATGTTTGGTTCCGAATTCTTGATTGGGAAGGGAATGTGCAAGCTAACAGAGAGGCAAAAAAGAAAAGGTAGAAAAACATAGATGATGTTAAAGGTTTTTATATCTTCAAAGGGATGGGTTGTATAGAGCCCTTAGATTTCAAGAAATATTGTGGATTCAAAATGCAAAGAAGTCTTGTTTGAGGACAAGCAAGAGGTTAAGTAGGGGGGTGTGATGAGGCCACTAATTGTTCTATTTATAGCCTCATCCATACCCAGTTGTATATATTTTTCCTATATGAATCCCTAGAACTATCCATGACTCATGTAAATAAATGAATGAATTAATGATTATATATGTGCATTAATATATACATGTGTTATAGATTAATGATGCTTTTTATTTGACTAGATTAGACTTGTGTAACCTTATTTAACAAATTTTTGAAGGGTAGAATAAGACTGCATGAATCTTTCTTGGTCATAACACTTATAGAGAAGCCCACAATGAAAGGGGCTTTCAACCCATAACAACTGCCAACCTACAGGTTTCCACCTACAGGTTGCCTGTAGCAACTGCAAGCTTTTACCTATAGGTTTCCCATATCAACTACCAAGCTACAAGATTTCCACCTACAAATTTTCCATAACAACTACAGGTTTTCACCTATAGGTTGCCTGTATCAATTGCAGAGTTTCAACTATAGGAGCTCGTAACCACTACACAGAACCAACTATTACTATGATAATAAGTAATTGGTTTTTAAGGACACATCCAACTATTTTAGAAATAAAGTAAATGATTGAAGAGGATCCTCCATACTAGCTGTATGGATCCCTCACATGCATAGAAACTTGGATGTTCTACCAAAAGGTGAATAAGATAAAGATAATGGAAAGGAAAAAAAGAAGCAAAATAACTAAACATAATATATTATCCTTTACCCAATTAAGGATAAAAATAAATAACTTTAAATTAGTAACCACCTGAAGGTTGAATGGGTTAGTTGCAAAGTATTTGTACCTTTCCTGGTTTAGTGTGTACTTGTAGAATTGAACAAATTCAATTCTTATACACTTGTTACAGAGGGTTTTTGTGAACTTACCCAATGAAATAATAGCTACAGAGTCTTCTTCCTTGAACTCCCTTGCCTTTGGTATGCTGAGCTATGTGAATGATTGCAAAAATGACATCAAATCCCAAGTATATTTGCTACTGAGCTCGATCACCTCACTGTTAATGTCAATTCCTACAAAATATTTCATAATCTATCCATATTTTGAGTTTGAAAACATGCCTTTAATCTTGGAAAATCAAACGGTTCATGTTTAGAGGTGTAATCATTTCCATTGATGATTTAAATGCTTTGACAGCTTGTACTACAATACCGCTCTATTATATCAAGACTAATGCGGGGTAGCGGTATGGTAGAGTTAGCATTTTACTCTCTCCACTATATCACACACCTTCACATTTCTTTCTGCAGGATAGCAAGTTAGACAGTCTCATACCATCATCTCGTGCACACCCCTTTGGACTCCCACGAGATGATGGGTTAATTCTAGTGGTTGAGTGATTGTTCACCGCCATGCCACAGTGTCACTATTTACCCCTTGCAGGGCTGTGATATTGGATTTTTTTATGTATTTTAGGTGGGAATACTTGGTTATATTATGAATGCAGTATTTTAGATATCATTTTATTGAAAAGATTGAATAATTTTCTAATTTTGTAGTCTCTTAGTTTTAGTTTTCAGTGTCAGTTAGACCTAAGAGATCATTTCTTTGTTTGTAATGAGGAGGCTTATTCAGGTAGAGAGACTTTTATTATAGGAATCAGGGCTTTAGTCATTGGGCTCAAGGCTAGTTATGATAATGAAACTAGGCAAATTTTTGAGGTTCTAACATAGGGGTTGTCATTTTTCAAAATTTTGTCTAAGTATAGAACCCTTGTACCTTAAAGATTTTAGTCTTAGAATTCATTGTTGACCTCTTGTTCTGATTCCATTCTTTTAAAGTTCTCACACTACAAGTTTATGAGGAGATTTAAGTCAGGGGGTTAATTGACCAACACCTTTGCCATTAATGTCAAAGGGGGAGAATTGAAGAAGTAAAACATAGCATGATCTAGAACAACATGATAGTACTAAAGTTAGGGGGAACATAACAGTAAGGGGGAGAATGACAGAGAATTCTACTTGTCTTTTCACATAAATTGTTTAATAATATAGGTTAAATATTTTGTTCACCTAATGTTAAGATATCTATATGTATTATTAAATCACATATGTTCATTATTGTTTCCTTCACACAAGAATATTCAATGCATGTGGAGGTTAGAAGCTAAATTACAAACTTAAGCTATCCAAATATCAGAGAAATGACTACAATTTATTTCCAAGATTTTAAAAAGTTGTTTACTTTCACATGTATCTTGTTGCATTATTTGATACCTTTAGACCTTGCTTGCTTATTTTCATATCTAGTAGTTTTATAGAAGTTTAAAAAGTGTAGCATCTAAAAAACATATAGGACATACAAGAAATTATATTATAACTAAACAAAATTAATTTCGACCAAAGTAAGAAAACTAAGAAAAATGATTGAACCTAACTTTAAATGCATTTCAAATCAACAATGAACATCTCAGATTTTGTATACAATGTACCAATAGAATAATGATGATTACAATTAGAAATGTATCAATAAAACAACAGTGAATAAGAACTCCTATACTTAGATCTTTATTACATTCAATAATAAATTATACCATACATATAACCAAAGTTTAGGTGACAAGCCAATAATTTAAGGTGATAGGCTAGTTAAGGTGACAAAACATCATCATAATTATCTGCATTGCCAACAAGATCAAAATCCTGATCACTCATGTCTGCATCTGCTTGATTTTATTCCTCAACCTCATTTGTGACATGCAATATATTCTCTCTCTAAATCTATTTGTTGGTAATCAAAATCTCTTCTTCAAACACTCCATCATCATCTTCATCCACTTCTTCCAATGTTTCTTGTAAATTAACATATTGCCCATCAGGCATTATATCAAAAACTTCCATGAATTTTTATTTCGAACGAGACTCTATTTGAATGACATATGACCATATTGGGATTTTTACATCACCAATTAGAAATGATTAGTTAATTTGAAGAGGGGAAACATATGGCTCATTTGTCTCTGATAAAAAATGTCATGTATTTGCATGTATAAATCTATACTCATCAAATTGTACTGCAGATGGTCATATCCATTTAAATTTTAATAATATAGGACTATTTTCACCAAAATTCAATTGAATAATTCCCTCGATGAATCCAACATAAAATTTCTTCTCAATTTCATGAACAAATTCAACACTAACAACACAATCACAATTTGTCTTTCCTTTGTCTTTTTTTTCCACTCTTAAATGACTACCATAGGCCCACATTCCACTAAAATACATAGCCCATAAATGTGGAGATTTTGAAAGCTTACTTTACTCTATTGTTATATCTTGACCTTCATCTTTTGCATCACTGACTTCATTAGCAATCCATTCTTCAAATTTTGGAAAATAATCAACTCTTATCAAATCATGAAGTCTGTGCTTTTGAGGTCGATGTTGCATCCAAGTTTGATTCTCTTCTTCATATTTTCTACATAGAATATTAATGTACAAATAGTAAGATTAATAATATAAATGTGTAAATACAATTGAGTAAATAAATAATTGTGTAAATTTTTTAAACTTGCACCACTTATCGAATGAAGATGGGTTTTGAAGAATATAGGCATGTATCACACTTCTTTCTTGATGTGATAGGTTGAAACAAAATCTATTACCTTTTATTACTTCACTTGCAACTCTTTCATCTTCGTCATCATCTCATACACGTCGATTGACATTTTTAAAATCCTTCATATATTTCGTGCAAAATTCCATGGCCTCGTGTATTGAATATCCCTCAGACATGCTGCCTTTTGGTTTTGCCCTAGTACAAACAAATTATTTCAAAACCTTCATATATAATACTATAGGATACATCCATATCATTCTTACTGGGCCACAATGCTCTAGTTCATATTCTAGATGTATCAAAAGATGCATAGAAATGTTAAAGATTGTTGGTGGAAATTCATGTTCTAATAGACAAAGGACTTAAACAACCTCCTCCCTCAAACTATCAAAGTTCAAAGGATCTAATACATGTAAACTCATTCTCTTTAACATTAGGCCCAACCTTATAATTTCCAATCTTGGCCCCTTTGCCAAACCTGATATATTTACCATAATAGGTAAAATATTCTTGATTATGACATGATAGTCATGGGTCTTGAGGCCTCTTAAGATATTAATGTCAGTTTGGATTCTAATACTACTACTTACATATCCAATGGGAAAGCGAGCCTGAGACATCAACTGTAACATTATGCACGTTGTTCCTTTGTCTAGACATAAGGAGCACTAGGTTTTCTATATTTTTCATCATCATATTTTTCAACCCAAATATTTCAACAAATCCTTGGTTTTTTAAAGTCTTAACATGATGAAATAGTATCAAAAGCACCAAAAAGAGTTTCTATAATAGCATAGGCTATATTTTTCTCAGTATGCATAAAGTCAACAATATGTCTAATGACTATATCCTAAAGTACATCAACATATAAAATATGGACAACCATTTTACACTACTTTCATTACATGGATCATATCTACTACTAGAAATCCCATCATTTTCAATTATAAATGACATTCTTTTTTGTCCATTCTCTATAATGTAATCACCTATTACTAGAAATGGTGCTTCATGATTCTCTTCTTGACCATTGAAACGTGTTTTTTGTTGACAATATGGATGATCCATTTTAAGGTAAGCATGATGTCCACAATAAATACATTTACGTAAACTTCTTGAGTACCTCACATAATCCTTAAAGTTACAAGTAGGACATCCATGGTATCCATGAATAGTGAAACCAAACAATGTGCCATATGCAAGAAGATCATGAATCCTATACAATAAAGAAGCTCTAAAATTGAATTTGATCGAATGACCATCCCTTAAAGATTGAATTGATTCAATTCCTTTCCACAATTCCTTTAGATCATCATATAATGGCTCTAGATAAGCATCGATTGTATTTGAAGTCACACTTTTTTTTCCTAGTATAATCAATGATATCATTAATAAAATTGGTTTAGTTGCTAACCATGGAGGCAAGTTATAATTTATTAAAAACACTAGCCAAGTTGACCATTTAGTAATTTGATATGAGAATAGGTTTACCCCATCTAGAGCCAAATCCAACCTTATATTATGAGGATCTTGAGAAAAATCAAGCCATTTGTTATCAAACTCCATCCATGTCTTAGAATTAGGCACATGTCATTTTTTTCCATCGGTGATCTTAATTTGGGCACGCCATTGCATAAGTTCAGCAATATCTTTGTACCTATACATTTGGAGTAATCATGGGATTATAAAAAAATGGTGAAGAACCTTTTTAGGAATCATAACTAATTTCAACCCTTGTCTATACCTCGCTTCATGACATTTCATACATTCACTCTCACTTGCAAGATTATTACAAAATAATACACAACCATTCACACATGTGTGGATGTTTGCATACCCTAAGCCTAGCTTAGTGATTTTATTTTTACATTGACTTAATTTTATTGGCAATGTGGAGTCAGGTAGTAACAATGAACTTAATAATGCCAATAGCTGATTTACACTCTCATTTTTCCAACCAAACACCACTTGCAAGATAAGAATTTGAAGGATTGTTATCAAATGACTTAACTTACAATTAGCATACACAGGCTTTAAAGCATCCTCCATCAACTTAGTCCAATCATTGTTTAGACCCTCATTCAACATTCTATCAATTTCAAACCCTTCGTACAACATTGTTGCCTCTTCATCTATTTTTGGTGCCACTTCATCTATGTTTGTTGCCTCTTAATCTCTTACACTCTACAATTCTATCATATCTTCATAATAATTGTAATCCCAAGGGCTTATACCAATATGCCCATATCTTATCATATGTCAATAAATCACATTTATTTTTTTCACCTTTCCACCAAGACAATCATTACATGGACATGGATATTTGTCCATGTCCCTCTTGTCAGGAATCTAGAACAACAAACATGCTCTGATCCCACTTGTCAGGATGCGAAACCGGAAACATACAATTGATTACCAAACTTCAAACAACTTAATATGCGGAAATAACCAGATTCACCAAGTAACTAGAATTCAGAATAACACAACATATGAGAGACAATACACAACTTGTATTAACACTTTATACAGAAAAGAATACAATAAAGAAGATGCCACTTCTTCTCCACCACCTTACAGAGGTTTCCCACACCTCAAGTGAACAGTAATTCTTCTCCCCAAAGCTCTCCCTCTCACAGGTCACAACACCCAACTCAAATACAGAGTTGGTGTTCACCTCCCATGCTCCACGCATAACACAAGTGCTCCACGCACTCCACAAGCACTCCACGTGCTCCACAAGTACTCAAGGTACTTCAAGTAGATCTCCCATGAACCTGCAACAACCTGCAATTCAACAGACCATACTTATGGAAGGAACTTCCTTGCCTTCCTCTTGCTCTATCTGAGTACACACCTGTACTCCAAGTAGATCCTGCCTGATACTGCTCCCTGTTGTGTTGCTGTCTATATGACCTTGCACACTTGCAAATCAAACAATGGTTCTGCTCACCTGTGAACCTCGACCTTGCACACACATACACCTGCAGATCAACGATCTTACTTACCATGTAGATCTCCTATATAGGCCATGCAACTGTGACCAAGATCCTACACTCCTGAAGAACGCAGCTGGCTCTCCAATCCAGCACCAACACACCTGGTACTGTGGCACTAGGAGGAACGCACCATTGCTCTACCTCACACACAGAAGGAGCTTATAATTATGCTCTCTTACTCCCTAGCACACCTTTCCAATACAACCATGAGTCTATTATATAGATCTCATCCAAACAATAATTAGACATCTAATTGCAATAATTAGATCCGCAGCTCTCAGTCTAAAATTAGATCTCTTCATGCAAACACTTGGTTCGTTAGCTAACTGCCCGTAAATAGCTCGCAGTCGAACCACACAGGCGACCGACGCCGGTCCCTGTCTGCCTGGAGGTGACCGACGTCGGCCGATATATGACCGACGTCGGTTGCTTCCCTTTGCTATCCTGCCGACGTCGGCTGATCAGACCGACCCCAACTTCTCTGCAATCTTCAGCAACCTCCTCTCCTGTTTGCATCAGTGAAGCTTTTAGCTCCACAATCCTAACACCTCTCATCGACTATTCTCTCATCATATGCATGGTATTGATCCATAGTCAAAATTTGACATTGATCCATCTGTAATGTTCTGCATTCCAGTATTAATTTACTTTCCTATTTTAAAAAAAAAATAAAAATCTAAAAAACTCAACTTATTCATGATTTAATACATGTAAACTCATTCTCTATCAGCACTCTTTAGCACTTACCTAAAATTTAGATCACTTCATAGAATTAGGATACAAAGTACTCTATAGAATTAAAATTAGAGCACTTACAAGATACAACACTCTGCAATAATTCAAATTCAAGAAAAATAGCTGGGCATCACTCTACAAAATTAGATGTTCTTTTTATGACTGGAAATAAACAAATGTTATTTTTATCCATGTTTTATAGAGGGCCTTCCTTGTCTAGATGATAATTAAAGAAATGTTTTAGCGACAAAACACAAAATTTATGATGATAAACCACAAGCATTTAAACATATGACAATCTTGTCAATGTTACTGAATACACAACCACTAACAAACACGCTAATAAATACTTTGTTGTAACTGTGAGCATTACTTACTAGCATAAATTATTAACATGTTGAGATAAGATGACTTGTTCTAACAATTGATATACTCCCATGTGTGGACATATAGTATCAATTAAAATAGCTTGGTGACCATATTGATTTGATGAACTAGCATAACTTTCAACTATGCCATATGAAACCATCTTCTAGGATTCCATGCAATTAATAGATTAGGCTTGCACACAATGTTACCCAAGAATTGAGGTCTAGGCTAGGGACATGAGCCCGTGGTTTAATGGCAAGGTGATCAAAGTAATTGAAATTTGGATGCATGTTACAAGTTTAATTCCCATATGCTCCAAAATGCGTAGAGGAAACTAATGAAAAAATAGTCTGCTAAAATTAGAATTGCTTGTATGGTTCTAGTACTCAGTTGCCTATATAACTACTGTAAGTTACACAAACCAATAACAAACTAATTATGATGTACATGCACTACCCATGCCATGAAGACTTAGTGAAAACGAGCCTCAGGGATTAGGTTGGTGAATTGGTTACAAAATTAAAAATTAATACCATAACCATGCATGATAACATGGAACACAAATAAAAAACTTAAAGATATGTCACTACATTGTATTGATTATACAATGAATAAAAACACATAATTCTTTCACAATCTCAAGAACTCCAAATTGTTACATGCTAGTCAATGTCTTATGACAAGATACCCTCCTATTTATGTAACTCATATCTTATAATACACCAATTTTGTTCTCCTAGATAAATACAGTTGCCAATCAGAAAGCTATAGATTTTGTGTTTAATGTAATGAGGGTTTCAAATTACCTCTGAATTCACTATAGAGGGCATCCCTAAATTTGACTTTGCTATAGAGGGCCTCGCCAACTTCTAATTCATAGCAACAAACTCCAAATTATTTGCCTATCTTTTCAGAAGTCTCTAGTCCTCTCCAAACAATCTTTGTCACCCATGCAAGTAGTTGTTATACTTATATGCTAAAACCCAAAATGCCTCATGTCATCAAATTGGCACACAAACTCTCTCTAGTCAGCTCCAGCTCCATTAATAATTAACAAACCCTCCTTTTGTTTGTAGAGGTGTATTGCACAAATAGTGCCAATTGCATTCCCCACTCCCCCATTGAATTACCTCTACCAAATTTTACACTCTACTGTACTCCCCACTCCCACCTACACTTTTCCAATTCGCTGTTAACCCTACACACGTAATACAACCCACTCCCACCAATAATTTTCCAATTTGATTTTTCTAATTACCTGCTTTAATATCATATTATCTAATTTTTATTTGTGTGACTAATTATTTAGTCATTTTTATTTGTGTGACTACTTATTTAGTTGTGTTTTTACCTAATGATCAAATTAGTCATTTATAGTTGTGTTGCAAAAATTAGTAGAATTTAGTCATTGTTTGTTGTCGTGACTAAAATTTTAGTCACATAGTCATTTTTTTGCCAAATTCTACTAGTGTACCTTCACCTCCACTTTATTTCTTATGCATGTTTAGTATTTTTACGAACTCTTCAAACCACTTCTTATTTACTGTTAACTCTTTGAACACTTTTGGTATACTATTATCAATAATTAAAATAGACATAGGGGATGTGTCCCCTTGGAACAAATGAGCCATACCTGGAGTATATTTCATGATCACTACTGAACCTGGCCTGAACCTATATTTCATCATTAATTATTGAAAATACTGCCCTTCCCATTCCAAATAAAATATTTGCCTCTGTATGTACTCACTAACCTACTATTTAGTTATTCTACTTGCCGTTCAATAGCCTCTTTGTTATTTCTTCGTTATGTTCCCACATCTCTTTCTAGGCCAATTTCCAATTCTTGGTTGGTCTTTACATTCTCTTCGATTTCTTAATTCTATTTAATCTCTTTTGACATTTTCTAACCTTCAAAATCAATTTCTTCTTATGGAGGTCCAATTCCTTATGTTCTCTTTGTAATTTATATTTTACTCATACTTGCATCTACATGTGTCCCTTCATATTATACAAATTTTTGCATGTTCCATATTTTCTATTATCATAGCTTCCTTTGAATCTCCAAAATTATTTTATCATCTTGCTCCTCTAATTTATCTATACTCTAGTTTTGGTTCAGAATCTTTTGTTTATATCTCCTTTATTTAGATCTCACTAGTTTGGATACCCATAATGCCCTACATGATTACTCCATGCCAGTTATAATCGGTACTATGGCCTTTTCTACATCTAACATTATTAACAACATAGGGAGTCTCTTTACAAAATTTCCTTTGATATTTCTCACAAATAAATTGTATGCAACTTCAAATGCAATGCACCCATGAACAAAAATTATACAACACACTTGTCAATTATGATCTTCACCCAGTGGTCAACCACACAGGTCCATATAGTGTCTATGTTGTGTAGTCATTCCAAATTTTCTTCACTCCACATAAAATTTTATATTTCATGGGGTATAAAGTAATAGTATTCAAGTATAGCTAGCCATGTTGATATAAACTCAGGCAACTTGCATTGTAATATTTCATAGATTCATCTAAAAATATGATTACAATTAATCTTATATACATACACTTATTCCTATAGCTAATTCCTCTAAAAATTTACATATCCACATGTCTAGACCATTTAAAAGGTCCCTTGGATCAGGTAACCATTTGAACATATTTAGATTACGATAATGGAACCATTTTTAGTAGGGTCCCTAGAATCTCTAATCAAGACAAGCTATGTGTTGTAGTTTGTGAATGTTGTGATGAGACACTAAATTGATATATGAATTTATAGACATAATCAGAGCTAAATTTAGTGCAATGTCACGAGCATAAATTTCTTCTTATTCATAACCAACATATATGTAGTTATTATCATTCTTAGTCTTTTATGAATTCAAACTTAAACATTATGCGAGAACACATTCCTTCGCAAGGAAGATTTACTTAAGATATTATAAAATTTAGGAGACAATATACAAAAGAATACACATTCAAATTGTTCGCTAATATTCTCTCTAACTCACTTTTCCTTTTGTAAATGTAGGATATATACATATTGGGATATTTTTATTCTTGACATTTCATTTCTTGTACTAAAGTATTAAAGATACCTATTCAAATTCCATGTGTTTCATCAACCTACATGAAACCATATATTATACAAAATATGCTATGTGTTGCATACTTAACTTACAAAAATGTGTGTGAATTATATCTTTCACCTTCCTATTAACATTATGTATCCATCCATGTCTCACTTTTAATTTTTAAACTCTTTGTACGGATTATATCGAATCATCATGAAATATCATATGTTTGCTTTTGTATAGGTTTCAACATCTCTTCTAGCTCACTTTGCACATATCTATATTTGGGAGAATGATTGCATTTATTACACATCTCATGTCTAATTTTTTTACACTTTGAGTGACACATTTGATTCTAATATTTTAGATTACCACATTATAAATTAGATAATTGGTTAGCCTTAATAGCCCACATCGCACACTTAATTTATATATATATTTTTTTCTATAATTTTCTTACACTACATAGCCTTTTTATTTTATACATCTTATCTCTCATGTGCTTTCATCCCTCAAGTTTGATTGCATCTTTCTACTTCTAGATTTGACACTTTGGCACTTGCCTTTTATTTTCATCGATATTATTTTAGCTACTTCATTTCCTTTGCTTGCTATGTTTCATTGGCCCTTTCCCTTTGGATTGTTTATCTCATTCTAAACACTTGCATATATTTATTGATGATGACAACATATTATTGTTTCCAAAGTCAGCTCAGCTCATTTTTGGAACAACCCCCTGCGAAACTTGTCCGTTTCGCCTTTTGTCTCTCTAAGTCCATTTTTGAGACTGGTTTTTCTTGTTCTCGTATTGGCTCAACTGGCACCGTTCGAAATTCATAACATCGTTATGTTTTCCTCAAAACATGAAAGTTGTTACTATCTCAATGCGATCAGGGGACCAAATTTTAGCTTTTTCAGAGTTAGCCATTTTCTTCTATTTTTGTGCATGGGCAGCAAATTTTTCTGCCCATGCATATTTCATCTTTGACATGCAGGAGTGGCAAAATTTGTCGCCCCTGCATCTGGACCTGCATGGGCGGCAAATTTTTCCACCCCTACATTTTTTCATCTCTCACATGTAGGAGCGACAAAATTTGCCTCCCCTGCATGTCCCTTCTAATTTTTTAGTGCAAGGACGGTGATTTTTGTCGCCCCTGCACTGCCTCAATTTTCATGCGCAACATTTATTACCTCATGCGTCAGGTTTTTGGGGTCAATTTTCACCCCATTTAATCTAATTTTAACCTTATTTTGCTTCATTCTTTCCTCTCTTCCTCCCGCCCTCTGCCTCTAGATGATCCAACGAATGGGTAAAAGTACGTTGAGCTCGCGACACGCGTAGTTTTCCAGGTAGGTCTTGTTTTTGGAGTTTATTTCTTTTTCCTTTCCTCTTTTTAAAACTTTGTTTTAAATTATTATTTTTGTTGGGGCTTGTTTTTTGTTTAAATCACTCCCTTCCCCGTCGGCCTTCCAAGTATCCTCCCCATGCCAGGGCGGTGATTTTCACCGCCCCTCCTTCTCTCCCACAGTTTCCTATTTTTCTACCTGCCAAGGGCAGTTAACTCGCCACCCTAGCCTTGCTATTTCCCTTAACCTGTATGTCAGGATCTAGAACAACAAATAGCTCTGATACCACTTGTCAAGATTAGGAGCACAATTGATTACCTTGTATAAGCAACTAAACACGAAATTAAACTAGAAGTAATGAGTAACTAGAAATCAAAAACAACACAAAATTTGAGAGACAAGACAATCTTGTATTAATACTCTTCCAAAAGGAAATACAATGAAGAAATCACACTCTTTCCACACCTCTTGGGTGTACCAATAATTCTCCCTCAAGATTTCTCTCACTCAACCAATTACAATCACAACTCAACCACATAGTTGTACCCTCCACCAGTCAGTAACAATATTGCCAGTACCAAGTACTCAAAGTACTCCAAGTAGATCCCCTGATCTTGCACACCTACAAATCACCCAATCTTACTTACCATGTAGATCTCCCCTAATCTTGCAATAACTTGCAGATCAACCTGATCTTACAATTGGAAGGATCTCTTCCTTGTCCCTGATTACAATACAGCCCCATGGGTCTCTTAAATAGATCCCATACAAACAATAATTAGAATTCCTAATTACAATAATTAGAAACACAGACTCAAGACTAAAATTAGTCTTTTACATGTAAACTGACTGTCTGTCTAAAATTAGACCAGTTTTAGAAGTGCATGCAAACGCACGCACACACAGGTTACCGACGCCAATTTTTGTCTGACCGATGTCAGTCGACCCATAATCGACGTTGGTTATTACGAACACTGAAGATGACTAAAGTCAGTTGATCAGATGGATGTCAGTTACTCTGCAACTCAACAACCTCCTCCATTTGCATCAATGAAGCTTTTAGCTCCACAACTTAACAATCTCCCACTTGGAGATAAACAGCTACACCTGTACTTATACATCATCTAATTTTGTTTCCTAGCTTGTATCCCTCTTCAAGTTCAATCTTGAAGACCAACCACCACATACCCTGTGGTGCTACTCCTGTAGCCAAGTAACCTGCCATATCTGAATCTACATACCCACGTAGAGAAGTGCTTGACCCTGCATAGCATGTTAACCTGCTGTTGGTCCCTCTCAGACACTTGAGAATCCACTGAACTACTTTTCAGTGCTCTTTTTCTGGATTGACCACAAACTTGCTAACAACTCCCACTGCTTGGGCAATGTCAGGTCTAGTACACATGTACTCAACCTCATCATGTGATTTGGGACACTGTTCTGTGAACTATCTATCCATAAGTGTGCTAACCGGTTCTGCATCCTGTATATTGAACCTCTCCACTACCTTATTCACACAATCATCTTGAGACAACATCAACCTATGATTTTTTCTGTCTCTAGAAATACTCATGCCAAAGAATTTTGTTGCTTCCAAATTCTTCATGGCACACCTTTGAACTAACTTTACCTTTAGCTCAGCAACTCCCTGCATGTGTGACCCTGCAATAAGCATATACACCACATACAATAACAGGATAATGTAGCTAATATTATCCAACCTGGTAAAGTAAACACAATGGTCACATTGACATTGACTAAAGCCATGGTCCACCTGCCCGACACCACTGACTCTGGTCTGCACATGACTGACGTCGGTACCTGCTTGTTCGACGTCAGTTCCACCTGACCAACATTGGTAACTGTGTTTTCCTGTGAGTGATGAATTTTTACTCGCGAGCTCACCTTGGATCATAACCTTGTCCAAACTACCCTGCTTAGAATTATTTAGACCCTTGTGCTGATCTCTGTTCATCATCTTCTCCTTGAAAACCAAGGCTTTCCTGTTTTTGTCAAAAACATCAGATTTCATCTTCCTGCAATAAAACCCGATCCTTTCTTGTAGCATACCACTGTGATCCTCCAATAGAAGCTCCCTTCTTTGTTGACCCAGTTTCAAGAAACCTCACTTTCTTCTGTTGCTTACAAAAATCTCGATCTATGCTTTTCAAATTTGAACTCTTACCTTTTGACTCAAGAACATGCATCCCCTTCTTACTCATGTGACCAAGCCTACAAAGCCACATCTTCACATCTACATCTGAAGTAGATAAACCAGAAGGAGAATTAGTAATACAAGTAGATAGATAAAGAGTACCTACTTTCTTATCTCTTGCTAAAACAAGTGCACCCTTGGAAACTTTCTAAGAATCTACTGTGAGAGTTACTGTGCATCCCTCATCACCCAACTTTCCAACAAAAATCAAATTCTGCTTCAAGCCTGGGACATGCATGACCTCTTTCAACACCCATGTGTTGCCCGTCTGCAATTTCAGCTGCACTTTCCCTTTGCCAACTATTTGACAAGGCTTACCATCCCCTAAATAAATCTTTCCAAAGTCTCTTTGGACATAATCATGAAAAAATTCTCTATTTGGGGTTGCATGGAAAGAGGCACCATAATCTAAAAACCAAGATTCCACTTTATCCAAGGAACATACAAGAGCATCTTGTGCAACAATACCTGCAACATCTGCGTCTTCATTTCTTTTATGTTGATCTTCTACCAACCAACAATTTTTCTTTACATGCCCTTTCTTTCCACAATTCCAGTAGATTATACTGCCATACCTAGATCTGGATCTCCTGCCTATCTTTGACCTTGATTTCCCTTGCTCGACCTTCTCTCTTTGCTTTCCCTTGCTTTTAACACTTAAAGCATTCCCTGATTGTTCCCCTATGCTTTTTCTGTGAATTTTTTCATTCAAGATTACACTAATAACATCATCAACTTTCAAGATATTTGAAGCAGACGCAGTATTACTAACTGCCATTACTAAACTATCCCAACTTTTAGGTAATGAGCATAAGATTAAGAGAGCCTTAATTTCATCATCAAAATCTATATTGACTGAAATTAACTGGTTTACCAAACCATGGAAATCACTAAGATGACTATGTACAAATCCACCTTCCAGCATTTGCAAATTAAATAATTGCTTCATAAAAAATACCTTATTTGAAGCTGAGGGTTTTTCATATAAATTTGCCAAAGATTCCATTAACTCTACCGTTGTCTTAGCCTATGATAAGTTGGAAATCATAGACGATGCCAGGCTCAACCTTATAGATCTTAGAGCCTTTCGATCAAGAACATTCCATTCTTCATCTTTCATATTTTTGGGCTTGCTTGCAACCCCACCCAATGGTAAGTACAAATATTTTTGATATAAATAATCTTCTATCTGCATCCTCCATAATTGATAATTCTTGCCATTGAATTTCTCCATTCTTAGTGTACTTTCTTTTGCCATTGCTTTACTCCCACTCAATCAAAAACCCCTGAGAGTGACCTATAATCAACAAACACTAACCTGCTCTGAACCAGGCTTTGATGAACCTGCAACCTTGCTCTGATACCACTTGTTAGGATCTAGAACAATAAATAGCTCTGATACCACTTGTCAGGATTAGGAACACAATTGATTACCTTGTATAAGCAACTAAACACGAAATTAAACCAGAAGTAATGAGTAACTAGAAATCAAAAACATCACAAAATTTGAGAGACAATACAATCTTGTATTAATACTCTTCCAGAAGGAAATACAATGAAGAAATCACACTCTTCCCACACCTCTTGGGTGTTCCAGTAATTCTTCCTCAAGAGTTCTCTCACTCAACCAATTATAACCACAACTCAACCACAGAGTTCTACCCTCCACCAGTCAGTAACAATACTGCCAGTACCAAGTACTCAAAGTACTCCAAGTAGATCCCCTGATCTTGCACACCTGTAAATCACTTGATCTTACTTACCATGTAGATCTCCCCTGATCTTGCAACAACCTGCAGATCAACCTGATCTTACAATTAGAAGGATCTCTTCCTTGTCCTTGATTACAATATAGCCCCATGGGTCTCTTAAATAAATCTCATACAAACAATAATGAGACTTCCTAATTACAATAATTAGAAACACAGACTCAAGATTAAAATTAGTCTTTTACATGCAAATTGACTGTCCATCTAAAATTAGACCAGTTTTAGAAGCGCATGCAAACGCATGCACACACAGGTTGCCGACATTGATTTCTGTCTGACCAATGTCGGCCGACCCATAACCGACGTTGGTTACTGCAAACATTGAAGATGACCAACATCGATTGATCAGACTGACGTTGGTTACTCTGCAACTCAACAACCTCCTCCATTTACATCAGTGAAGCTTTCAGCTCCACAACTTAACACTATATTAGCGGTGGATTTCACCACCTATACAAGTTCATCCCTTTCAACCTACACAGACAGTGAATTTCACCACTCATTCTCCCTTTTTCTCCATGCTTTCCCTAACCTTGATGCTTCCAAACTTGCATTGGCGACAAATTTTGCCGCCGATACAAGTTCCTTCTTGACCTGCATCGATGACAAAATTTGCCACCGATGCAGGCCAAAAGTGCACAGGTGGTAAAATTCACCACTCATGCCATTTTCTTCTCCCTCTTGCATGTGAGGGCGGCGAAATTCATCGCCCGTGCATGCAGTTCATTCCACATGCTTGGGCGACAAATTTTGCTGCCCTCGTAATTTTCCTCCAAATTTCTCCAACTCTAGAGAGATTTTAATCTTTTTTATTTTTTCTTTCTCTTCCCTTTTTTTCTCATTTTCTAACCTAATTTCTGACTTGGCCCTATTAAGTGCCATTCCTTGGTCATGATCACCCAACGTGCATATTCCCCAATTTGCCCACTGTTCCCTAATTGCATGATCATGATTACAGTACCTCTTAAAGATTCTTATTTGTCAGCACCCGCTCAATCGAGACTAGTTATAATGACTGAGGCTTCTCTAAAGAAGTCAAAGGCCATGAAGTACCAATACCAAGGCATTTTTTTGATCACTTCGGTCACCTCTAATATCGACGACATTAGAGATACAAAAATTGGCCACGTGGATATGACCAAGTTTGTGACCAGAATCAAGGCAACGAACCTAAGCTCTGAAATGGAGAGGATAATCGAGAGCAACATTCATTTAGTTACTTCTTTCTCAGTAGCAACACATCATACAGAGTTCATCCTTTAGTGCACCCAGTTCTACAACAAAGAGACTAGATCAGTGTCAGATGCTAGCGGCAATTTGATAATTTGGCTGGACCCTAAATTCATTGATAATGTCTTCATGTGCCCTCCTGCTACTGAAGTACTGAGAATTGACTACATAGAAGTATAGAAGGAGTATGACAAGGACCTTGAGAGGGCAAAGAAAGTGATGAATCATAGGTGGCTTAAAGCCCCTAGAACCAACTTGTCTAGGTAGTCGCAAATTTTTTGAAAGAGTGATTTCATCGAAGAGGTTGGTGACTTGATTACTCTCCTCAGCAAGGTACGAGGCTTGCCGTCTTCTTCACAATTCCATGAGTGGATGTACCCCTTCATCAAGATCATCTTCCAAGGGAAATAGGTCATCTTCTAGAGTAAGTAGATCAATAGCGCTCTTCACGAGAAACTGACCAAAGTACAAACTACTTCGAAGTTCTATATGACTTCATACTTGGTGTACATAGCTGCTTCCATGCAAACCTTTCCAGGTTTGACAACTGAAGGAGACAGGAAGACCACCCCAGTCTACTCATATTACCCTCAGTTGACACTGCAAGGATCAATCCGCCATTTTAGGAGGGTAAATGACATCTTCTTTGAAGTATTTTTGTGTCTCTTTGACCCTCAGCTCAAACAAAAAAGGGTATCTGATGAAGCCTAGATGATCATTAACGACTATGGCTATATGTTCCTATAATTTTTCTCCTTCTACTATCTTCGAGTTGGCTTTTTTCAAGGCTATCCCCATATGCTCCCCAAATTTACTTCTAACAAGCTAGTTTTAATGGACCTGTGTAGACAAATGGTGATCGTACACACTAGACAGATGGAACTGAAGAAGCCAGGTTTTAGGTTTCTAATTGAAATTGGCAGATACTCAATTTTGACAGTAGCCAAAGCCAAGGTCATGGAGATAGAGATGCAACTGGTTATTATAACATAGTTCAAGAAAAGGGACAAGTTTGACTGTAGGGGTGTCAAAGACATGATCAAAATAAAGACTCATTTTCATGAGTCTATGATCAAAGACATCTGGGTAGACCTGAGAATAGTCAAAGAAATTATGAGGATGGACTACAACAGGCTGACCCTATAACAGATCAAATATCTAGGGCTTGCAGATATTTCCTCTGATTTGGTCGATGACAAGAACATTATCAACAACAGGTACCTGGCCGAGAAGGTTGCTGACTCTCCTCTTCCTCCTATTCAGTGGTCCCAAAAAGAATTGACTTCTTTGAAGAAGAGATTTGAACCAATATTGGCTAACACCAATGATTAGTTAACAGCCAAAGGGATCATGTTGAAAGAGTTTATTATAGGATCAGAGGTTGAATTTCAAATGGAAATGAGGAAGAAGGCAAAAAATAGGACCAAAAACAAAGGTGATGTTCCTTCTCCATTTAGGCCTCACAAGCCTAGAATCATTTTTGTTTCTAAGAAATCAAAAGTTGTTGAGGAGCTGAGATCAATGGCTAAGGGAGTTAGAGAACAAAGATCCTAGGAATAGGTAGCTCAAAAAATGGAGATGGATGATAGGTCCTCAGAGCTGAACCTCTACCTTCCCAGGAAGGGGCACAACCACTTACAGATGTCTCTCCTTCACCACCTCTTTCTCCTATCAGTGTTCCTTCTTTTGGAGCCACCTCTCCTTCCAAATTCATGTTTGGCGATCCTCAAGGTGCTTTTGGGGATACACTTCACTCCTCTAGATCTATTCCTAGTCTGGCATCTCCTTTCAATCTGGGAGAAAGTTTTGCCCTTGATCAATCAACAGCCGGTATGGTTTCACCAGTTACTCCAACCGCGACCACTTTTACCACTAGTAGTGTAGAAGTTACCATAGTAACACCAGCTGCAGGAACTGTTGCCATAATAAGTACTTCTTCTCTCCCTCCTTGGATGTCAGCTTTCACGCCCAAAAGAAAGAAGCTAGCCATCTCTATAGATGACTTCAATTTTAGCAAGTTAGTGCCAGTGAAAGCTAAGGCCCTTAAGAGACCAAGGATCCTCTTAAAATTCATTGAAGAAAAAGGACACAAATTTCTAGAAATAGCTAAACCTCTGTAGGACATAACCCTTGAAGGTTTTGACATGAGCAGCTATTCTATTTTTCATGTTGAACTTGGAAAAGTTACTCACGAAGGTGCGAAAAGTGATCTACAGTCTTCAATGGACATCATGGTCCAGAAATTTGACAGAGAAAAAGAGATGAAAGATTACTATAAGGCCAAGGCAGAGCAATTGATTGTAGTAGTAAGAAAATTCACCCTTGCCCCTAAAGCGACAACCTCAGAGGCATTTTCCATAGATGATCCTGTCATTCAAAAGGCAGAGAAAACCTATATGAAAGGAAAAGTGCTAGAGGATTACATTGAAAAGATGCACACTCAGAGAATTTCCTTACTTACAGAGGTTGCCGAGAAGACAGATAAGATGAGGAAGGTGAGGACAGATTTAGAGGACCTTGTCTCACTTATTTCTCAGGACATTAACAGTACAGAAAAATATCTTAGCAAGTGGAGGGAAATGAAGGATCTGAAGAAAAGCACCTTGATATCCATTGGTGTTATTGCCAGCAAAGATTCTTATGTTGAGATCAAGGAATCATTGATATACAGGATTTAGGTACTCAAGGAGCTGATTGAAGATCTTGAGTCTTCCAAAGATGTTAGTGAGAAAAGTGACACAGGCCTATTGAATAGACTGGAAGAATTGCCTTGTGACCTCACCTCCAGGGATAACCAATTTCTCTCAACAGAAAAGATGATCTGAGAATTCAAAGGTATGATTCAGGGGGATTTCAAAGAAAAAACTTTCTCAATGACTTTTGTGTACAACATTTTAGATACTCAATTAACTCTGGATAATCGAAGATCCAGGTTAACTAGTCATGCTAAGGCAATCACAGCATTGAAGAACACTGCAATCAGGGCCAGAGTCATCTTCAAGAACACCATCGTGTCAGATAGTATAGAAATTCAGGCATCTATTGCTATGTATGATGTTCATCTGAAGAAGTTTGGTGGCAAGAGCTGAACCATTTTTTCCTTCTCTCTTCTTCCTCTCTTCTCATGCACTTTTGTCATGTAAAAGTGCATGCAATTTTGTAATGTATAATTACATGTAAAAAATCCAGAAAAATATATCAAAAGTCAAAGATGACTCATCTTTGACTAAGATATTTTTATATCTTAATCTTTTTAATTTTGAAAGTTTCTCCCTATATATAGTGGAGACCTCTTTTGTAAATAGATCTCTGATAATTGAGAGTAAAAACTCTACTAAAATTGAGACACTTCTTGAGACTTTGTGCTCAACTTGTAAATCAGATTTTATCAGATGAATGAGAAATAGGTTTATTTCAGACTTTGTGTTGAAGTAATCTGTGTTATTTATGAAATAGTTCTTATGTCCTCTTTCCTGATAATCTCTTATCTGTTTGATTTAATAAGCAAAGTGTGTGTATTGATATTATCTGAGGACGTTTCTAAAAGATAGAAGAGAGACTTTGAGCTACTTTTATCTTGGTGATCTTTTTATCTTTTGTAGTTTTAGGCAAAGACTTTATGCTTCATTTCACTCTATGGTTACGCGTATTCCGAATCGATGAAGGAGACAACACAAGACTTTGTGTTTATGTAGGTTTCTTTGTTAACTTTGTTACTTACTTCAAGTGATTTTCTGCTCTATGTTGGATACTATTCCTGAAAGAAGAAGAATGTTCTTAGCTAATGACCAACATTTCTCTCTTTTGTTCTTTGTACATCACCTCTAAGAAAAGAGAGGTGGATGCTGTTATACTACCTCGAGTATTATTTTTTGCTTACTTATATATATACATATAGCGCATAAATATTCATAGGGAACCTCTCCTTGATGAGAAGAGAGATTTACCTCATCTATATGTGGTCAACCCACACTTTTTGTGGTGTAAATCTCCTTGTGCTATGGTTGATATACCCATTTTGTCATCAGTTAGTTGACGACAAAATATTCACCCAACAGTTTTTAGAGACTCTGCTAGGGATGAACGTGCAGTTTGAAACCTCAAGTTTCAGATTGAAGCAGTCCCTACCCTTATTCATTACATAGTCTGGCGACTCCGTTTCATGTCTTACCCATTATCATTATAGCCTTACCATCTTCCTCCATCTTTGTTATATTATCTGGTCTGTAAAACCAGAGCTGTCGAAAAGAGCGCGTAGTTTGAAGTCTTAAACTTCAAACTGAAGCAGATTTTGCTCTTTTCTATTTTTGTTTTACAATCTGGTAACTCCACATTATGCCAGAGGCCAAAAATCCCAAGGTGTTGTTGACCCTGCTTTTGAGTTGGTGTAGTAGAGTAATTTTGAGTTGTTTCCTCCACAATCTCACCTTAGACGAACTAGGAGTCTTCCTCCTAGCCCTACCAGGCCACCAACACAAAGCAGAGCTTCTTTTTTTACTGCTAGTCGAGCTTTACCTATCCAAGCTCCATCTGGATTAGTGATCCCACTTTTACATAATCAAATCATGGCTCAAGGCCCTTGGGGTAATTCTTTCAGTCCACTGAATTTGACTCCACCTATGCATGAGCTTCCATGCAGTTCAAGGAAGAATTTATTCAAAATTTTTGGTGATAGAAAGGTTCATCCTGATGAACACATTGCAGCTTTCAGCATAGCCTGTAGTGTCATAGGTGTGGAATTCGAAGACATAGCAGTCAGGCTATTCGTAGAGACACTGCAAGGCACTGCTACAGACTGGTTCTACCACCCGTAGACTAGATCAGTGACTAACTGGGACACCTTGAAAGACAAATTTGAAGGCAGATTCAAGCCTGTAGAAGATGCACATGCCTTGCTAGCCCAGCTCACTCAGATGAAAAAAGAGCCTATGAGGGTTTTTATTGCCAAATTCGACAAGTTGAGGCATAGAATTTCCATGGTCACCCAGTCGACACGTCAGAACCTCAAATGCTTCTTCATCAATTCATAATTACTTGAAGTAGGTTTCTTGCTGAGAAAGGCCAGACACATATACCTTACTACTGCTCAAAACTTGGCTACTGAGGTAGAAGATGACCTTATCTTGGTAGAAAAGATAAGGAGAGACCCTAATAAAGGTAAATCCTCTTCATCTTCTAAGTATTCACCTGCAGTCACCACTGACTCGATGGTACAAAAGATAGCAAATGAAATACTAGCTCTTAGAAAGTAAATGGCACAATGAATGTTATCTACTTTTGTATATAGAGATATGCCTAGGAGGACATTTTAGAATCAGGCGTACCAAGGCAATGCTGCTAGGAATAAGGGATGACAAAATCGCCTTCCCCCTTCATAGAGGAACCTCGTCCTTGAAGCGCCTCCAAACAACTTAGCAATTAGATATCTAGAAGTTGAAGTGGATATCTCATTCCAACCTGAGTTAAATCTCGAAGATGATGCTAATATCTTCACTAAGGAAGAAGAAGAATTAGCTGGCGACTCTAATATTGGCTTCTTGGATTTCCAGGATGAAGCTGGAAGTAAAGGAGAAGGGTTGGATGGATCTTATGCTTTTTTTACCAAATCTCAAAACTAGTCAGCTCCATAGGCTGACAAAGAAAAAGCAGAAGAACCTTGACTAGTGGTCTTCATTGCTAAATGAGGGACTCCATTGCCTCCTCAATCAAAAGATCAGATAACTCATAAAAAAGTAAGTACCTCCAATCGCCCCATACCTTCCACCTCTGTTACCCAGACCAGTGCCACACCTACTAAAGACCCAGATGATGGACTCTCTTATTTTGTTTCAAATTTCTTTTAATTATTTGATATAATTGATCACACCAAAAAGACTAAGATCTAAATGACAGAGATTGAGTATTTGAGAGCTAACCCTGAACAATTTGATAAGTTGGCAGAATATGTGAAAAATAAGGCCATCCCCATAAGACAAGATTCTTCAAAGGCTGTTCATGATCTCCCCAAAGATAAGTCCACCCAAAATAATCTTGTCGTGACTCCTCCTGTTGCTCTCAAGAAAATAGAACCTTTTTATGTTTCCCTACTAATAAATGGTTACAAATTGAGCAATTGCATAATAGACTCCGAAGCCTCAGATAATGTCATGCCCGCCAAAGTGGCAGATTCCCTCGATCTAACTTTGACCAAAACTTTTGGGAGGTGTTTTTCTATAAAAAAATCAAGTCTCACTCCTTGGTCAGATAAAAGATGCCCAATTTGCTTTTGCAACTTTTTTTAAAAAGAGGATAAAAATGATGGTTCTAGTGGCCGATGTTCCAGCCTCTTACGGTATCCTACTTGGGCAAAAATGTTACAAAGATGTTGGAGGTGAGCTGAGCACAGACTTGTCAGAAGCAAGGATCCCAATTCAAGGTGTTATGAAGAAATTACTTCCTAAAAAAGAGGCAAGGTATGTAGTCAGCCGATCATCAGCACCAAAAGCTCAAATTTTATTTGAGTCTTTTGGCATGGGCAACTACTTCCTATCTACAGACAAAGTCGATGAGGCATACGATGAAACTCCTACAGGTGACAACTTGGAAATGTGTTCAGCTGACACAACGGGAGAATTGGCACAACAAAATAAATGCATGGAAGAACCTCTTCCCCCAAATGAAAAAGTTTTTAAAGGAAAAGTAATGTCTAATGAGGTATGGATTCTAGAATTTGATGGTAGCTACTCTTTTACCAATTTGGGAGCCAGAGTTGTGTTGGTATCTCCTCAGAGAGATATTGTTCCTTTATCCTACAAGTTGCAGTTCAACAACACCAACAACATAGCTGAGTATGAATCTCTGTTACTTAAATTACAGGCTGCTAGAGAAAAGGGCATTAAACTACTCCATGCTAAAGGGGACACCAAATTGGTGGTTTGCCAAGTAAGAAACCTCTATCAAACCAAGAATGAAAGATTGCATCACTATCACAATCTTGTCTGGGACCAAATCAAAAATTTAGACGCTTTCAGCATCTCTGCCATTCCAAGAGAATTCAATGACTGGGCGGATGCATTGGCTATTTCTGCTACTCTCTTAGTTCCCCACCCAGATTTTAAAAGAGATAAGTACACTATTGAACTGGTCTTTCAGCTAAGTGTACTTGATAATGCCAACCATTGGAAAGTATTCAACAATGATGATCAAATCATTGCCTTCTTAGAGCAAAAGGACAGCTTCGAACAACTACATTTTGAAGGCAGTAACCTTCAAGAATGTTAAGCCACCTCTGAATCGAATGCGAACACAGGTGAAGATTTTCTTCAGCTTAAAGGGAATAAGATTCCCAAAGGCCTGATTTCTCTAGAGAAATTGTTTGATAACCATGACAGGTTTATTAAACAACAACGAACAGATTGAAACCCCTCTTAAGATTTTGATCAAGTAAACCTGGAAACCAAGGGAGATCCTAAGATGGTAAATATTGGGAAATGCTGCACTCTCGAGGAGAGATTTAATCTTGCCGATCTACTCTGCCAATATATAGACATCTTAGCTTATTTCTATGATAACCTAAAATCACTCAAACCTGATGACATTCACCATGACATTCCTCTTAAGGCAAACTCTATGCCTTATAAGCAAAAGTCTAGGCAATATAATCCAAAAATCTTAGGTACCATTTTAGCTGAGATACAAAAAATTCTTGATGCTTGGATAATTTTTCCAATCCATCACTCCACATGGATTGCCAACATAGTGCCTATTAAAAAGAAGAATGGTGAAATTCAGATCTGCATAGATTTTAAGAACTTGAATCAGTTATCTCTAAAAGATAACTACCCTCTCCCTATCATGGATCAAGTTTTGTAAATAGTAACAGGTTTAGAGATGTTATCAATGCTGGACAGTTTCACAAGGTAAAATCAGGTCAAATTTGGAAAAGCAGATCAGCATAAGACTACTTTCACCACACCTTGGGGCACCTTCGCCTATCAAAGAATGCCTTTCAGTCTGATAAATACAGGTGCCACATTTCAAAGAGTGATGGACCTCGCTTTTAAGGATGAGATGGGTAAGTTCATTGTAGTGTACCTGGATGATTTGATGGTATTTCCAAAGCACCGTTCTGACCATCTCCACCATTTACAAAAAATACTGGAACGCTGTCGTTAGAATGGTATTTCTCTAAATCCAAAGAAATCTATCTTTGGGGTGACTAAAGGGAAACTTCTCAGACACATTGTGTCCCGAGAAAGTATTAAAATTGACTCGAAAAGAGTCAAGTCTATCCAAGAACTTACTCTACCTACCAGTAAAACTACGATTCACTCTTTCTTCAAAAAGGTGAATTTTCTTACCAGGTTCATCCCTAAGTTTGTTGAGAAAACTCGCCACATCGTCAATATGATGAAAGGTAACACTACCTTTAGGTGGACTGTCAAGGGCAAATCAATATTCAAAAATATCAAAGAAACAGTCACTCGCGCACCAGTTCTGGTTTGTCCAAATTACATCAAAAGCTTTAAGATGTATAGTTATGCTTCTGAACATACACTCTCAACCATTTTAGTTCAACAAAATCAAGAAAGTGTGGAATATTCTACCTCCTTCATGAGTTGTCCACTCAAGGCTCATGAGTTGAAATATTCAAACATGGAGAAACATGCATATGCAGTGGTCAAAGCAGTCAAACACTTCAAGTTTTATATCCTAAACTCGCATATTGAAGTGCTGGTGCCTGATACAATAGTGAAGTCCATTTTGACTCAATAGGAATTCGGTACAAAGAGGGGTAATTGGATTGCCAAGATTCAGGAGTATGATCTAGACATGAAACCTAACAAACTCGTGTGGGGAAAGGGTTTTTGTCAGTTGATTGCCAACAATATTCTCAATGAAGCAAAGGATGAGGAAATAGAGATCGAAGGCGTACCCACAGTCTTCTTTGTTGCCACTACTAATGAGTGGTATTCTGACATTGCCCATTTTTTGACTTATGGTGAGTGTCCTGCTCATTTCTCCTATAAGAAGAAATAGAATGTTAAACTAAAGGCTGTTAGTTATGTTTTGTGGGATAATAGTCTATACAAAAGAAACCTGAATGTGACATTTCTTCATTGTGTCGATAAGGTACAACAAAATAAATTCTTAGAGTCTTTCCACAATTTGGCCTGTGGAGGACATTTTTCTACACCAGTGACAATGCACAAGATTTTGCGAGCAAGGTACTATTGGCCTACGCTGTTTCAAGATGCCTATAAATGGGTGCGTAGATGCGAATTGTATCAATAATTCATTGAAAAGCCTAAACTGGCTGCATTGCCTCTCAATCTAGTAATAATCAAAGAACCTTTCCAATAATGAGGTATTGACTTCATTGGCATAGTCAACCCATCTTCGAGTGTCGGACATGATTATGTCCTTACAAAAACTGATTACTTTACCAAGTGGGTGGAGGCCATCCCAACCAAGCATGCTACGTTTGAGGTGGTTTGCAGTTTTCTTAAGGAAAATATCATTTTTGAATTTGGGGTCTCACTCAAAATTGTAACAGATAATGCAACGTATTTTTCTTTGCATGAAATTACTCAATTCTATTTTTATTATGGGATTATCCTATCCCACACTTCAGATTATTTTTCACAGGGAAATGGCCAAGCAGAATCGAGCAATAAGAATCGGGTTTTTATTATCAGGAAATTGGTAGATGATAATTAGAGACCATGGCACAAAGAACTATTTGATGCTTTATGGGCAGATAGGATTACACCCAAGAGGGCCATAGGCATGTCAGCTTTCCAACTTCTGTATGGCTTAAATGCAGAGATACCCATCACTCTAGAACTTCTAGCACTTAGATTAACCAAAGCAATCAAATATTCAACCTTCAAAAGTTCGATCGACAAAAGAATCATGTGTCTGACTGAACTGAATGAGCAACGAACCATGGTGGTGGATCAGATTGCGATACATCAAAATCAGGTGAAGAGACTTTTTGACAAAAAGTCTAAGGTTCATGATTTTCAAGTTAGAGATCAAGTCTTATTGTGAGACAAGAGGTGAGAATCGAAGGGAATGCATGACAAATTTGACTCATGGAGAGGTCCATTCGCCATTCGACAACTCTGTGGTGAGAATAGTTTCTTGCTAGAGTATCAGGATGGAATGCCATCTGTACTACCCCACAGTGGGTAACATCTAAAGCTGTTTAGTCTTTAAAGTTTAGATGGATCTACTTGTATATATATATATATATATATAGTTTTTACGTTTTGTCTATTTTTCTTTTATTTTTAGCTTGACTCCGTAGCCTAATGGCTTGGATGAAGGCACTTAGAGACTGGTTTCTACTCTTGTTGATCGTTTCGATTAATAAAAGTTTCCCAACAAGAGCTAGATGTTGTTTCCAAAATTAGCTCAGCTCATTTTTAGAACAACCCCTTGTGAAACTTGTCTGTTTTGCCTTTTGTCTCTCTAAGTCCATTTTTGAGACGAGTTTTTCTCGTTCTCGTATTGGCTCAACTGGCACCGTTCAAAATTTGTAACATCGTTACGTTTTTCTCAAAACAAAAAAGTTGTTATGGTCTCAATGTGATTAGGGGACCAAATTTTGGCTTTTTCAGAGTTAGCCATTTTCTTCTATTTTTGTGCACGGGTGGCAAATTTTGCCGCCCATGCATATTTCATCTTTGACATGTAGGAGCGGCAAAATTTGCTACCCCTGTATCTAGACCTGCACAAGCAACAAATTTTGCCACCCCTACATTTTTTAATATCTCACATGTAGGAGCGGCAAAATTTGCCGCCCCTGCATATCCCTTCTAATTTTTTAGTGCAAGGGCGGTGATTTTTGCTACCCTTACACTGCCTCAGTTTTCATGTGTGACATTTATTGCCTCACACATTGGGTTATTGGGGTCAATTTTCACCCTATTTAATCTAATTTTAACCTCATTTTGCTTCATTCTTTCCTCTCCTCCTCCTGCCCTCTGCCTCTAGATGATCCAACGAATGAGTAAAAGTATGTTGAGCTCGCGACGCGCATAGTTTTTTAGGTAGGTCTTGTTTTTGGAGTTTATTTTTTTTCCTTTCCTTTTTTTAAAAATTTGTTTTCAATTATTGTTTCTATTGGGGCTTGTTTTTGTTTAAATCTCTCCCTTCCCCATCGGCCTTCCAAGTATCCTCCCCATGCTGGGGCAATGATTTTTTCCACCCCTCCTTCTCTCCCATGGTTTCCTATTTTCCTACCTGCCAAGGGCAGCAAACTCGCTGCCCTAGCCTTGCTATTTCCCTTAACCTATATTGGCAGTAGATTTCACTGCCTATACAGGTTCATCTCTTTTAACTTACATAGGCAGCAAATTTTGCTGCCCACTCTCCCTTTTTCTCCATACTTTCCCTAACCTTGATGCTTCCAAACTTGCATCGGCGGTGAATTTTGCCACCAATACAAGTTCTTTCCTGACCTACATCAATGGCAAAATTCACCACCGATGTAGTTTGAAAGTGCATAGGTGGCAAATTTTTCCACCCCTACACTTTCCTTCCAAACCTGCACAGGCGGTGAAATTTGCCGCTCATGCCATTTTCTTCGCCCTCTTACATGCGAGGATAGCGAAATTCACCGCCCATGCATGCAGTTCATTCCACATGCTTGGGTGGTGAATTTTGCCACCCTTGTAGTTTTCCTCCAAATTTCTCTAACTCTAGAGATATTTTAATCTTTTTCATTTTTTCTTCATTTTTTGATCCAGTTTTTGACCTGGCCCTATTAAGTGCCCTTCTTTGGTCATGATCACCCAACATGCAAATTCCCTAATTTGCCCATTATTCCCTAATTGCACGATCATGATTGCAATACCCCCTGAAGATTCTTGTTCGTCGGCACCCACTCAACCGAGACCAGTTCCAATGACTAAGATTTCTCTAAAGAAGTCAAAGGCCATGAAGTACTGGTACCAGGGCATTTTTTTGATCACTTCGGTCACCTCTAATATCAACGACATTAGAGATACAAAAATTACCACATGAATATGGCTTCGTGACCAAAACCAAGGCAACGAACTCAAGCTCTGAAATGAAGAGGATAATCGAGAGCAACATTCATCTGGTTGCTTCTTTTTTGATAGCAACACATCATATAGAGTTCATCCTCCAGTGTGCCCAGTTCTAAAATAAAGAGACTAGATCAGTGTCAGACGCTAGTGGTAATGTGATAATTCAATTGGACCCTGAATTCATTGATAAAGTCTTCATGTGCCCTCCTGCTATCAAAGTACTGATAATTGACTTCGTAGAAGCACATAAAGAGTATGACAAGGATCTTGAGAGGGCAAAAAAAGTGATGAATCACAAGTGGCTTAAGGCCCCCAGAACCAACTTGTCCAGGTGGCCACATAATTTTCCAATGAGTGATTTCATCGATGAGATTGGTGACTTGATTACTCTCCTCAACAGGGTACGAGGCCTGCCATCTTCTTCACAATTCCACGAGTGGATGTACCCCTTCATCAAGATCATCCTCCAAGGGAAGCAGGTCATCTTCTGGGGTGAACAGATCAACAATGCTCTTCACGAGCAATTGACCAAGGTATAAACTACTTTGAAGTTCTATATAACTTCATACTTGGTGTACATAGTTGCTTTCATGCGAATCTTTCCAAGTTTGACAACTGAACGAGACAGGAAGACCACCCCAGTCTACTCATATTACCCTTAGTTGACACTGCAAGGATCAATCTGTCATTTTAGGACGGTAAATGATGCCTTTTTTGTAGTATTTTTGTGCCTCTTCGACCCTCAGATTGAACAAAAAAGGGTATCTGATGAAGCTTAAATGGTCGTCAACGACTATGGTTGTATGTTCCTACAATTTTCCTTCTTTTGCTATTTTTAGGTTGGCTTTTTCCAAGGCTATCCCCATATGCTCCCCAAATTTCCTTCTGACAAGATAGTTCTAATGGAGCTATGTAGACAAATGGTGGTCGTACACACTAGACAGATGGAACTAAAGAAGCCAAGTTTTAGGTTTTCAATTGAAATTGGCAGATACTCAATTTTGACAGCAGCCAAAGCCAAGGTCATGAAGACAGAGATGCAAGTGGTTACTTTGAAACAGTTCAAGAGAAGGGACAAGTTTGACTATAGGGGTGTCAAAGACATGATTAGAAGAAAGACTCAGTTTCATGAGCCTATGATCGAAGACATCTAGGTAGACCTGAGGATAGCCAAAGAAATCAAGAGGATGGACTACAATAGGCTGACCCTGGAATAGATCAAATATCTAGGGCTTGCAGATATTCCCTCTGATTTGGTCAATGACAAGAACATTATCAACAACAGGTACCTAGCCGAGAAGGTTGCTGACTCTCCTCTTCCTCCTATTTAGTGGTCTCAAAAAGAATTGACTTCTTTGAGGAAGAGATTTGAACCAATATTGGCTAACACCAATGATTGGTTAACAACCAAAGGGATCACATTGAAAGAGTTCATTACAAGATCAGAGGCTGAATTTCAAAAGAAAATGAGGAAGAAGGCAGAAAATATGACCAAGAACATAGGTGATGTTCCTTCTCCATTTAAGCCTCACATCCCTAGAATCATCTTTGTTTCTAAGAAATCAAAAGTTGTTGAGGAGCCGGGATCAACGGCTAAGGGAGTTGGAGAACAAAGCTCCCAAAAATAGGTAGCTCAACAAATGGAGACAGATGACAGGCCCTCAGAGCAGCAAATGACTGAGCCTCTACTTTCCCAAGAAGGGGCATATCCACTTACAAACGTCTCTCCTTCACCACCTCTTTTTCCTATCAGTGTTCTTTTTTTTGGAGCCGCCTCTCCTTCTAAATTTATGTTTGGTGATCTTTAAGGCACTTTTGGGGATACTCTTCATTCCTCTAGATCTATTCCTAGTCTGGCATATCCTTCTTTCAATCTGGGAGAAAGTTCTGCCCTTGATCAATCAATGGTTAGTAAGGTTTCACCAATTACTCCAACCATGACCATTGTTACCACTAGCAGTGTAGAAGTTACCATGGTAACACCAGCTGCAGGAACTGTTGCCACAATAGGTACTTCTTCTCTCCCTCCTTGGATGTCAGCTTTCACGCCCAAAAGAAAGAAGCTAGCCATCTCTGCAAATGACTTCAATTTTAGCAAGTTAGTGCCAGTGAAAGCTAAGGCCCCTAAGAGACCAAAGATCCTTTCAAAATTGGTTGAGAAAAAGGGACACAAATTTATAGAAATAACTAAACCTATACAAGATGCAACCCTTGAAGGTTTTGACATGAGCAACTATTCCATTTCTCGTGTTGAACTTAGAAAAGTTACTCACAAAGGTGCGAAAAGCGATCTACAGTCTGCAATGGACATCATGGTCCAGAAAGTTGACAGAGAAAAAGAGATGATGGATTACTATAAGGCCAAGGCAGAGTAATTGACTGCAGTAGTAAGGAAATTCACCTTTGCTCCTGAAGCATCAACCCCAAAGGCCTTTTCCATAGACGACCATGTCATTCAAAAGGCAGAAAAAATCTATATGAAAGGGAAAGTGCTAGAGGATTACATTGAAAAGATGCACACTTAGAGAATTTTCTTACTTACAGAGGTTGCCGAGAAGACAGACAAGATGAGGAAGGTGAGGACTGATTTAGAGGACCTTGTCTCACTTATTTCTCAAGACATTGACAGTACAAAGAAATATCTTAGCAAGTGGAGGGAAATGAAGGATCTGAAGAAAAGCACCTTGATATCCATTGGCATTATTGCCAGCAAAGATTCTTATGTTGAGATCAAGGAATCATTGATATACAGGATTCAGGTACTCAAGGAGTTGATTGAAGATCTCGAGTCTTCCAAAGATGCTAGTGAGAAAAGTGACACAGGCCTGTTGAATAGACTGGAAGAATTGCCTTGCGACCTCACCTCCAGGGATAACCAATTTCTCTCAGTAGAAGAGATGATCCAAGAATTCAAAGGTATGATTTAGAGGAATTTCAAAGAAAAAACTTTCTCAATTACTTATGTGGACAACATTTTAGATACTCAATTAACTCTAGATAATCTAAGATCCAGGTTAACTAGTCATGCTAAGGCAATCACAACATTGAAGGACACTGCAATTAGGGCCAGAGTCATCTTTAGGAACACCATCACACCAGACAGTATAGGAATTTAGGCATCTATTGCTATGTATGATTCTCATCTAAAGAAGTCTGGCGGCAAGAGTTGAACCATTTTCCCCTTCTCTCTTCTTCCTCTCTTCTCATGCACTTTTGTCATGTAAAAGTGCATGCAATTTTGTAATGTTTAATTACATGTAAAAAATTTGAAAAAATATCTCAAAAATCAAAGATGACTCATCTTTGACTAAGATATTTTTATATTTTAATCTTTTTAATTTTGAAAGTTTCTCCCTATATATAGTGGAGACCTCTTTTGTAAATAGATCTCTGATAATTGAGAGCAAAAACTCTGCTGAAATTGAGACACTTCTTGAGACTTTGTGCTCAACTTGTAAATCATATTTTATCGAATGAATGAGAAACAAGTTTATTTTAGACTTTGTGTTGAAGTAATCTATGTTATTTAGGAAATAGTTCTTATGTCCTCTTTCCTGATAATCTCTTATCTGTTTGATTTAATAAGCAAAGTGTGTGTGTTGATATTATCTAAGGACGTTTATAAAAGATAGAAGAGAGACTTTGAGCTATTTTTATCTTGGTGATCCTTTTATCTTTTGTAGTTTTAGGCAAAGACTTTGTGCTTCATTTCACTCTATGGTTATGTGTATTCCGAATTGGTGAAGGAGACAATGCAAGACTTTGTGCTTACGTAGGTTTCTTTGTTAACTTTGTTACTTACTTCAGGTGATTTTCTACTCTACGTTGGATACCATTCCTGAAAGAAGAGGAATGTTCTTAGCTAATGACCAAAATTTCTCTCTCTTGTTCCTTGTACATCACCTCTGAAAAAAGAGAGGTGGATGCTATTATACTACCCTGAGTATTATTTTCTGCTTACTTATATATATACATATAGCGCATAAATATTCATAGGAAACCTCCCATTGATGAGAGGAGAGATTTACCTCGTCCAGATGTGGTAAACCCACACTTTTTTTAGCGTAAATCTCCTTGTGCTGTGGTTGATATACCCATTTTGTCATCAATTAGTTGACGACAAAATATTCACCCAACACATATATATCAAGACCTTCCATCCTAACATACATCAAGTTTTGAGGGAAATTATAATTTGTTTGGAATCCTCCTCCTCTTCTTGTTTGTTTGTGCCCCTTATTTATATTTCACATTGATTTTCCGTGAAGCTTCTATTTTTATATGATAGAGATTCACTTAATTATCTTGTTTTGACCCTTTTAGATTTATTATTTACATTGTTTCTTGTTAGTGCCCTTACATTTTTTATTTTACCATCTTTCAAAAAATTACAAAAATAGAGAGTGTTAGAAAATACAAAAGTAAAAAAGTACTTTATCGATGAGTACATATCATGCTTATATTCCTATGTTATGGGTTTTTCAAATTCATGCTTTATACATGTGCTTCTCATGGCATTTTTTTAACCATATATGACTATGAACTTTCAAATGTCGCATATCCACTCTATTTTCCACACCCTGGGAGGTATGATCGAATTGATAGTATGCCCTACCTTAGGGGTATCTTTATTCAATATATTTTGCAGTGGTATATTTCGTGTTTTCTATTTATCATATTGACCCATTTTTTATTGCTTATATTATATCTTGATAGTACACATATCTTGCATGTTATATGGATATCTACATTATGTGGGTACATTATGACATTTACATTGTTACATTATGTGTATGCTTGAGTTTAGTTGATTGATTGCATATGTATACCTACGTGTGCTATATTATTATGTCTTTGTCTAAACAATATCCTATTATTATCATGTAATGTGCACCATATGTCATTGTGTGGTGACTTATTACATGTAGCTACATATTAGTGTGCAATTTACATGATATACTATGTAATATTTTACAATTTGTGCCATGATTTATATCATGCATATGCTATGTTTATTACCATGTTATTCACACAAATTACTTGTTTATGGTATTCCTATGCTTGGTGCCTATGCTACCATGGTCCTTTCCATGCATAAATGAGGGCATGTTATTGTGTGTGTTCTTCATTATTTTATCTAGCCATGCTAGGGGAACACTTGCTACAATGGGGCATGCTATTTGTTCCTACCTTTATATGCCATTAGGGGTATCATACCCTTCCATATCTCCTTGAGTTATTATTATGATATATCATATGCATACAAAACATTCATCAAGGGATACTATTTTATACCATTTATTTCCTCCTCATACGAGGATTCACAATCTCCTATTTTGAGCATTACATGATTTTAATCTTAGTACATGGCTTTGAATGGACACATTGATTGTCCATATCTCTAATTGTTACTATAGATGGGCACATTTTTGCCTCCATCCCATCCAATATTACATCCCCATAGTACTATGCACACCTTTCTATTGAGATTTTCATGGTGATATTTTATGATGGTTATATTTTTTAGAGATTTATATAATTATATTATGTGATGATTACATGTGATTACAATTTTCATGCACTCTCAATGCTTTCGCTGTATACATTTTATAATACATGATGCATTTAAATATTTATATTGAGATGAGTGATTGTAGCATAGGTTTTGCCAATCCCTCACCTAAAAATAGGGGCATATATCTATAAATTTTATTCAAATTTTTAGTATTGAGCAAAAGTACAAAGAAAAATCATTGATCAAATAGAATTTGTGTGAACTTGAGCGAAGTGAGAGAACCAAAAGTTTTCCCTTCATCTTTGTGTGAACTTGAGCAAAGTGAGAGAACCAAAAATAATCCATTCATCTTTGTGTGAACTTGAGCGAAGTGAGAGAACCAAAAGTTATCCATCCATCTAATTATTAATCAAGAAGTGGATTAGGTTTCCAAAATTCCTAAAGAAGTTATAGCCATATATAGGTTTTGTATACAAAATTCTTACTAGGAGAGAGTTTCATTTTGTAGTAGCATGGTTCGAATACCATTGGGTGTAGTCATTCCTATGATCCCATTTCAATTTACATTTTTCAAATTACTATATTTTCATAAAGATACAACATTGAATAATTGTTACAACTGGCCATTGTTTTCTAGTATGCACACTTTTATAAGTTTCAACAAATTTTTGTGTATGGTGCCTATCTCAGGTGTCATTTGATTCATCCTTCCTTCCCTAGGTAAGTCAAGATATGTGATCAAATTTTTCATTTTTATTTACTTTGATGAACACATGCATTCACTCACATACACACATCAAATGAGGGGCATTATATAAACAACTAAATTTAGTACAACTCCATTTTACATAATATCTTTTACCTATTTATTCATTCTTGTTCCACTTGTGTATATTTTTATTTTTATTTTTATGACATTTCTTACACTAAAATACTCTCTCTCTAGCCTTCTACTTTATAGATATTTTTAACACTCACTCATTTCAACTTTTAAACCTTATTTGACTATCTTATAAGTTACTTGCACCATTTTTATACACATGTTTCTCAAGGGATGGATTTGATAGTTATAGGAATATTGCTGAATTTTCATTGTGCAAATTTTACAAGCCATCGAATCTATCCCATGTGTTTTTTTGGTTCCTTCTTCCTTGGACTAATTTCCCATGCCTTTGAATTTGAATATCACTACTTTCTATGGTCGACCATTATGTGTGTCATGTTCTAAAGATTATTATATATAAAAATCATTCCTAATCATTTACAAGTAAGAATCAAATAGAGAGTCTTTCGTAAGTTAGAGGTTTCAAGATAAAAATCATTTGATACACTTGAGAAGGAGCCTGCACATTGAGCCACCCTTTACCATTATTTACTTCAATCCAGTATGATATCATTTACTTATAGCAAATGAGGGTTTAGGTGAATACTCATGTAGTAGTATCATCACTTATAGATAAGAGGAGTCTGTAACCCATGTTCAAGATTCCATCTACACTATATAAGAACTATGTGGGATCTAATTTTAACATGCAAGATAAATAAATAAAATTCCCTTGATGTTTATTGATTCAAATGCTTCTATCCTTTTTATTTTTCATGTGTGTTATGGTGAATTAGGTGAAGAGAGGAAACATACATCATTTCAGACATTCTGCTTACTAATTCGAAGAAACACAAGCACATAACTATATGACATAAGGATGTGAACCCGTACACAAATATATAAAACCTGGAAAGGTTTACATTACATGTTTGCCAATAAAGAATGGATTCTTAAGTATATGGACCATTTCAGTGGCCGAATCTTCCTTGAACACATTTGTTGGTAGCAAAGCAGATGCCAAATCTATCCTTTGACAATAAATAGTCTAGATTTCATGCCATAGAGGATGCATCCCTTTCAAAACATTATTTCACTCTCAAAATTCCAAAACTATACCCAAGGGTGACTGCTTCATAACTTCAACTATTTATTTTAGTTATTGCTTTTTTAATTGTCGTATTTATGCTTCTTAACTAGTTTCAATGCTTAGGAAAATTTTGATATACTATTTTAGATTACTATATTCTAGATTTGAACCTATGTCATAATTTTATTTGTATACCTAGTGTACTCTCCATTGTGATAAATTTAGTTAAAAAACCCATGGTGATTTTGGAAGGCAAGGTGAAATTTGCTTGAAGTTTTAAACACCTTTGTTTCGACTGAGATGGTAACCCCTTTTCATAAATTAGTAGTGATACATGATTAATAAGTTTGGTCCATACCTACTAAATATATTTTATTTTTATTCTTATTATCTATATTTTTGTTTTTTCTTTCCAAAATATATGTGGCATAGAGAAAAAGGAACTAAGGTAAATTGTTATTAACTTAATACTTTTATGTGGAACAAACATGGTGGGAAACTACGGAATTATTTATTTATTTTGTATATCATTCATAATTTAATCAGAAAATAATATTTGTTCTAGCAATTTGTTTGGTTTAACTTGACAACTAGAGCTAATATGACAATGTATCTATATAATTAATCCCTTATTGTTTTATCAAATTTGGGAAAACCTAGCAATATGTAGATTACCCTAAGTGACAAATTATTGTGCATATCATGAATTATAATACTACAATTATCAAATATTCACTAATTTGAAATTTTTTAAATTTAGAAACTTATTAAATAAGAAAAGTGTAATAGAAAACTATGACTTAATTGGAAAATAGTGCTACAAGATGAATCATAAGTTGAAACTAGTAGGGTGGTTGGATATAGTGACTATGAAACTAGATCTATAACTAAAATGAGCCCTAGATAACAATTCCCCAAGTTAGAAAAGAGAAAGAGGGTGCTCCTATCCTCTATGAGGCTAGTCTTGTCCAACAAACAATTAAGATATGAGATCTTTAAGTTTTGTTCACTTTCATCTATATATTTTGTGTTATGTGTGCAATCTTATGATAAATTATGGGAACCACTGTAATGATTATTTTTCCTTGAAAACCCTAGCTCTTTGACATGTGAATACCAATGAAATTAAATGGGAGAAAAATGGGTTAGTAGTTAAAGTTTAAAGTGACCTCAACTCCAATGTACTAAGCACTGTCTACATACCAATACTACGAAAAGGGATCAAACTTCATGTAATTCTCCCATGCTATGATAGTATGTGAATAACTAGTACACAATACTAGATGCTGGTGCAATAAGGTGAAATTAAGTGCCTTCACCATGACTTGTGACCTTGGTTATGTATTTAAACTTTAGCTCTGGGCTACTAGGGTTGTATGTAATCATAATTAGGAGAAATAGGGAATTTACTCTCAATGTGAAATTAGAATTTTGGTGTTTTTCAATGTGGAAGTCTCTTGTGTGAAAAATAGGTTTGAAATGTGTTTATATAGTCATATATTTGAAATTACTTAGAATGGGGATTATTAGGGACATAGGCCAACTTTTCCATAACTTTAAAATTTACAAATTAGTTATAATTTGGCAAGAGGACAAGAGAGGGGGATTGGACAACAAAACATGACACTCTTGTCTAATATGGCACTATTTTTAAATGGGGACTAATAATGGTGCCAATAGTCTATCATGGCTTGAATGATGTCTAAGGTTTATACCATCATGGATATGCACACTTTGGGGTCATCAATTATCTTATAAGATAGTTCTTTGCACGTAAAGTGGTCAAAAGTGATAAAAAATGCCCTAGGATAGGTCTAGCAATAAGTGTGTAAAGGAGTGGTCACAAGTTCACTATTTTATTTTAAATGTTAATTTGTGTGTCTAAATTTCCCCTCAATTTATTCTAGTAATGCAATAAAGTGATACTATTAGAGTAAGAGGAAAAATGTGTACCTAAAAACTTTCCTACTAAGTGTAGTCCTAAATATAGGTCACAACACTGAACTATCTCCTCACAAACCTACAATGAAACATATGTAATATTAGTCTGTGCTTAAGATGAATATTAAAAATAAAAAGACAAGAAACTTAGAGAATTATAAGGAATGAATACACCTGATAAGGTATGCAAACCATTGTGTTTTTTTGGTGCAATACTAGTGACTATAGATGGTAGGACCCTTGGAGATTTCATTTGCATTAAATAACTTGGATTATACTGTGTATGTCCTAATTCTCATCAATAGGTGAGTGTTATTAAGAACTCAAAGTGTGTTTGAATCTATCATCATGTACCCATAGTAGTGAAGCAATTTTTAATCCTTATATGAATCCCAATAGATTGTTCTGGTGAAAAACTAGTGTAAATACTGGTGCAAATAGTGAACCAAATCCTACATATATAATAAAGTTCAATTCTAGTGAATAACTAGCTAAAAACTAGTGCAAAAATGGCATATAATTTAGGATTAGTGTATATAGTGTGGATAATGACATATATTTGCCATTCCATATGTGAAATTGATACAAAAACTGAGTAATGAGGAAGCCATGAGCTATGCACATGCCCCCAAACTAATATTTGGTGTACATGGATTCTAAAATTGAGTAATAACAACTATGATTTTGAGAAAACTTGTGTTAACCTATAAAAACATGCCACACATGATGCCCCAAAATGAGTAAATCTTAGACAAAATTGAGTAATTATAGAAACAAAGTTTATAAAATTGTTGCATACTATCATGGGTAAACTGGGATTCTAAGAAATTATAGAAATGACTTTTTTTAGGTATTTAAAAAATAGATGTGGGAAGGACAAGAGAACAATGATCTCTTATCCAATAGGGTGCTTTTATCTGAAGGCACTTTATGAGACTGAAACTATGCTAAATATGTCATAATTGTTAAATTATATATGTTTGTTGATATGTGAGGTATAGTATCTAAGCAAAAACCTCTATGAATGGCCCCTCTTTTGAGGTGAGTTGATGAGCCAACACAATAACTTAGCTCAAAAATAAAAGTTATGCGATAGATTGTTATGACAAAAAGATGTAAACCTAAGTAATAGTGATAACATGGAGGAACATGGCATCATCATATATATAAACTAAGCATAGTAGTAATGTGAGATGTATGTAGGAATAAAAATTCATAGCAAGAGTGTCTAAATAGATGTTAGCAATTAGGCCCACAAATAAGTGATTAAATTGAGTATGTAATGCTGAATAAAAATACTTAGGGAGGAATGAATGATATCTATAATGGCATTAGAAGGGCTGGGTGGATGCATAATGTCTATCTTAGCATTGAAATTTGAGCAAAGAAGCAGGCAAAGTGTCATATCCACGATACACACAATCAAAGAGTATACATAAAGCACACAAAACATGTAATCAAAATATAAGGGGACATTTACAAGGGACATGTTCAAATGTCACCCACTCAAATAAAATCACACAACAAATATGTGTTCAAATGTCATCACATGTGTATAAAAATATAATGAAGGCTTAGACACACATAGAATAACATGTTCAAATGTCCACATACCAATAGAATACACACACAAACACATAGTAAAATGTCCTCACATGCATAGAAAAAAAGAATGAAGGCTTAGAGATACATGAAAAAGACATATTCATATGTCCTCAATGGAAAAAAGAGAATTTTTACAAGCCACAAAACTAAGAAAGCAACATGAAAAGTAATCATGATAATATGTGATTGATCAACAAGAGCTAAGCTATAACATGAGTAGATTGAATAATCAAGATATTCAATAGTATATTAAGATGTTAGTGAGTGATAAATATTGAAAAATGTAATGATTTGTAAAGAACTAAGCTATGAGTAAGATAAGACAGACAAATAAGGATAAAACTTGTGTATAATATGCCCTTAGTGAACTAGTTGATGAATTTACATGTTGTAGAAAGCATGTGTTTGATCTAGAAATGAGTAGTGATAGTATGAGCTCACTATGAAAACAATGAGGTGATGGACACTAGATTAGGGAACTCATTTTCAATAGGGAACTCTTGTCCAACTATAATTAATGAATGTGTAACACTCATATTACCTAAAATTGAGTTTGGAAATGGCATTTTATGTAATCTATAGTCACTCATATATACAATTAAAGTATATATTATATAAAAATAAATAAAACAAGTATATAATAAATTTCCATAAATGAACTAATGTATGACAAAGTAATAATAAGCATGCATAGGTCCTAACTTTTGTTTTTCTAGAATATTTTATTGTTTTTGTATTTTTGCATATATATGAACTGAGAAATAAAGAGAAGGATACTAACCGATGACTCCCTTAAGATTATTACCATTAATAGATCCCATATTGAACAAAAGAATGTGATTTTTGGTAAATTAAGAGGATCATGCAACTATATAGGCTATGATTAATTTCCATACTCATTTTATATATAATCGGTATCATCAAGATCATACCAGTCTGTTTTATTATAATCACCATCAAATGTATTTGGAACTTATGGAATGTCACTCTTGACTTCATTTGTAATAGGATATAAATAAGGAATTACCCCTTATTGTTTTAATGATCTTTCTAATTTATCTTTTGTAATATATATTGTGTTATGTACATTGATTAATATGCCATTACTTGTATATATTTGTATGTTAGTTGAAAGTATGCTTTATTTTATATGCTTTCTCTCTAAAGATGTTCATTCTTTGGAAAATGTTGTGACCTTGTCTTCATGTTCAAATGATATGGAATATTTTATTTTATCAATCATTACTCATATTGATTTTAACCATGATCCTCCAAGCACAAATTTTTAGGCACTTGAATTTACAATAACATGAAAATTAAGAGAACATTAATTTGAAACAAATGAAACTCTTAATTGAATCGATCCAGAACAAGTTATAGATGCAGTAGTTTGATCGAAGTGTTAATTTTCCTTTCAAGGAACTAGGAAATGACATAAAACAAAAATCTATTTTCTAATAATCCATGACCTTGACAAATGTGAACTGCTTGCCATTTATTTGAGTAGTGATAGTGAAAGGGTCTTTATATGAGGGAAGACTTGTAGTTGTCCCTTTTGTAACCACATCTGAAATTGTATCTTTTGTAGGTATTTCATGATTTTAACTTTATTTTGTTAGAAACCCTCATTTAAGATTATTTTTCTACTTAGAAGGAATTTGATTGTGTAACTTATGCTCTTGTTATTTTTGTAATATTAAATTTGCATCTTGTGCCTTTTGTAATTTTTATTTTTCATCTTGATAATTTTGTACTCTTGCTTGCTCTAATTTTTATTTTTGAACCTTTTCTTGCTCTGATTGTGCCTTTGGTAACCATTTTTGTACTCTGATTTTATCTCTTGTTTTACTTACACTTGTTCCACTGTGGGTTGATTGATTGAGGTATCAATTGTATGATCACCATTATAAATTATCTTTTGTTTTTAATTTTGCAAATCCAAACAATGATCTGTATAATGCCCATGCATTATATGATATTCACTATAGTATTTTGATCTCCTTAGAGGATGTAAATGAGGCAGATTGATCAACTTATTTCGAATCATTTCCCTCAGAATCTAACTTGAACTCTTATTAAACATTTCAATACTTTTTGAATCATTTTGTATTCTATTGTAGTTTCAGAGTTGGATATGAAATCTTTCTAGGCACAACATTGTTAAATGAAGATGCAACTACATGATTAACACTAACATACTCTAGATGTTTTTAATATGTGATCTAATTTTCCAATGATGTGATATTTATAATGAAATATTGATTTTGATTTTTCAAATGTCTTATTAACTTGACCATAATGATGATTTGATCCTTGAGAGATTCACAAGCACAAACCTCGAGTACTTTAGATTGAACATGTATACATACACCATTAAGAGGAGATATGGGAGGTGGAGGGGTTAGAGGAGGGATAGGTTGGTTACCTTATTTTTGAACTATAGGATGTATTGCCTTAATTCTTAGGATAGTGATAACATGGACCTAGTTAGAGGAAAAGTAACAATCACAACCTTGAGGGTTATGAGCACGAAGAGATTCAATTTTATCCATTTTAAAATTCCCCAAAACTAAAACGAGAATAAGAAAAGAGAGTCATGCAAATGCTAGCAAATAATCCAACGTGATAAAGAAATAAGAATTAAATTTAAAACCCTATGAGGACAAAATGTTAGAATGAAACCTTGGGGAAAATTAGGGCTTGAAATGTTTGACAATAAACAAGTTCACCAATATGTTTATCAAATTTAGAAAAACCTAGCAATATGTATATTAACTTAAGTGACAAACTACTATGCAAAATTAGGGAAAGATAATACTACAAATATCAAATATTTATTGATTTAAAACTTGTTAAATTTTGAAACTTACTATATAAAAGTGCAATAAAAGGCTATAACTTAGCTGGAAAATAGTGTTGTAAGATGAATTAAAACCTAAAATTGGTAGGGTGGCTAGATCTGATGACTATGAAACTAGATCTATAGTTGAAATGATCCTTGAAAAATAATGCCCAAAGTTGGATAGGAAAAGGGTGCTCCTATTATATGTGATTCCAGTCTTATCCAATAGACAATGAAGATCTAGGATTTTTTGGGTTTTATTTTCCTTTGTTTGTATATTTTGTGTTTTGTACATGAACTTACCATCAGTTGCGGATACCAATGTAATGATTGTTTTTACTTCAAAACCCTAGTTTTTTGACATGTGTATACCAATGCAAATCAATGGGAGAAAAATGAGTCAATAGTTAAATTTGGGTGTGACCTCAACAACCCATGTGCTGAGCACTATGTACATACCAATAATCTAAAGAGATATCAAACATCATTGATTTATCTCATGCTATGGTGGTGTGTGAATAACTAGTGAAAAGTGCTAGATGCTAGTCACTAGTGTAATACTAGCATGATTAAGTACCTTAACCGTGACTTGTGACTTTGGAGATGTATTCAAAATTTGGCTCTAGGATACTAGGGCAATATGTAATTAGAATTAGGAGAAATAGGGAATTTTATTTCAATGTGCAATTAAAATTCTAGTGCCTTTCAGTGTAGAAGCCTCTTGTGTGAAAAATGGTTTGAAATGTGTTTATATAGTCATATCTTTGAAATTCCTTTGAATGGATATTATTAAGGACATAAGCCAACCTTTTCATAACTTTGAATTTTAAAAATAGTCATTATTTGTTGGGAGGAGAAGAGAGGGGGATTAGACAATAGAGTGGAGTGATTTTGTACAATAGGGAACTATTGTTTAATGGCAATGAATAATGATGTTAAGAGTCTAGCATAGCTTGAATGATGACTGAGGTTGATAACATGATGGATAGGTGAATTCTAGGGTCATCAATAATCTTAGGAGAGTGAGTCCTCTGCACATAAGGTGGTCTAAAGTGATCAAAAGGGCCCTAAGATAGGTTAAGAGCTAAGTGTGTAAAGGAGTTGTCACAAATGCACTATTTTAGCTTAATTGTTAATTTATGTGTATATAATTACATGCAATTCATGATCCAATGCTGATGTATGATCACATTCATTTTTAGGCATGGGTCTTGTCATACCATAATTGTGTTGTATTCCATTTTGGGAAAAGTAGTATTATCTATTTTCCTTTTCTCTTTATAAATTGAGATTTTCTTAGTGGTATATCTCTTTGTAAGTGATTAATATTGTTGAAGCATTTTCAATAACAAAAACAAACATGCAATCATTTGACTCTATTATTGTATTGAATGTTTATATTAATAAAAAACAAATATGATATTTGTGGTATTTAGTGACCTTTCCTTCACACTCCAAGAATCTTCCTTTAGCAAAGTGAAGAATCATTGTTCAATGCAAATGAAGCTTATTTAATCTCTAGTCATAGGATCTCATTAGCAACATTCATTATTATATGAGCTCTATTATAGGCAACTTGAACATCTTCTATGAATATTTATTAGCTCTTCTCTCTATGTGCTTTGTTATTATCCCTTGTGGACATATTTTTGATTGTGCCCAATGTTCTTAGATCATGTACTATATCTTCTTTGCTCTCTTTTTAGAGAGGAGTTTTTTCCTATGGGTTTTCTCAATTTTATCATCTTATGGGAGTTACATTATGCTTGGGTACCTCATCAGGTCTCATTGTCGAGACTTAATTATTCTACACACCTAAATTATGCTTCAGGAGGGGTTTTAGTGTAGGTTTTTTCTTATGTACAATTTTATCTACATGGTTTTTAGTCAACTTGCTTAGGGTTGTTAAGGTCATTAGGAAAAAATACACTTAATTTATTTTCTAATAGTGAGTTGAGTTGTTAACTTTTTGATGACTTAATTTCTCATTATATAATATATCTCCTTTGTAATTTTTGGTTGATGGACAAATATGGAACTCACTCTTACTTTACGTTGTTTTCACCTACTCCTAGGGTTTCACGCATTTCTTAAACGTTTAGAGATATTGAAGTAATCTAACAAAATTAATATAAATAAATATTAATCTCCAAAACTCCCTCTTAAGTTTTATTTGGTGTTAAATAATAGGATAAAATATTACAAACAAATAAGGGAGTTGATATTACATAATTCTCCCACTTAATGAAAACTTTATTCAAGAGGAATTACAATGGCATGTGTTTATATGAATTTTTCCTCATTTCTTAATTTTTGGAAGAAAGAAATTAATTATGGGTTGTGGTAGAAATACCTATCTGTTCGTACGCTCGTTGAAGTTTAGACAATTGTGAAGAGCTCCTTTTTGGCTTGGGAGGATGACCTGCAAATAAGAAAGCACTAAAAAAACTTGTTTTTTAGACAAGTAGTTGGGTGGATTGCCTAGCATGAGCTAGATTGTAAAAGCGAGAGATTTCTAGGAGGTTGTCAATCCACCTGCTTTAACAAATTAAGTTTATAAATGAAAAAGAAAGGTAATTGCATTACATTAAAAATAAATAACTAAAATTAAATACAAGAATGCTTTCTAAAAATATGACTAAAATAAATCAATTTAATGCTAAAAGCTAGTCAAGTCAAAAGTTATGGTTTTGGTTTAGTAATGTGATAAGGGCTAAGAAAATAAGGCTTGGTTGGGGTGGCTAAATGATTAAGATGGTAAAAAGGTAAAAGGTTAAAAGGTGGTCAAGAAGTGGTCAAAATGGTGAAGAAGTTAAGAGGTAAAGGGGTGAATGGTTAAGAGGGTAAATAGTAAAGGGTAAATGGGTAAATGGTTTAGAGGATAAAGATAGTAAATAGGTAAAAGGGTAAATGGTAAAGAAAAGAAGAGGTTAAGGGGTTAAAGGTATGGAGGTCAAGAAAATAAGAAGGCCAAGGGGTAGGTTTGGAGGTCAATAAAATAAAAGGCCAAGGGGGATAAGAAATTGAAATACAAGAAATAAAACAAATATTACCTTGAAGAAGGTTGGAGATGGTTGTTGATGAAGATGTTGTTGTTGATGATAGCTTGAAATTTTGGTAGAGTTTCATTTCTTTGAGCTCCTCTCCTCCAAGATGCATGACCTCCTTCACAAGTGGACAAACCTGCAAGATGAAATGATCTAACCAAAGACCTTCCCAATGGATGAAAGTGGGGTTATATTTATAGCATTTCATGCCAAAAAATATGACAAAGGAGTGGAATAGTGAGATGTGGCACCATTTTTCAAGTGGGATCATAAATGGGCATTAAGGACAAGGGTGGTGGGATTCCCACTTCACAAAGTGTGTCTTCCACCTTGCTAATGTGTCTCCCACCTTGCCAATATGTCCAAAATAAGTGGAGATAATGCCCATGGACCCAAATGAGTCCAAAAGACTTTCCAAAAAACTTTTCTGTCTTTTGCTAAGCACTTAAGAAGGTGCCCCATGAAATTTGGTACCATTTTCCTCATGGGTTGCTAAATGGGTTAAGGGATAAGGGTGGTGGGATTTCCACCTTGATAATGGGTCTCCCACTTGGTTGGTGTGTCTCCCACCTTGATAATGAGTCCAAAATGGGTGGAGATAATGCCCATTTTATCCTTTATAAAGCACTAAATAAGTGGGAATCCCACTTTGGACACCAATTTGATGCATGAAGACAAATATGATGTTTAAAGATGACCCCTTAAAGAGAAATTCACCATACTTTGGAGGGTGGACCCAATGGTGTTTAATGAGGTCATTAGGCACCTTAGATAAGGGTCTCAAGTGGGGTATGATGACCCACGTCAAGCCACCTCACTTCTAAGCCATTTCACTTGCCATATCACTACTAAGTCACTTGCCATGCCATATATTGTGTCACCTACCATGTCACCATGAATAGTGACATGCCATGCCATCATGAATAGTGATAGTGAATAGTAATTTCAAATAACACGTTTGAATAGTACTATGTGAATAGTGTTGTTGGTTAGGTTAAGAGGGTTGGGTTAAGGTTCAAGAAGGTTTAGGTGGTCCCTAGGGTGGGTCGAAGGCATTCATACATCTAGAACTACTTGTGTGCAATTTTCTAGTGTCTACATTTTACCCCTTTTTGTTATGCATATTTAAATTAACAAGTTAAAAAATAAAAATGGATTGGTTAGTCAGAGGTTTGGTTGCCCTAAGTATGGGAGAAGGTGTTCCCCCTCAAATTGAGAGTCGATGAGGTAAATCAAAATTGGGTGCGAGTTTGATAAGCAATTGATAGTGAGTCATTAGGTGGTGACAAAAAGGGTTGGACATTTAAAACTCAAAAATGCACACAAAATGCGATAAAGTGTGATAGCCAATATCACACACAAACTAAGGTTTCTAATGCTGATAATAATAAATATCAATTATAAGGGACAAGTGATGAATGTACTACATGATCGTAATTGTTGTTGGGTACACTTGTTAATCTCTTAGACAAAGTTGGTGATATATGCATGTATCCAAGCTAGGAAGTGCTCCCTTGAAAAACATAAAATGGTTTGGTTTTGCACTAGGTGATGCAAATTCAAATGTTCAAAATGGCAAGATTGGTTGATGCATCCAAAAGGACCAAGGCAAGGTTGTTGTAAAAATATGCAATAGTTTAGGTCAAAATGACCAACATCTAGGTGGACACGATCTAATGGTTGGTTGGTCGATGGTACATGATTTGATGGATAAAAAGGTATTTTGATCATAGTGTGTCAAGGAAGCTCAAAATCCCTTGATGTGTAGAGGGTTTAAAGGGGAAATAGGTGGTAGGTATTGTGAAGGGAATAGTTGGAGAGGGACAAGATACAAAAAGAGGACCCATGCACAACATACCAGTACATTGAAGGAAGAAATAGATCCAATTTAAGCAGCGAACTTGACAAGATTTCATGCATTAAAGTAATAAAGTTGAGGGCATGAGGAAGAAGACATGGATATGTACATAAAAGTAATACAAACTGGTGAACACACTCTAATGAGTGAGAAGCTAGAGTGCAAATGGGAGAATATCAGGGAGATCCAACAAAGGATAATGTGAAGGTAGACAAGGAGAAGGATGAAGTAGGAGTGATAAGATAGTGAGGTCACGAATAAAGATGAATTTGGATAAGGATGGCACAATCCAAACATGGATAAGGAGAAAATATCATGAAGCAGAAGGAATGCCATTAAGGAGGATGAGAAAAATGAAATGAAACAGATAAATGAGAAGAAAAATAAATGGTAGAAGATGGGGGGGTGAGGAATGTACTAAAAAATAATAGATTTGGGGAATTGAAAAGGAATGGGAGAGAAGATCAGTAAACATGAAGGGGAAGGGGAGGATTAGAAATATGGCAGGCCATAAAAGGATTGAAAATAGGTCTAAAAGAGGCCAAAAAGAAAACAGTTTGGTGATGAAAATGAAAAATAAGGAGACACACAGAAGAAAAGGAAATAAGAGGAAAAAAGAGTGGAATAAGGACACAAAAAGGATGATAGGAGAATGAAGAAGTAGGTGGTATCGTGACCAAGTAAGCATGGATAAAAAAAATGATGATAGGTAAGGAGAGGAACAATGAAGTAAATCAGATGGTGGCATTGGAGAGAATAATGGGATGGAAGATGGGAAAGAGTTAAGAGAATGAGGGGAAGTAAAGGATAGGTGGATAAGAAGGTGAAGAGATAAGGTAGGTGGCAATCAAATTGTTAGAAGAGATTGACAAGCTGAACATGTGATTAGAAGAGATTGACAAGCCGAACATGTGATTAGAAGAGATTGACAAGCTGAAAAGTGGTGAGGTTGTGAATAAATAGGGGAGAGAAAATGGATGAGAGGAAAGGGAACAATTGAAGTAATAGAGAAACACAATGAAAGGGAATGAGATGGAAATAAGAGATAAAGATCAGGGATGATAAGAAAAAAAAGAAGGAAGAAGTAAGGGGGTTGGCAAGGATATAAAGCATGGACACTCACATATATACAAAATAAAATTGTGGATAGAGATGGGAAGAGGAAAAGGGGAATGCAAAATGAAAAATGCCAGAATAAATAATAAGAAAAGGGTAATTATGGAAGGCTTCTCAAAGGATAAATACCCAGTGAGAAACTAGTTGTGGAGGAAAAAAAGAAGACAAAAAGAATGAAAATAAACCCAAAAAGAAGAATGGAAAATGGGAAAGGTGGGAAGAGTGGCAAATCAAAAGAAAATGATGGCACATGTAAGAATAAAAGTGGGATACAGAAAAAAATAGAAGAAACATAAAGCATGCAAGATGTAAAAGATGGGAAAGATGAAAACAAAAATGAGAATTGGAATGAAAGGAGAGTGATGAAGAGGGTACAACAAATTTCCAAGGGCAAGAGGAAATGATGAGGATGGAGAAAGGAAATAGAGGGCTAGGTTGGTAAGAAGTGGAGAGAGGGACAAAAAAATAAAAAGTGGGCAGGGGAGTTATCAATGGAGCAAGTGTAAGAAATGTAATGAGAGGTGATGGGGAGGCCAATGAAGTGTAGGAGATGGTGGATTTATAGGAGATAAGGGAGGCAGATGAGGAAGGTTTTCAATCCTTATTTTTAAAGAGATTGACAAGTTGGAGGTAGGGAGATGGTGAAGAGATTTTTAGGCAAGAATGGAAAATAAAATAAGGGATGCGGCTGAGCTAACCTCAGTAATTGAGTGTTGTTTACATAGTCCAAAAAGACCTCAGGCCAATGTAGTTCTCCCATAAATGGGAGGAAAAACAAAGAAGAAGTATTAGATGATGATAAAATATAAGGATGCTAAGAAAAATTCAAAGCTTCCTTGATGTAGGATGCCCTAAGCAAGAGGGCATTGTTAGTAATGGAAATTAGTGAGAAGAAAAAGGGGGTGGTAATTAGTTATTAGTGGTTGAGCTACCCTCAAAAGTTAGGTAGTGCTTACATAATCCATGGACATCAGGGCAATGTAGTTCAAAAAGGATTTGAGTGGTGTTTAAATGGGTTTCCCCAATTTGATGGATTATTAGGGTGAAGAAGGGTAGTTGGGTTTTTATTTACGTGGGTTGGTTGGGTTAGTAAGGTGGAGAAGGCAAGAGTTCAGGTAGGGGGTGGCTGAGCTAACTTCAGATGCACTACGCAAGTGGATGGTGCCTACATAATTTGATGGATGTAATATCCAACAAGAACTTTAGGCCAAATGTAGTTTTACAAGGGTTGGTTAGTAGTGTTCAAATAGGTTGTCCCAATTTGATGTACCATGGGGTTTAGGATGGGTTGATGGAGAAGGTGTTTAAAACAAAGAGTGTGGATTTTGGTGAAGGTGAGGGTGAGGGTGTTTTTCTTAGATTGCTCACAAAATAGTGGGAGCATATGGAAAAGGTGCTCACATAATGGTAAGAGCAATGGCTAGAGATCAGTGAATAGTCACCATAATGATCCCACATGCATTAGGATGAGAAAACATGAATGAGCAAGGGATGATAAAGAAGAGGTTAACGCAATGCTAATCACCACAAATGTCCATCAATGGAACTAAGCCAAAGAAGAGGTGATTTCATGAGGAGGTGATGCCTTCTAAAATTGTGTGAGCGTATAAACATAGTGATGGCATCTATCATTACAAGTTGAGTTTTAGAAGATGGGTGTCTATTAAGATATGCATAGTCTTTTTGGCAAAAGTTCATCATCACTATGAGCTGAGTTTTATGGGAAGTAGTGAAGTGATGACCTGCAAAGATTTTCTTTGATGATTTAGCAGATTCCACGTGGTAGAAAAGCAATAGTGTGGTGAGCGATAAAGGATAGACTATGCCTAACTCAAGAGTTGCATAGCTAGTTTGGGTAAAAGGTGTCCATGTCTACATACTCTATCCCAATACCTGAGAACCAATGACCTGTGGGTTCCACTAGAAGAGGCCTTGTCAGCAGGAAGTTGCATGACCCAAGATATTGCATATATAGTTGGATAAGATGGGGCAAGGGTGACAATGACCAAAAATACTATTAGGCCTATGAGGACCATAAGATGCAAAAAAAGACATTGGATGCAGATCAAATGATAAGGATATCGATTATGGGTGATAAAAGAAAATCATGATAGTGAAAAATAACTATATCAAGACAACTAGTCAGATCGAGGGCTCCATGCCCCTATAAAAAGGTAAGTAGACATGACCATTTCAAGTGGTAAGCCTATGTAATGACATCATAAGACCACTCCATTGGAAAAATAGATAATCATGTTAGCGAGGAACAACAATCAGGTATTCTACTTAAAGAATCATGTTAATAAAAAGTGCTCAACCTGAAGTCATTTGATTTTTTAGGTTGTTAACAATACAGAGAGGTGCAAAAGGTCAAAGATGGCAAATAATGAGAACAACAAAAAATGGAGGTGGAGATGATCAACAACTCCCATGATCCAAAATAATCTATGCAGTGAACATTCATATCTTCTAGATGCTGCAACATGTAATGGAAATTCTAGAAGAATTGTTGAACCAATAGTAAAGGGAAATGCACTTGTGACATGAGCTTGAGATTGAACTACAAAAATAGTGAATAAGGCAAGAATTTTGCTGTGCAAGATGAAAGGATAGAGAACAACACCCTTAGCCAGTCTATGGAGGGAATTCTCACTGTCCAAGGGGATGCATATTGAGGTAATGACATGAGTTATCCATGCAAGAAAAACAACTGGAGCGGAGGGAGGCTGAGCAGGGTGAAAGACCCAGAGTGGAATATGATTCCCATCCCATGGGGAGGAATGTGGAAGAGGGGAACATAATACCCCCCAGTGGCTATTGACACATAGAATGTTGTAGAGGCTAGCTTAGTAAGCAATAAACAAGGAAGATGGCTTGACACAAATCTAGAGTCATCGATAATCGATGCAATGATTAAGTAGGAAAATAATGAATGTATGCACCTTAGGTGATGTGTGTGTAATCTAAAAATGTTGTATGTGTCATGCAACACCTCACATTCTAAATAAAATTTTGCACAATTTGTTATAAACATGTACAAGATGTGTTGAATGTTATGTTGTTGAATGTTATTATGCTTATGGTTATGTAGATAGTCATGATTATGGTTTTTGCTATTGTGCTTAAGGTAAAGCTATGAAGTAAGGTAAAAAACCACACTAAATGGTAAGGCAAAGAATATAATCAAGAGACAAATGTCATAATGAAAATATCAACTAAGCACAGTAGGAAAAGAAGAGGTCATGATGCTTCTTCATTGACAAGGACTAGAAATAGACCTGAAGTGTGATTGGCTTAATGAACATAAGCCCTTCAAATGCTTACATGAGCAGTAATTAATAAATTAGAAGATTTTTTTGACCACATGATGTGAAATAAGCTCAAGCACTACTTGCATATAGTGTAAAGGGGAGATGGGTGAAAATGAAACCCTATTGTAAGACTAGTATGCCTCTTTTATAGGTGCCAAAAGAGTTAGTTATAAACAAGTCTATGATAAAGGTATGTAGACTGATCGATGCGAGAAGTCTACTTGTGAAAGCCAATTGTGGTTTCCACCTTAATATGCTTCTTGAGGGCCGATTACAACTTTATTTATATTTTTTGCTTTTGTGTTTGATTTTTTATAATGGGTATTTTGATATATTATTGTATATAGGAAGCTGATCGATGCGAGAAGCTTCTAAGAAATTACTATCTTGTTGGCAAATGCTATACTCAACCATCCTTCAAGGGAGTGGTGTAAGTTTATGTGCTTTGTTTGATGTCATTGATAGCTATCCTTCAAGGGAGTAGTCTACCTTATATGTGGAAATTTCAAATAAATTTTTAACAATTTTCCTTCGAGGGAGCAATCTATGAATGCTAGGAATAACCCATGATTGCTAGTGATATAAATTGTTTGATTTTACTTGGCGTAGACTTGCTTAGGCCAACTTAGTGGCTCACCTTTATGAAGTCAATCCTAGAATCACAAGAAGGTGGATTAGGTGTGAAAGGTTTAGGTGACAATGATCATGGGGATCCATCTTGAAAAGGGGTATAAACTACCATGAGAATCATGCCATGTGTAGAGCCATGATACCTATTATTTTAAAATAAGGTTATGACGGTGACAACTAATCACATGATTTAGTTTTAATAAGTTTCCCCTAAAATGGGGATATGAATGTAGGTAGATATCAAGGAATGAACTTAAGTTAAATAAAAATTGGATTTGATCCTTCTTAACAAAAGAATAGGCATAGATGCGAAGCATTGAGGGGCTCAAGTTTTGGGTAGCCTTCAAGAGAAGACAACCAGTAGGCTCCTGATCCGTACTTATTATTTATGATATAAGCTCTAATCCAATTGAAAGTAAAGTTGTCCCACTTGTTTTTATCCATATTAGTGACATGCTAATTTTCCTTTAGGATGAGGTCTCCCATATTGAATTCTCTTTCTTTGAGGTGCTTGTTATAAGTGCACTTGATTCATTCTTGACAGACACAAAGATGGTTAAGTGCTACAAGGAAATGTTCATCGAGGAGTTCTAGTTGTGCTAGACATTTCTGATGATAGTCATTCTTAGAAATGATGTCTCATAAGGATATGCAAAGAGAGGAAATCTAGACTTCAAGAGGTAAGATTGATTCTACTTTAAAGATGAGAGAGAAAGGGGTAGCACCTGTAGAGGTTCAAATGCTAGTGTGATAAACCCATAAAGTGAAAGGGATGTGAAACTACTAATCCCAACCTGAAGCATTAACTAAATTGGTTAGCATTTTGTTGAGGGTTTTGTTAGAGGCTTCCACCTATCCATTTAATTATAGATGGTAAGGTGAATAAAAGCTTAACTTGATCAAATACATCGCAAAGACCTTAGACTTGATTTTTCTTGAAAGATTTTCCATTATCAGTGATGATCTTATGGGGAACAATGAAGTGACAGATGATATGGTGATTGATGAAGTCAACTATTTTATCGGCTTTGGTCATGATTAAAGGAATAACTTCCACCCACTTGGTGAAATATTCGATGGCCGTGATGATGGAGCTATGTCACTGTGAAGAATGAGGATTGATCTTCCTAATGAGATCAAGTCCCCCTTTTGAGAAAGGCCAGAAGTCTTTGGATACTTGGAGGCCATTGGTCGGTGTGTGATGTAGATTAACATGCTGTTGACATTTAACACGCTTCTTTATATAATCACAACACTCTTGGTTGAGCATGGGCTAATAGTAACCAAGGTGAAGGCTACACTTAGCGATATATAGACTGCTAAAGTGTCCCCCATAGATCCTATCATACATTTCCCTGATAGCATGGGAAGCTTCGTGGATGTGTAGGCAATAGAGAAGGAAATGATCAAAACCACATTTGTAAAGGATTCCCCCTAGTAGGGTGTAATGAGAGGTACTCTAAACAAAGGCTCGTTGGGCATTTTTAGAGAGGTTGGAAGAATGATGTCAAGGTTGAGGTAGTCAAAGGTTTGTTGGTACCAAATGTCTTATGGGGATTCCTCCACACTACAGATGGTAGGGAGGTCAAATTGGTTATAAAAGGGTATGGTAAAACGATGAATGGTGACAAAGATCTTGGAAGCAAGGGAAGCCATTATATCAATGATTTTTTTGGTAGATCAGGGAACAAATTGGATATAGTAATGATCAAATGATATTAAGAGTACATCTACTATCTATTTGTACTTTTAGAAGAATCATTCTTACATTGATAAGAGCCATTGGCCTGATTAACCATGAGCTGGAAATCACCAAAGACATTAATTATCTTAATTCCCAACTCTAGAGTAGTATCGAGATCAATGACTAGGGCTTCATACTTATCCATATTGTTGGTACACTCAAAATAAAGCTTGAAAGAAAGAGGAAGGGGTTTGCCATCGATGAGAATGAGAATAATCTTGGCACCCTTGCCTCATTGACACTTTGAACCATAAAAAAATAGAGTTATTTGGTAGGTTATGTCCTCTTGGAAAAGATTAGCAATGGATTCATTTGGAAATGAAAGAGGAAGTGGTTGGTTGTCTGGTAAAGGAGCAGCAACCAATTGGTTAGCAATGACTTGCCCTTTAATTGAATTCTACTAGAGGAACTCAAGGTTAAACTCAGTTAGGATCATGAGCCACTTAGCCATAGGCTAGTTTTGGTATGGTTTAGAGTGCATATACTTGAGTGGGTCAATGTTGGTTATGAAAAGGTTTTATGGTTAAGAAGGTAGTGGTAGAGTTTGGTGGCCATGAAGACCAAAGATAATCAAAGCTTCTCAATATGGGTGTATTGAGTCGTGTATTCTACTAGCATATGACTAATGTAATATACAACTTGCTCGCTATGTTTTTCATCTCAGTGAGATAGCATTGTCCCTAGGGAATGGTTGGTGGTAGAGATATAATGGTAAAAGGGTTGGTCATCCTTGGGAGGGGTGAGGACATGTGGTGACAAAAGGTACTTTTTAAGAAAATCAAAGGCCTTTTGACAATCGTTATTCCACTTGAAAGAGACATCCTTCTTCAAAAGGTGGTGGAAAGGTTGACACTAGTCCAAGAGCTGGGAAATGAAACAATGAATATACTGAAGCTTCCCTTATAAGTTTTAAATTTGCTTAAGGTTGGTATGAGGGAACATGTTAAGGATGGCTTTGATTTTGGTAGGGTTGAATTCTATTCTACAAAGGGAAACAATGAAGCTAAGAAGCTTTCCTGACAAGACCCCAAATATGCATTTCTTGGGGTTAAGGTACACATGATAATGGATGGGGCATTCAAAGATGATCTTAAGAACAACTACGTGGTATTTTTAGAGTTTGGATTTCTTGAAAAGGTCACCACATAGTCCTCTACGAACTTATGGATGAGGTCATAGAAGATATAAGTCATGGCACATTGATAGGTTGCACCAACGTTCTTTAACATGAAAGGCATGACTCTATAGCAAAAGGTTCCCTAAGGGGTGGTAAAGGTAGTTTTGTATTGATCTTCAAGAGCAATCAAGATTTGATTGTAACCTAAAAACCCATCCATGAGAGATAACATCTCATGGCCAACTTTAAGACCAACAAGTTGGTCAATACTAGGTAAAGCAAAGTCATCCTTAGGGCAGGTGAGATTGAGGTCATGAAAGTTCACACAAATGCATAGTCTCCCTATGACCTTGGTGACATGTATGATATTTGAGACCCATTGGGGGTAGTCAACGGGTTAAATGAAGTTTAAAAATAGGAGACATTAAAGCTCTTCTTTAACAAGAAGGGCTATGTGAGGATGTAGGTGTCAAATATTTTTCTTGATAGGTTTGGTATCATGATGAGTGACTATGTTATGGGTAGCAATGGTAGTGTCAATCCTAGGCATATCACTATAAGACCAAGAGAATGCTATGCTATGATCTTGGAGGAAAGAGGGGAAATCTCAAAGTTCCTCAATATTCAATGATTGTCCTATTTTAACAATATGAGGGGTATTCAGAGTGCCCAAGTTGATATCCATTGTGGATTCATTTAACATGGTCAAGGTCTTTGGAGGAAGGGATTTGTGGATTGAAGAATTTGGGGCACCAAGGTAGGTGATAATATAATCATCATCTTAACACTGAACAATGTTAATGGTAAGAGAATCTTTCCCTATCATCTCAAGATGGGTCAAAGGAATGGTGATGGTTGCCCCCTCCTTCTGATAAGTTAAGGGTCCAAGAGTGATTATGTTGACAAAAAAAAAGTTAAATGGGATGATATCTTCATCCTCACATGTGAGTGGAGGTGAAGTCAATGAGGAAGGGGTATCTTTTTAAAGAATGGTGATGGTAGATGGTTTGGGTTGCTTTATATTGGGTAAAATGAAACCAAAGCCATGCTTCTCATGAGGTTTCTTGGTCTCAATGGCGACGTACTCATGTGGGCCCTGCTCATACTGCCCAAGGTCGAAGCCTTTCCAAGCACACTGAAGAAGGTATGTCTTGGCGAATCTTAGTTTATCTAGATAAGAAAATTGATGGTATATGGTCGAGGTGAAGAAGAGGTGACAAAAACATTAAGGGGTTTGTTAACTCCCCCATAGATAAAATGGGTCTACTAGTTTGGAGGTCCAGAGGGAATGGTAATTCTAATATTGGGGTCATATCATGGTTGGTTGGTGAGTTGTTCATACTTGTGGTGAGTAGGGAATGCGTCAAGAGCTAAAAGGTGATACTCCCCTAACGAGAGATCATAGATTCCAAGGGTTTTTCTATGGGGATTTGTGAAGAAGGGATGGATGAGCTAGTTGATGCTTCGTTGATGGCTAGCAGTTGGGGTGTAACTATTGAAGGTGTGTGGGATGGGGGTATGAGGACATCATTGGTGCAATAGGTCATATTGATTGTTGAGAAAGGACTTGGGTCTACTTGGATGGTGATGACCTAGTGTTCATGCTCAAATTTGATGCAACAATGGAGGGTAGAGGAAACACATGCCATGGAATGAATCCAAGGTCATCCCAACAAATCATTGTATTAGAATTCCCCTTCCATAACATATAAGAGTTCGAGGAGCATGTGAGGTCCTACATGAATATGAAGGATGATAATTCCCAAGGTAGTGGCCATGGTATCATTGAAGGAGCGAAGGACAACCAAGGATTCATACATGACATTACCTGGTAAGTTAAGTTGGTTGTACGCATGAGAGGAGATGATGTTCATACTAGCTCGCCCATCAATCATGACCCATTTAATACAGGTTTGGTCAATGTAAGTGGTAATAAAAAGTGGGGGGTCTAGGTCCTCAGGGTGGATGGAAGGTATTTATAAATCCTTGAAGGTGACAAGGTTGGAAATTTGAAGGGCACCAACAAAGGAAGCTAAAGGTTGAGGTTCATTAGTTTGGACATCGATGGATTGCAAAGCCTCGATGAGTGTTTGACGGTGATATGGAGAGGTAGAGATCAACTCATACAAGTTAATTTTTGTTAGGGTTTGATGAAGCTGCTTGAGGATAACTCTTTGGATTGATATTGTAGGGTTAGATTTGGGGGCACCTAAAATAGACACCTTGGGTCTAGTTGAAGATAGAGACAGTTGGGTGTGGGTTGGTTGAGAGTTAGAAGAGGGGTAAGTTCAGGGAATGGACACCTTAGCCTTCCCTTTATATTTTTGCTACGATCTAGTGATCGCATTGATAGTATGGATAGAAGGAGAGGTTGAGGTAGTAGAGTGGTCAAATTCATCTTCACTTTTAGGTGAGAGTGGAGGAGTGTTCACGGTGTTTGGTAGGTATGGGTGATGGTTGGTTTGATATGGGTGATATAGGAGGTTCATCTTTTAATAGATCATATTCATCATAAATCCAATAGATGAGTGTTTGGAGAGATTTATAGTTCTCTATATCGTGTCCTAGTGTCCTATGGTATAAACAAATCAAGTTGTCATTAAACCATGACAGTTTTGGGTTTGAATGGTCAAAGGGTGTTATGGGTGGTAGGCTCAAGGAAGAGTTTGGCAAAAAACTCTATAGAATGTTTGAATAGGATTCAAGTAAAGGTGTTGGATGTGATAGGTTTTTGGTTTTAGGGGTTGTAGCCTTCTTAGAATCAGACTTCACCATGGGAGTTGGTGGTGAAAGGGTTTTGTTAGGTGGTTTTGGTTGGGATTATTTGATTAAGGTTGGTTTGGAGGTGGATGATTTAGAAGTGGAGGGTGAATGTTTAATGATAGATAAGAAGGTAGAGGTAGACTTGTTAGTTAATGATGATGGGTAGTTTGATTATTTGGTAGACATAGGTATATGTGGAGAAAAAGGAGAAGGTTTAGTAGATGAGGAATAGGTGATAGGGATAGTAGAGGGATGGGGTCCTAAGATAGAGGATATGAGAGAAGAAGGTGGTATTGGTCTAGTTCGAGGTAGGAGATTGGGTAACTCCACCTTCTTGGTTGCTTTGGTTGGCGGTTTCTTTGTTGGGATAGATAGAGTTAGGTCCAACTTCAAAGAGGGGTGATTACGGCAAGGGGTAGGAAGTATATCAAGGTTTTTGACAAATTTGGTTGGGGTGTTAGGAGAGAGATTGGATACTTGGGTATTGGTTGGTTTAAGTGGTTGAGGGTTGGTTATTTTGGTGGAGGTTTTAGATGGTTGGGTGGAGTTTTGGTTGGTTGGGTAGATATGGTAATAGGTTGGTCAATAGAAGTGGTAAGCTGGTTTGTCAAATAAGGGATTGGAGGTTTTAGTTTGGTAATATAAGGGAGACCTAATTACTACCATAAGGTGGCTCGATCCATGTTAGGGTTGGAGACAAATTATAATTTCTAAACTAGCCTAGAGAAGGGTTCATAGGTTAGTTTAATTCCTTGAATGATGGATCTAAAAGATAACCCCATAAGTGGAGTCATAGGGATGGTAACCTTGTCCTCTTCCTCAATCAAACGATGCAAGGTTGAGATAGGTGGATCATATATGGGAGGAGTAGACATGAGGATTTACTCCTAAAAAATGATTTTTGTGGGAGTGCTGAGTTGCTTGGTAATTGATGAAGAAGGTATGATGGATGTGTGGCCCAGTATGTCAGTTAAAGGGGAGGTTGTTGGCTCCACTATCTTGATGAGTGGAGGAGGAGAAAGGGGTAATTCCTTGATTTGGGTTGCCAAAAGGGGAGAAGGTAACTCCACTACCTCAATAAGTGAAGAGGGTGAGGGATAGGTAGATTGGTGAGTGGGGTTTTTAATAGTAAGTGTGTCAAGAACCATGTTAATAGTATGGGTATCAGGAGAGCACTCGATGTTGTTGCTCTCATTCTTGGTTGGAGTGTGGTTTGGAAAAGGTTGCCTAAATATATTGAGGGCCTAGTTTGGTGGTGCATTGGGGTTTTCCAATGTGAGCTCCCCCTTATCAATGAGGGATTGGACAAGGTTCTTGAAGGTATTGCACTTATTGATATTATGTCCTATCAGGATCCTAGTCCACCAATAAGAGTATATATGATTACCTCTTGTATTAGCAACTAAACACGGAACTTAACCGGAATGAATAAGTAACTAGAAATATGAAACAACACAGGATATGAGAGACAATACAAAATCATATTAATAATCACTCAAAAGAAAATACAATAAAGAAGATGCCACTTCTTCTTCCACCTCAAAGGCTTGCCACACCTCAAGGACTTCTTCCCTCTCTCTCTTATGGTCCCAACAATCAACTCAAATATAGAATTGATGTTCACCTCCACCAGTCAGTAACACGCTGCCAGTACACCAAGCACACAACCGTACTCCAAGTAGATCTCCCTACTCTTGGCTGCCACCTGCAAATCACCAGACCTTACTCACCATTGTAGATCTCCAAATGTGGTCCTGCACACCTGCTGACCAAGATCATACATACACGAAGAACCCTTCTGATTCTCCAAACCAACACCTAGACTTGGTACTGTGGCACTATGAGGAACACACCATTGCTCTCTTCTCTCTGAAGGAGCTTATTTTGCTCTCTTACTCTCTAGCACAAATTTACAATATAGCCTATGAGTCTATTATATAGATCTCATGCATACAATAATTAGACATTCTTAATTACAATAATTAGACACGCAACTCCAAGACTATAATTAGCCTTTAACATGCAAACTGATAGTCCAAAAATAGACTCTCCAGAATCCGCATGCAAACTGCATGCTCACACACAGGTCGCCGACGTCGGCTCCTCCTGACCGATGTCGGCCGACTTGTAACTGACGTCGGTTGCTTTTGCACTGCTATCTAACCGATGTCGGTTGATCAGACCGACGTTGGTTGCCCTACAACTCGTTCTACAACTCTCTGCAACCTCCGTAACTCCTCCTGTTTGCATCCTGGTGAAGCTTTTAGCTCCACAACCTAACATGTCCTATCATGCGATGGAAGGCACATGAATCATTCTCCTTGTACTAGCAAAGTATAGGATGAGAAGAGTCAAATTATTGGGGTGGTTTAATGGGAGGAAGTTGAATGATATTAGCTTTTAACAACTTCTTCAAAATAGAAACATAGAATTCTCCAAGCAAAGTTAATTGCTTTTGGTTGTTTTAGGTCTGGTTCCTTGGGTTTTACTTTAAATAATTAGAAGAATTTGGTTGGTTTGTAGATGGTGGGGGAGCGGCTTGAATGACAAATACATTCATGGTTCCTTTGGCCTTAGTAATGGTATTGGTTTGGTTGTTTCGTTTGAAAGAAGAGGCCTCATTGATTTTATAGGTGGAGTTTTTATTTTTCAATTTTAGCCTCCATTCGTCAATGGCTCTGTTCTCTAGCTTACGTGCCATGGTAAAAGCTTCATCAAAAGTATGAAAGCTTTGGACACGTAGCATGAAGAATATATGTTTGGTACATGCTTGAGCAAAGAGCTCTATGAGTTCAAGTTGAGGAAAGGAAAATTAAAGTTGGTCCATTAGGTTCCTTTAATGAGCCACAAAATCGGCAATGGACTCATCCTCAAAATGCCAGATGGAATAGAGGTTGGTAATATAAAATTTCTTGGAGTTGTTAATTGAAAAGTGATCTAAGAAATTTTGGGCTAGTTAGGTGAAAGAGACGATGGAATGTTTGGGTAAGACACTATACCAATCTAAGATTGGGTCGGCTAAAAACATGGGGAAATTGCAGAGAATAAGGGCATCATCATAGGCGATGAGATAACAAGCATACATAAATTCCCTAAGGTGTTGTTAGGGATCCTCCTTACTTTGAAATTTGGAAAACTTGGGAAGTTCCCATTAGGGAGGATAAGGTCACATAGGGACGGATGGGTGAATAGGTTCATTACAAATTTGGTCATAGGATAAATGGTCATGAGCCCATGAAATAGATGATTTTAGATTAGAAATTTTATCCATCAACATCTTAATTAAATCAATTTGAGGCTGGGTAGTTGCATAATTGGGTGGTAGGTTTAGTTGAGGTTGCGTGGCTACAATATATGGATAAGAGGTGGAAGGTTGAGAAAATGCCACATATTGGTATGTGGTCATTGAAGGTTGGGATGAAAGGGGTATACATCCTTGTGGATTAAAAACATATTGGTATGATGTTATATGGGTTTTTTGAGGGATGGACATGGGTTGGTTTGGAGGTATGGTTGAAGTGGTAGTCTTTGTGCTAACAGCTAGAAGGGTAGAAGGTATAGAAAGTACCAAATTTTGGAGTGGGGTGGAAATTGGTGGGTTGGTAGTAAAAATAAGAAGGGTAGAAATAGGGATAGAAGTTACCCCTATGGTAGATGGGGTATAGGTAACAAGAGGTAAGGTTGTCCCTACATTGGAAGTGTTGGTTGGTGTAGGAGGGGTTTGGTTAGATGTTGGAATGTTAGATTGGGTTTTGATGGTGGTAGTGGTTGGGATATTGGTAGAGGAAGAGGCTTTGGTAATCAAAGGTTAGGTGGAGGTAACACCAACCATAAGAGGGGGAAGCATGCCATATGGTGGATTTGGAGGAGGAACCGAAGTGATAGGGGTATGATGAGCTAAAGTGTTAAGGTAATGTTGAAGGGATGCAAGGTTGTTGTCAAAGAATGTGGAAAAGTCTACATTACCTTCAAAAACTATCTGAGGTATGGTAGGAGTGGGAGAATAATGAGGAGAACCCTCACCATCTAAAATATACTCCATAGAAGAGGAAGAAGAGGAAGGTGGTCTTTGGTTGGTTTGATTTCTCAACTGCTGTCTAGTAAAGACCATGTGAGAAACTAGGAAATAAATGATATGAACTCACAACTCAAACATAAAACAAGAAAATAAAAAGAGCAAAGCAATTAAAACATACACTAAGATGCGTTAAGTCTTAGAGTTTTAATTATCTCTCTTTTGGCTTATGCCTTAGAAAGTGTGAAGAAGAAATTTGGTTTGTAGAACATGTCTTAGAAAGAAGTCTATGTTTAGTTTCAGGTTGTGTTTAGGTGCTTAAGAGAGAGATCTGTATTGGATCAGGTACATGGCTTAGTACTTGGGGTTTTCCCCCTCACTTCATGGTCCTGTAGTAGAGTTGAATGCTTAGCTGATATACCGTTTATCCAGAGTTTATACTCAACTAGAGAGCTGAATTGGCTATCCCCTCGATGATTAAATCCAAGCAAGATTACTAGGAAAGGGTAAGGTTACCGTTAGGTGATGAAATCCTAGTCAGGCCTTGTGTCAAGTATGCTAATGTTTGATTTTATGAAAGTGGTTTAGTTTGTGTGTGATAAGAGTGATTGCTACGATTAATTTACCATTTAAATTTAAACTCTATGAACTAAACAAACAAGCAAGCAATGGATGCAAGGTTTATTTTAAACCAAAAGAAATTTCTTAGATTTATTTTTATAAAAACAAGAACAATTATGATGCACCTAAATGCAGTATGAATATGCAATCCTATTTCTAGGATGAGTGTTTTTTTTATTTTTCTTTTTGGAATGCAAAAATACTTGCAATCAAGAGTTTTTTTTTAGAAAGGAAGAATTGAAACTAAGATTTTCAATTCAAAAATACAAGAAAGAAAATTTAATTTACAACTAAATGAGATTTCACTAATGCAACTACAATGTCCTAAAATAATTAAGAACCCAAGAAAACTCTAGGGTCCCATTGGGAGTGCCAAAATATTTTACTCTAAATTTTTGTTTTTCTTAGTTTTAAAAAAGAGAAGATAAAATTGAAAAGAAGGGTAGTGGTTATGAGAAATTGGTAGAAGCGCACTCATTGAAGTCCAAAAAATTATGAATAGCTCATCTTTAGTTTGGGAGAATGACCTGAAAATAAGAAAACATTAAGAAAACTTGTTTGTTAGACAAGTAGTTGGGTGGATTGCCTAGCGTGAGCTAGATCCTAGAAGCGAGAGCTTCCTAAGAGGTTGTCAATCCACCTGATTTAAATAATTAAGTTTATAAATGAAAAAGAAAGGTACTTGCATTAAATAATAAAAAATAACTAGAATTAAATACAAGAATGTTTGCTAAAAATATAACTAAAATAAAATAATTTAATGCTAAAAGCTAGTCAAGTCAAAAGTTATGGTTTTGGTTTGGTAATGTGACAAGGGCTAAAAAAATAAGGTTTGGTTGGAGTGGATAAATTATTAAGATGGTAAAAAGGTAAAGGGGTAAAAGGTGGTCAAGAAGGAAAAGCGATAAATGATTAAAATGGTAAGAAAGTAAATGGTCAAAATGGTGAAGAAGTTAAGAGGTAAAGGGGTGAATGGTTAAGAGGGTAAATGGTAAAGGGTAAAGGGGTAAATGGTTTAGAGGATAAAGATGGTAAAGGGATAAAAGGGTAAATGGTAAAGAAAAGAAGAGGTTAATGGGTTAAAGGTATGGAGGTCAAGAAAATAAAAAGTCCAAGGGGTAGGTTTGGAAGTTAAGAAAATAGAAGGCCAAGGGGTATAAGAAATTGAAATACAAGAAAAAAAACAAATATTACCTTGAAGAAGCTTGAAGATGGTTGTTGATGAAGATGTTTTTGTTGACGATAGCTTGCAATTTTGATATAATTTCATTGCTTTGAGCTCCTCTCCTCCAAGATGGATGACCTCCTTCACAAGTGAACACAACCTGCAAGATGAAATGCTCCAACCAAAGACTTCCCAATGGGTGAAAGGTGGGGTCATATTTATAGCAATTCATGCCAAGAAACATGACAAAAGAGTGGAATAGTGAAATGTGGCACCATTTTTCAAGTGGGCTCATAAGTGGGCATTAAGGACAAGGGTGGTGAGATTCCCACTTCACAAAGGTTGTCTTTTACCTTGATAATATGTCTCCCACCTTGCCAATATGTCCAAAATAAGTGGAGATAATGCCCATAGACCCAAATGAGTACAAAAGACTTTCTGCCAAGCTTTTATGTCTTTTGCTAAGCACTTAAAAAGGTGCCCCATGAAGTTTGGCACCATTTTTCTCATGGGTGGGTAAATGAGTCAAGGGATAAGGGTGGTGGGATTCCCACTTTGCTAATAGGTCTCCCACTTGGTTGGTGTGTCTTCCACCTTACTAATGAGTCCAAAATAGGTGGAGATAATGCCTATTTTTTCCTTTCCAAATCACTAGATAAGTGGGAATCCCACTTTGGGCACCACTTTGATGCATGAAGATAAAATATGATGTTGAATGATGGCCCCTTAAGTATAAATTTGCCATATTTTGGAAGGTGTACCCAATGGTGCTTAATGAGGTCATTAGGCACCTTGGATAAGGGTCCCAAGTGGGGTATGATGTCCCACCTCAAGCCACCTCACTTCCAATCCATGTCACTTTTCATATCACTGTTGAGTCACTTACCATGTTACTTGTCATGTCACCTACCATGTCACCATGAATAGTGACATGTCATGTCATCATGAATAGTGACCATGAATAGTAATTTTAAATAGTACTTTTGAATAATACTATATAAATAGTGATAGGTGAATAATGTTGTTGGTTAGGTTAAGAGGGTTGGGTTAAGGGTCAAGAAGGTTTAGGTGGTCCCTAGGGTGGGCCCGAGGCAGTCAAATATCTAGAATTGCTTGTGTGTAGTTTTTTAGTGTCTATAGTATGAGAACAAAGAAACTTGCAAAAATGAATGTGTGATCATCAACAATTCCAAGAATCCTCTTTGAAATGGTCAATCCACATTTTAACAAAGACCAACAAAGAAGATGGAAAAAATGATCTACGATATCTGCAAAATACAAGCTTAAATCAATCTTTCATGTTAAGTAAACAAAATACTATAAACTACGATCGACATATGTACTTAAAGTAATAAAAGTAGATCTAAAGGAGGGCAAAATAAGATAAAGATAACTTTCATAACAAACTATGGGATCTTTCAAGAAAAAAAGTTAGTTAAAAAAATAATTAACTCCAAACAAAACATATTTTCTTTACAATGTACAATAAGAATTAAGCATAAAATCAAGGAATGTATTTAAAAATTTGAGTTTTAAACTTATCAAAAATGAGAGAAAGAAAATGTCTCATGTTTTGTCAAATATGTCCTTGAGACAATTGATAAATTATTAAATGAAGACACATCAAAGTTTGGAGAAGATTCCATAGATTTAGGGATCTAAATCGGTATAACCTTTGACTAAGGTGTTTTAGTAGTTTTCAAATATTGTAAAATATCATGAGTTGATTTACCATAAGATTTACAAAGATATAATTTCTAATATTTAAAAATATGATGTCTGTGTTTACCACAATGCTTACAAATTTTACCATTTTTAATTGAGGTATAAGTAAAAAAAAAATTTATAACCAAAAGAAGTCTTAAGAGATTGAAAGAACTATTGTACAATGTACTTCATTGAAGGGACAACTTCAAATTATCATTACATGTATTAAAACCAAACCCTGCAAAATTTATATTAAATTTAAGTAAAATAAACTCAACAATGTTATTTTTATGATTTCTAAGACCACCACCAGAATAAACTATATATTACATTATTTTTAAACTAGGATTAGATACATTATGTTGTAAAGTAATACACTCTTTAAGAAGTGAAAAAATAACATTAGAAGATTGTGCATTTTCAAAAGATAGCAATTTAAATAGTGAGGGAATTAACAAGTTTTTTGTATTTTACTTAGTTTTGTATTGTGTGAGTTTTGAAATAAATAAATCGTTTGATTTTTATATTCGAGTTAACATGTCAAAAAAATAATTTATTTGTCTTTTTTCAATAATTTGATGCTTAAAATCATTTATTAATACGTCATTAAATTCGGGAAGCCAAATCATTTCAAGAAAAATATATATACAACTAAAAAAAATGATGAAAACAAAATAAATAAATAAATAAAAATGTTAATTTTAACATACTTTAAAAGTACATTAAAGTCATTTAATAAAATAATTGCATTATGTATAATTTAATTACGTCGAAAAGTGTAACTTATAGTAGTAGCCAAAGAGTGTAATGATGTGAGTGGTTCACTTTTATTTTTGTTGGGCCAACATAATAATTATAAAAAAAAAGATTGATCGACAAAAAACATATAATCAACGAACAAGTTATTTGAATATATATATATATATATATAAATGAAAACATTTAATCAAAAAAATATAAATACAAACAACAAAGTATACAATAAAAAATAGCAAACACAGATAAAAGCAAGAACCAACTCCCTTGAATTGTACAACTCTGCTAATCCCAAGCCGTAATACTAGACCTTTGCATCTTTGCATTGAAAGGCTCCTGTGATCCAACATCTTCTGCTAGAAGCATCTGTCCAACATGGCATAGTTCTGCAACATTTTTTATTTGCTCAAAACCTTCTTCTCCTCCAAGTTATCCTGCCACCACCATGTCTGTGTGCTGTGGTATGATTCTTTTGTTCGTTTGGTTTTAGGGTTTTTTCCCTTTGTTTTAGAAGTCCATAATTTTATGATTTAAATTGATTTATATATGATTTTTTGAGAATGTAGTTTAAGGTTTATGAAAGAATTTGAATTAGATTATTAATTTTAATGTAACTTATTCGCATGTTTTTCAGTTATTTTAATATGGCTTTCATAAGTAAACATTGTTTTAATGTTTTTTTTAAATTCTAAATGAAATTAAAATAAAAAGAGTTTGACAAATTTATTCTTAAATTTGTAATAAATTTAGCTTTTATTTTTACGTGTAAACTTTACAAATATAAAATTCAATAAAATTCATTTAATTTTTTTTTTTAACATTAGGGAATTCTACTTAAATTTATAATAGAGTTATACTTTTATTATATAATTATTAATACTTTATATAATTATATTAAAACCTATGGATAAATTATTTTCATTAATTAATAATTAAATAGGTCTATTGTATTTTAAAATTAATAGATAAAATTTTGAATGTTTTATGTCTATCTTTTATAGGTATGGCTCACCCACGATTGAATTTTAAAATCAAAGAGTAGTGAAGACAATATTGAAGAGAATATGCTTGACAATATCGAAGACAATAATGTGAACAAATGATAGAGGAACAAATACAACAACATTATGAGAATGAAAGAGAAAGACGTGCAAAATGTAGGGCTTAAATGCCAATTGAAGAGCTAGAAGCAAAAATGAGACAACATGCCCAAGAAATGATATCACATCGTGAACGAACATCACAAGATGATCAACAAAGATTAAGAAGAAGAAATCAAAGAGAAATGCATTTGACTCAATTTATAGTGGAAGAAAGAAACCAACTACAAGAATGTAATCGTGAATCAATTCAAAGACATCGTCTAATGAATGCTAATAATGATGCTAATTCTGAAGAAGTGAATTCCATGACCATAGAATGTGTGTTAGACACACCAGATAGTATTGAAATAAATGCCATGGATAATAATGTTAAAAATAATATACAAAATACACATGAAAACAGTGGAAATATTGAAGTAGATTTGAAGACATTACATATCATATTTTATCATCATCTAGAAAAATTGGCTTCACCAATTATTTGTTATGTTTATCAAGAAAGTTACTCTAGCATAAATATCTCACGAGCACCTGAAGGTCCCATTTACCACAAATGTCAACAAGTTAAATATGATCATTAATTTTCAGCATTAAGCAATATAGATCCTGGCCAATAGCCACCAAGACTTTCAATTTTAACCCAAGTAGAAGAGATGTTGATAGCATAAGTCAATATAATCCTATAATTCACACATGCATCTGGAGGTCAATATAAAGGACATACGATTAGTTTTCCATAAAAAGTGAACGAAATTGCTAAGGTTTTACCACATCAAATAAAATATTTGTCAATCATTATTGTTCGAAGAAGAGATCAACGTGAAACAAATTATAACTTTATAGTTAATAAAGAGAGAGTATATAGGGCACTAAAATATAAAATAGAACATGAAAAGTTCTATAGAGATGTTTAAATTGATGAAAATGCACTTATTAAACTTCTACCCGAATTTGAAAAAAATATATTTGACCAATTGAACTCTGTACATATGGAATTTGATTCAGATGTGAATGAATATGTATTTTAGGGTCTGATGATGGAAATGGATGAATAAAATATCATAAATCATATGAATTCAATGGCCTCCAAACACCTAAATGCCATGAGAGAGATGGAATTAATCCATGCATGGGTGAATAGTCCTAATTCAGAACCTAGAGATATGATGGATTGGCCAAGAATTGGTCCATCCCCTATAAATGATAATGTCACAGAAGGGTTAATTGATATGGCCTTCCACACATTATTTTTAGATGGAGTATGTGATTGGTTAGAACTGAGAATGAAATGAGTGCATCTACATGAATTTTTTAGACATTTGATTCGATACAGGGATCACCATTTTGGATGACACCCGTGATTCAAATATTACTTGATGAACATGATTATGAGACATCATGCAAAAAATTCATTTGTAGTGTTTGTGAAAAAGAGTTTACAAGACATGCCAATCACCATTAATGAATTACGTGAGCATATGGACAATGTGCCCCACTCTCATCTAGTTGACCGTTTGATGCATTTTGGTACCACATTGAGGGGTACAAGGTCTTATTGGGCAAAAATTCATGCAAAATTAAGTGACATGTTGCATCATATTGAAACACTAATAATTTTATTCACGTTGAGTGCAACTGATGTGTATTGGCCCGGTATGTATGCACTAATGCCAAGAACACCACCAACTAATCCCCAAGAATCATAAAAATGACATCGACAAACTATTATTGACTATCCTCATATAGTGACATACTACATGAAAGGAGATACTACAAAAATTAATGAAAGTGAAAGATTATTGGTTGAGATATGAATGAAAACATAGAAGTTCACCACATGTGCATGGGTTCATATGGTTAAAGGGAGCACCAAAAATGGAAAATATTGATTGGATAAATAATCATGATCTACAAAATTTTAAAAACTACTTTGATTCTATTGCCATGACTAGAATCCATGTGGAGATCCACATCAACAAAACATACATGTATGCTATCAATTATTTTTATATATAACTTTTACATAATAATTAATTTGTCTCATACTACGATGAAATTGTATATATGATGAAATATAGGTATTACAAAATTTTACACAACATCCATGTCTTCAAAATACACATTAACTAGCACAAGTGGATCTTGACCATGACTATGAAGAGTTACTCAATTATGTAGAGCGTCATACAATGTGTAGAGAGGGTGATTGTTTACGTAAGAAAAGAGGAAAGATGGTTTGTAGGTATGATATTCATACATTCATTTTTTTCTATATATAAATATATCATAATGTGCTTACATAAACTTTTATTATTATTATTTTGATAGGTACAATGCATCATGGCCATTGAATCTGAATAGATCAAAATTATTCAAGACCTAGAAATAGGAGATAAAAAATATGAGCCTGCATGAAATGATGATTGTGTAACTACACATAACTAAAACATACTATAATTATGGAGAGCAAATGTATATTGGCAACATGTACTTGCAAAATATGCGATAATCAATTACATTACCATATATGTGACAAAATCTGAGAAGATTTTTGAAAATTATCATTAAATGTTAATGTGACTTGTAAACATTAAAAACCCTAACGAATTAGCAGCTATATCATATATAAGACTCCTAACATAAACCCTTGTCAAAAGAGACATTAGGGCACAAGAGACGTGTCATATGTTGTTGGAGCTTCCATTGGTAGAAAGCAGTAGAGTATTTGTCACTTTGAATGTTTCACACAAAGTGTTCAAACTGGTGATGCATACTATAGAACCAAAAAATGATACACCATTAAAAGATTTCATTGATGGATACATAAACATACCGTATGAAATGATTTTTTTTTTCACTTATAGAGACATCTCGATTGTGGTCATATAATCCTAGGTGAAGGCGAGATAATAAATGGGAGGCTAGGAGTGTGGCAACTATTGTGAGAGTATTCCCAAGGTTTGCTATAGTATGAGTATATGAATCAAAAAAATGGATTGATTTCTATTGGTTAGAGTTATTGATTCACAAGCCAATTTGAAATATAGAAAGAGATATTAGACTTGATGATGGTATAATAACATCAAACTGGGAGTCATTTAATTACAATCATTAGCATGTGGAGTGGAGGACTATGTTAGATGACCATGAAAATCAAAGTGATGATAAATGTGATGATGTTCAAGTTGTTCATCAAAATACAATGGAACATGAGTGGGAAATTATATCAAGGCTACATCGTGGGCAAATTATGGAAGTATCATAAATAATTAGAAGAATTTGGCTGGTTTGCAGATGGTGGGGGAGCGGCTTTAAGGACAAATACATTCATGGTTCCTTTGCCCTTAGTATTGGTATTTGTTTGGTTGTTTCGTTTGAAAGAAGAGGCCTCATTGCTTTTATAGGTGGAGTTTTTATTTTTCAATTTTAGCCTCCATTCGTCAATGGCTCTATTCTCTAGCTTACATGCCATGGTAAAATCTTCATCAAAAGTATGAAAGCTTTGGACACATAGTGTGAAGAAGATATGTTTGGTACATGCTTGAGAAAAGAGCTCTATGAGTTCAAGTTGAGGCAAGGAAAATGAAAGTTGGTCCATTAGGTTCCTCCAATGAGCCACAAAATTGGGAATGGACTCATCCTCAAACTGCCATATGGAATAGAGGTCGGTAATAGAAACTTTCTTGGAGATGTTAATCAAAAAGTGATCTAAGAAATTTTGGACTAGTTGGGTGAAAGAGACGATGGAATGTTTGGGTAAGGCACTATACCAATCTAAGGTTGGGTCGGCTAAAGACATGGGGAAATTGCGGAGAAGAAGGGCATCATCATAGGCTATGAGAAGACAAACATAACTAAATGCCCTAAGGTGTTGTTGGGGATCCTCCTTACTTTGAAATTTGGAAAACTTGGGAAGTTCCCATTAGGGAGGATAAGGTCAAATAGGGACAGATGGGTGAATAGGTTCATTAAAAATTTGGTCATAGGATAAATGGTCATGAGCCCCTGAAATAGATGATTTTAGATTAGACATTTTATCTATCAACATCTTAATTAAATTAATTTGAGGTTGGGTAGTTGCATAATTGGGTGGTAGGTTTAGTTGATGTTGGGTGGCTGCAATATATGGATAAGAGGTGGAAGGTTGAGAAAAAGCCACATATTAGTATGTGGTCATTAAAGGTTGGGATGAAAGGGATATGTATCCTTGTGGATTAAAAACATATTGGTATGATGTTATATGGGTTTGTTGAGGGATGGACATGGGTTGGTTTGGAGGTATGGTTGAAGTGGTAGTCCTTGTGCTAATAGGTAGAAGGGTAGAAGGTATGGAGGCAAAGGAACCATGAATGTATTTGTCTATGTTTATCATAATGTGCTTACATAAACTATTTTTTATTTTATTTTTATAGGGACAATGCACCATGGCCATTGAATTTGAATGGATCAAAATTATTCAAGACCCAAAAACAGGAGATAAAAAATATGATCCTGTAAGAAATGATGATCATGTAAATACACATAACTAAAGCATACTACAATTATGGAGAAAAAATGTATATTGGCAACATGTACTTTCAAAACATGTGATAATCAATTACATTGCCAAATATGTGATAAAAGCTGAGAAGAGTTCTGAAACTTATCATTAAATGTTAATGTGACTTGTAAACATTGAAAACCCTAACGAATTAATAGTTAGATCATATATAAGACTCATAATATAAAACCTTATTGAAAGAGACATTAGGGCACAAGAGACATGTCATATGTTGTTGGAGCTTCTATTGGTAGAAAGTAGTAGAGTGTTTGTCACTTTGAATGTTTCACGTAAAGTGTTCAAACCAGTGATGCATACTATAGAACCAAAAAATGATAAACCCTTAAAAGCTTTCATTGATGGATACATGAACATACTTTATTAAATGGAAACTTTTTCACTTAAAGAGACATCTAGATCATGGTCATATAATCCTAGGTGAAGGCGAGATAATAAATGGGAGGCTAAGAGTGTGGAAACTATTGTGAGAGTATTCCCAAGGTTTAATACAGTACGAGTATAGGAATCAAAAAAATGGCTTGATTTCTACTGGTTAGAGTTATTGCTTTACAAGCCATTTCAAAATATAGAAAGAGATATTAGACTTGATGATGATATAATAACATCAAAATGGGAGTCATTTAATTACAATCATTGGCATGTAGAGTGGAGGACTATGTTAGATGACCATGAAAATCAAAGTGATGTTGAATGTGATGATGTTCAATTTGTTCATCAAAATACAATGGAACATGAGTGGGAAATCATATCAAGGCTACATCATGGGAAAATTATGCAAGTATCATAAATATATATGTTGGGCAGAAAGATCTTGATAAACAAGCACCATGAAATCATCAATCTAAAGGAGAAGAATACACAAGTTCAGATATAAAATTCATAAGCACAATGAATGACAATGGATTACTCATATTGGATGATATAACAAGTAATATTTCATATGGAACATTAGGTGCCAAATAAAAAAAGGAACTTGATATAATCATGAGGCATTTTATTCATACGCATAATATCGTACCACTATGCATGATAATTCAAAGAACAATAGGAACAATAAAATTACATCTAATTGATGCCATTCATGAAGCTTTTTAAAATGAATTATTAGTTATGTAGTGTTTTCCACTTTTATTACTTGCACCAACTGGAGTTACAATGTTTAATATTGGTGCTTCGATAATCCACTTAACACTATGAGTCCCAATCATAAACTTTACTGATTCAGAAGGAATAAGACTCACAAATTTTCAAGAGGAAATACAACATATAAAATACATATTTATTGATGAAATGAGTTTCAATGGGGAAAAATGTTGCAGAACATAGATGCACGACTTCATCAAGCATTTCCAAAAAATGCAAACATGAGTTTTGGAGGTAGATCAATCATTTTAGTAGGATATTTGGTCTAGCTATCTCCTATGAGTGATAAAGCATCATACAATAATAACAGACATGGAAAAATATTATGGGAAGAATTCTAAATAGTTTTTACTCTAGATAAGGTATTTAGATAAGAAGCGAAAAGTGACGACCAAAAAAGGTTTCGACAACTGCTCACAAATATTAGAGATGCACATCCAACTATTGATGATTGGAAATTATTGATGTCAGGAACAAATAGTGTATTACATCCAAACATCAGGGAAGATTTTAATGATGTTCATTTATTTGAAATGAATTATAAAGTGAAAAACCATAACAGAATGAATTTGAAATCATTAAAAGGACTGATTGCATGGAGCATTACAATTAGAACAGGTAGTACCAATCCATGATGATGTCAAAATGATGGATTGGATGTGGAGTTATTAATTGATAATGATGCAAGGGTGATGTTAACCTCCAACCTATAGATAGAAGCAGGAGTTGTAAATGGATCTCTAGAATATATTTGAAGTATAGTATACAAACCTGGAAGTTCCCCATCAGAGCCACCTACATATGTTATGGTGGAATTTGACAGTTACTCTGGAATGCCATTTGTAGATGTAACTTTGCATATAATTCCAATTACACTATTACAAAGGGGACGGACATGACATCTACCCTTACGAATGGCTTGGGGATTATCCATACATAAATCACAAGGATTGACTCTTTCTAAAGCACCAATTGATATAGGGCATACAAAAAGACTAGGGTTAACATTTATGGCCATCTCGCATGTAAAATCTCTAGAAGGACTCAAAATTTGGTCTCCATTTTCATACGACAAAGATGAGAAGTTGAAAACAGGAAAACAACTATCCAAATGGAAAGTTGTGGAAGAAAGACTCATGTCCTTAGAACTACAATAATGTTACATATTTAATATCACATATATTATAATTACTTTCACATTTCCATGTATATGAAATTATTTTATTTAATTATCATTGAATGTGATATATATTTCTTTTTTGGATGAACATGAAATGATGAATTAATTGGTATTTATTGTTAAATGTGCATGCCACACATGTGGGTGCTACTCGCATAGATATCTTAAATACATCTATCTAAAATATGGCGAGAGATATCAATCTTGAGGTGCCTATCTAACTACATCACAATATAAGTGCCTCGAGATTGATATCTCTTGGTGTATTTTAGATAGATGTATTTAAGATATATATGCTAGTTTAAAAGCACATGGAGGGAAAATATACTTGATGCATTCATTCCACATGAGAAAGTAAGAGAAAAAGACTTTTTTTTAGTTATTAACTTTTAATCAATAAAAGGACTCATGAAGAATTGAAAAACATTTATTAATTTAAAAAAATATATTAATGTCTCAGGAAAGGTGTCATGAATATTTTTGTTGTATGTGAGAGAAAAGAAAAGAAAATGTTAATTATGAAACAATAAAATAATTTTATAGATGTTAATAATGTTAAATCATATCAAATAAAAAGACAAGGTGTAACTAGTCAATATCAAGCTCAAGAAAGATGTTGTAAGCTAAGAAAGATGTGTCTCTTACTAGAAGCAAATAGTCTAATATAATTGAAGGATGGTGTCTTAGGGAAGATGCCAAGTTGAAACAACAGAACTGTAATAGTTTGATGCCAAGCTTAGATTTGTAACAACTAAAAATAAGGTGAGACACTTCTTGAAGGAGGAAAAATAAGATGTTTGGGATTCTAAGATAAAATGACGGTTAAATTAATTAGGGAAGAAAAGTTTGGATTGAAATGCAAGTATGACAAAAATAAAATATATTCAACGTATGGGTAAAAAAAATAGAGTAAGACACTAAAAACCATTTTCAAGGCTGTAGGCCCTTGCAAAAAAATATGTCAAAAAACTAATATTATCTAGCCAAGTCCCTGCAATGACTTAACATTCAACGCTAAAAAATGTGCTCTAATACTATGTTAAGAATTATGTCAAGATTGATTAAATAATATTGAAAACATAACACAATGAATACATAAAAGAATAATAGTACCTCAATATCAAATCACAAGATAAATCAAGATACAAGAATTATCAAGTGGGGAAAACTGTTAAGTGGAATAAAATTTTATGTATATTAAGAAGACTTACAAATTAAAATTATCTATGTACAATCTCAATAGAAGAAAAGAGAATAGAGAAGAGAGATGAACCTCCAACCATAAGAGAAAAATCTCAAGATAAATTAATGTGTAGAATGTGAGAGGAGATAGCTCTTTAAATAGAACTATAAGGAAAGAATAGTTATTTACACACCTTATTGCATGTGTCAAATTTTCGTAATCCCAATAAGGTAAAGGGGAGGTGTGTGAAAAGTGTAGGGGTAGTTACATATAACATGTAACTCCAATATTACTTACAAAATGACAAAAGATATGTGACATCTCATAAATCTGGAATTAAGTGAATTTATTATAATAATAAACACATAACTAAATAGACTTAATATTAACCTAAATTATCCTAAATAAAGATTAATGTCCAACATATTGACATGACACTGATCAACCAAGATAGAAAAACTTACTCAACACATGTTCTATAAATACTTCCTCAAGATATTCAACATGATAAAGAAGGTCAATCATGCATTCATAATGATACAGTGTTGTAATGTAACATTATTTAGTCATGTTATTGAAGCATGTACATAAGAGTTAGTCATGCTTCATTTCCCACTTGCAAGAAAGTCTATAAATATATTTTTACATTCTTGAATGGAAATTTATTATTTTACCACTTCAAAAAGGAGATAAAAGCATAACTTTTTAATTCCACAAAGATGACATGGTTTGAACTAGAAAAAACATATTTTGAACTTGATAAATATTATTGCATACAATGATAAAATATATAAGATAATTTGTAATTGATCTGAATGTATAAGAAATGATGCTTAGGTAGAGTGTATCCTTTAGAAAACATGGACTAAGTTATAAACCCATAGTTGAGTTTGAGACAATGGGCTTGTTTTAAATCAGAAGATGTCTCAGGTTTCCATTGAAATGAGTACAAATGTTGGGATAGTAAGATAAGAATCACCTTAATTGCATTAACTAATACTAGGAGCATCATCAAAAAATTTAATCTCATAAGAACATTAATGGCTTCGATATCTATGAATAACTTAAACAATAGTGATACAAATAAGTATTTTAAAAAATCATTATCTCTCACTTTATCTCAACTCATCTCAACACTCAAAATTTGATCTAGATCTTATTGATACTTTCTCCCTCTCATCACTTTCATCACCTATCAGTCTTATCTAGTAATGGTTAAATTTTTAAGCGAACTCTCTTATTTTATGTTATAGATAGGCCATAGGTTCTTGTGAACATGCCTCTGTATAATACCCATATTTATGCCTCCTAACACTCTTATAGAGGAGTTTCTAAAATGTGTGGAACAAGTATGAATAAATAAAGCATCCATGAAGGTCATCGTAAGAACCTTGACAATCCTAATCTAGTATTAACACTGAATACCTTCTACAAAGAGGAAAAAGGGGTTCTACTCCACTCTGGTTTTCCATACTATAGAAAAATAAAAGCTATAGCTCACCCAATAGATAAAGGGGATGTAATTAAATCAGTTAAGGTACTAGAGTGATTCATGTTAGTCATGTATAGTGGTGAAATCCCATGGATACCTAGATACCCTCTTCTCCTCAATACTTCAAATCTATTGACCATAGAGCACTAACCAATTCATTGTGGGTTAAGGATCCCTGAGATCACTACTTCCATTATGTTGTAAATAATTTCATCATAATGAAAATAATGTGTTCCTGCAAACAATGATTAATAATGATTCACAATATTGTAAATGCACTAAAATATTCACATTACCTAGCCTCAATCTCTAAAAATATTATTATGGTTATTATAATACCAACAAAAAAAAGCACCACCATTTATCTTAATAAACCAATGAAATTCCTATTTACTTTTGCAATAAGAAAGTATAAACATTGAAAGAATACATGAGTGCATAAATTAAGTATTGATAAACATATATGAAAGGAAAAAGTCACAAGTAATTCTTGTAGTAGTTTATTGTCTGTACCTCCAAAATACTGCATAAAATTCCTTGAAGTGTTACTTTCCACCTTGTCAAACCTCTTCCTCTTCCTCATGAGAAAACATATAACATGATGTGCTATGTGAATTGTCTGAATAAATACATAAATGAAATGAGAAAAGTTCTGGGAAGATAGACAATTCACATGAATCACCCTTGATCACAATCATGCACATAATCATATGGAGCACCTAATCTCAAAAAAAAATATTTTCACAAATTAATTCATAATGATTACATGTGAAGATGATTACATGTGGACATACATCTAAACATAATTACACATGGACATATATATGAATATGATTACATCGAAACATACTTATCAATATGATTACACGTGAGCATACATGTCAACATGATTACATGTGAACATACATCTCAAAAATGATTAAATATGAACAGACATCTCAACATGATTATATGTGAACACACATCTCAACATGATTATATGTGAACATACATTCAACATGATTGATAGTATGTATTATTCAATAATTAATAGTGCTAGTTATAATAAATATTTCAAATAATCCATAATGATTAATAATCCATAATAGTAGCTAAAGTTATTCAATAAATTGATACTTGTACTATTCAATAAATAATAATCCAAGTAATATTAAATAATTGTAGCATTTATATTTCCATTATTAAACAAGGGGTTTGTATTGAAATTATTTGTACTTGTGTTTGTATGTAAATGTGTTTTTTTTGTATTTATATCATGAGTATGTAGTATTTTGTTGTCGAAATAAGTGATGCAGAGGAGGGGGAACAATAATGTTTTTTAAAGACATTAACACACTTGATAATTTTAATAGGGGAGTAATGCATTTAATATGTGTAAGATATACATTGAATATATAACATTCCTAGTATTCCATGCATTTATTTTTGTCATTTATTGAGCTTAATATGAGATGAATTTTGATGTTTTTAAAGTCTAATTAATGTACATGATCTATGAAATCATCTTTTAAATTATGTATAATAGGATGTTGTTACATAAATGAAAAATTGTCATTGACATCTGTGTAGGTTCGAAGTACAACTATTAGAAGTGTTGAATGTGTGGAGGATGGATATATATTGATTATATACCATGAGATGCAGTAATAAACTTTCAAGTCCTTTGTGGCAAGATTAATGTGGCTTGAAAATGTGTATTTGAATGTGTCAGAGATTTTTTAAATAGCATTTTTCATTAAGTTCATTGAAAAATTGTTATAGTTAAAAAATTCATGTTGAACATATTGTGCAATTTAATTGATGCAAATTAATGATAAATATTTTATCTCCATTAAAGGGACTAGACAAAAAGGTGATGCATGAATCATGCCAAGTCATGTATCCATGGGAGATATTTAATCAAGCATATTATGTAATTATGGAAGATCCACATCTAGAAAATTCTACCTATTTTTACTAAATTTGAAAGAAGATAGATCTAGTAGTTAAAATCACATATAAATATAATGAAAGTGATAATGGCACCAACATATGTAGGGTATCTGATTTGATGGATTGACGTCAAAGTATCCATGTCAGACCCACTAAGGTCATCATTGTTACAACATTTAAGAATCATTATGGGGAATATTTATAATTCTCTTAGGTCTATGTCTATTTAAGGAAAGTAACTAATATTAGGGGATATGAGTAAAACATACTATCAATTTGACTTAATTTAAGCTAACATCCATCTTGTATTCTTTGATAATGCCACCTCAACATTAATAATAACAAAATCATGCAAGAGTATATTAAATCCAGTTATTTATAACATCATTATTATAAGGGATACATGCCAATTTTGGAATTAATTTAAAGGAATATGCTTGAATAACACCTAGGGAATATGCTATTATTTATAGGATAAACTTTATAAAAAGATTATAATTATCATTAAAATATATGTTTCAAATTATTTGATTGGGTAAATAAAAACCAACTAATTGCTAAGTGATTCCTATACTTCTTACCTTGGTAGGAACTGATAACAATAATCGACAATGATTTTCAACACATCCCTAGAGTCACATTTTCCATTCATTTTTAAATAACAATCCATCACTATCCATCATATTCAACAGTCACAATGGTCAAGGCCTTCATAATATATTTCCATGCAAAATAAATGAGTACAAATTATTAGAAATAGATATTGAAATTAATGCATACATAATACAAAACTAACCATGTAAACACTTTTAGTAAACTTTTATTAAGTAAGAAATAATTCAATTAATTATCAACTAAGACTATGTATCGAATATTTCAAAGTTGAACAGATCAACATGATCATATTCTTCATTTATGTATTAATTGTTTGGAAGAAATGAATTCACCATTACAATAACACCCAACATCACAAGCACCGCTCTATCTCTAACAAGTTATATCCTCTCTATAATGGAATGCATACCTTTCTTACAATATTCTCTATTAATACACAAAGACATTCTTGAATCTGCAAGTAATTCAAAATAGAATGAATTGGATAAAATAAAGCCTCATGATTAATGAAATAAATAGTTCTTCTAACCACATGCACACATGACACATTGCTACACAAATAAAAAATTCTTAGTCCATAAACTGGATTGTAAGCTTCTACCCTAGTAGACTTAAATGCATGATCAAATTAAAGCTACAACCATATCAAAACAAGGTAAGTTTTCCTAAACATCATATGATTGGGTTTTCCTTATCCTATACAAGTAAAATAACCCATACATAGTCTCTAGGCATATACTATTCACAAAGGGGATCACTAGGCACCATTCAATTCCAATAAAACAAAGATCAAAATAGAAAGAAGTATCAAGAGGCTTATGAACTAAAATGCCATCTTTACACCATGATATATTCAAACCATCAAAACATGTGTGACACATAGAATATGTAGATAAAACTCATACTATAATTATCATGCATACTTTACTTTTAGCAAGGCTACAATGCATATGATGAAACAAACCACTTGTTTCCGTAAGGGACATTCAGGTCTATCTTTGGAAAGGAGTTTATAAAACCCTGATAATACTATTCCTATCCAATAATATGACCCAATTATAGAAAAATAATAGGGCTTTATCACAAAATATTATCTCTTCTAAATCTAATAACCATGCCTAGCTAGTGAGATCATATTCCTTTAAGCCAAACATACATAGCTTACAATGTAAACAACTGGGATAAAGTCACTAATTTCAAGATGTTAGGCACTATATAAGTCATAGAGATGGTAATGCAACTAAAGTTTCATGTAATACACTTCCTGATAGTCCACTTGTTATAAGAGGCACTCAACATCTCAATAGTGAAAAGGGATATTAGGGCTAGTATCATCTAATATATAGACTGCAAAACATGACAAGATATGCAGTGCAACAAAATTTATTTAATTGAAAATTAGTAATGAAAACCTTAGTAACATGTTGTAGTTCCCATCCCATTTTCCAGTTCTCATGAATTGTTAATAACAAGGAGAGTATACACTACTAAAATACTTCTTGCAAACAACTGAGTTCCAATAGATATAACAAACATTAATGTTCATTTATTATCATTAAAAGAGAACTTTAATTTTAAAACCAAATTACATCTATTTACCGATCCTTTTTCATATACGTCAACTATGTCTTGGCTTAATCAACAAATAAAATAAAACCAACAAACCATTCCATATGCAAATGATAAGGACATAAACTCAACAAAGATTCATTTAGCACATTACCTAGTAGTAATGCCTTTATTGATTGATCTTAAGTAGAGAGGTTATATATTGATCAAGATTAATGTGCATAATAAAATGCAGATGCACCCTTTTTCAACAATCAAAAAAATAAGTGAACAACATTTACATAGAAACCATTCCTTTTTATGGCACAATGAATGGATCTAATACAAATAATAAATGTATCACAATGCTTTCAAAGACACCACTCCTCTTCATCTAAATCTTAAAGGAAATTATAACATATAAATAAATCAATATAAAATATGGCAGGGTGTAGCAAAAGTGAAGAGAACTAAATGATGTCAATATTACATACCTTTGATGATTTTCATACCATGTTTTTTGATGCATCAATATTAATATCACTAAGGGTCCAAATTTCATTTGATTGGACATTTTTTTGGAGTGTGTTTACTTAGTATTAGTGAAGTGCATCCATAATATTGGGTCATCACACATGGCCTTGAAAATGGTAAGAATACAATGATTTTTTGGGGTCAGGACACAATGGCAAGGTTGGCCCCATTGAATAATGCATATGGTACCTTTTGTAGCCATACAACCTTTAGTGTAAAATGAGACATCATCACTAGGGTATAAATAAAAAAGGATGGAGAAGGAAGATTTAAAATCAGTGTGAGTGTTGTTAATGGTCGACCATATATCATCCTTATCATGTTTAACTTAATCACTCAACAATATAATAATCTATGGTTCTCACTTTTCCTCCATGCCATTATTTCACAAAGGATGGATGATAAATATTAGAATGGGCTAAGTGTTAAAAATAATTATAATAACATTTTGTATAGACATAATAATTGAATTTTTATCCCAAATTAGTTCATCATCCCCATATTTTTTTATTTTATTTTTCCTCACAAACCCTTTTCCCTTTCCTTGACAATAACTAGCTCAATGTAATGTCATCATCCTTACTAGAATGGGTATGTGGGTTATGTATATCATTTATTGATGATGGTTATTTGTAAACATAATATGAGCTAAATTTCCATGCATGTGAACAATTCAACACATTTCATCTCATTTAGTGTTCACAATTATCTGCACTATGCTCTTGCTCTATCCTTATCCTTTCTTGCTCCATGTTTCAAAAATACTTCCTCTGTATAATTGAGACATGCCTCCTCCATTTAATGTTTTCAATAGATTTTGTCATTGATAGCCTTCATGGCTATTCCACTTAGATTTCAAACTTAAAATTCTTTCTCCTTAGCCATCCATGATAATTTCAGCCTACTCCTCTTATTTAAGGTTTGATTCTTTATCATTTGATCTATTGATCTAAATTTAGTTTATCTTATTGTGTATGCCCTTCCCATTGGCTTCTTTTTTCTACTTCCTAGACACCCTAGGGGCCTACTTGGAACAAGTTGCTTATCATGAATCTTATTCTTGTGAGTGTTGATTCTCTCTACTAAAAAAAATTGACGTCCACCCTCATTAGAATATATGTTAAATGGGTGTAACAAACAAGATTTTAAATCCTACTTATCAATACACTTGTGAAAAATATTATATTCACCTAAAATTAAAACTCAAGAAATAATCATAGGTTTAAAATCCTACAAAAAATTATCAAATCAACAAGAATAACCAATCATCCTCATAAATAATAAAGTGCAATTACACATTTATGTTCCTCCTCCTTAGGATCATATTGTGAGGTTTATAACAACCAATCACTATAATCTTCACCAACAATATCTTGAATGTTTTCTAGCTCCACTTACTCATATGAAATTGGTCAATATATATATGCCAATGAAGACTTATATTGTTGCATATAAAACAAAGAGCGTTTACAATCATGATGATGGAAGAAACAAGAAGAATTAAAAAGAAATCATACATTCATGGGGACAAACTCATCATGAATGTCACTTCCATTTGCCTCACCATTGCCCCACTTCACCTCTTCTTGCCACAATGGTTAATATATACATGTCAATCAAAAAATATATCATTACATATATAAGACATATACATACACATGTGCAAGTATGTAAAATCATAAAGTGGATGCGAAGTAGTCAAATGTTGAATGTTATAAACAACTATAATGCTAATGATGACTTATATTATTTCACATAAAAAAAGGACCCTATATGAACATGATGATGGAATAAAGAAGAATAATTACAAAAAAACTTACATTCTTGTGAATAAATTCATCACAAGTTTTGTTAACATCCTCCTCACCCTTTTCCAACTCCACCTTCTCTTGTCAAAATGGTTAAAATATATATATCAATAAAAAAATATATCATTGCATATATAAGACATCTACATGCATACATGGAAGTGTGTAAAATAATAAAGTGGATGAAAAGTGGTCAAATGTTAAATATGATAGAAAAATATAAAGAAAATTACATGTAACATGGCCAATAAACAAAGCAGCATTAACAATACATGTGTTGATCTCGTCACAATCTAAATCTCATCTATTTGATGCATCGCTTGTAACCCTTGTAGGAATTTTATCAAACAACCATTGAGATATGGATTTGAGACATTTGAGAATGAATGACTATAATGTAAAATGTTGTTTCTCCTAAATAATCACTGTAAATAACGATTAGTATTGTCTATAACAATGGATTCCAAGTGGTTAAATGTATATTATTGTCAAAAAAAATTGAACTTCAATCATGGGTAAGAGAGATACAACCTCAATAATATTACCAATCATAACCTGATGAGAATCCCACCCCCACTGGTGGATGCATTGTCCACAACCATTTTACAAGATTTGTTAACTTTAGACAAACATATATACTTAGGATAGGCACACATGAATGATTTGTTGCTGAATATTTCCCTCTCCTAAAATAATTCATACAACAATCCATTACTATTAAATTTTTTTAACTGAACTAAAAATTTCTAGTTCATGGGTAATAAATAAAATTACATACCATGCAATCCGTATAACCTGTGATTTCTTCTAGGATATCCATCATAAATATAGAGATAAAGAAGAAGGTAATCATTAAAAGGGTAAAACATAGACTCTTTGAATTGGTATGAGATAATTGTGAGATGTTTTATACATGTGGTGGATGTCTTACAAGTCTGTTGAAGTTTTTATAGGTGTGATAAACATATAATAAAATTGGTTATCCTTATGTCGTGTTAAATAACATAAAAACTCTTCAAGTAGATAAACTAGTAAATATATCCACCTTAATACCCATACGATATATACTAAATAATATTCCAAAGAGATGAGGTGGGGCCTCAAACAACCTTATGTAACTAGCACATATACATGTGTTACCTTATGAAACTAGCACAAACACATGTTACCTTATGCAACTAACACAAATACATATGAACATGTATATGATCAACTATAGGAGATGTTATTATCATGTGATTATAATATAAAATAGAACATGCTACTCCCTGTACTTGAAAAAATATCCCATTAACAATACATATAAGACAGAAGCACTACTATTTATCATGTGCATAAGTCTAGGCACTATATTCACAAACTTCATAGAATAATATTAGGTTGTTTACATTAGACACATTGTCACATTGTGTCAAGTTTGTCAGATTAATAGTGCCCAAAATTTTATCACATTCAAATTTGATTTAATATTATGTAATGAAGAGTATTAGGGTGTTGGGGATTCACCAAAGACCTAGTGATAATACTAAACCCTAACACCCATAAAATTTATATAAAAGCTCCTGTATTCTAAAAATTAATCTACAAAAAAATGCTATTTCTTACCTTTGAAAAATATGAAAGCAATGTATATAAACCAATAACTATATCTATAAAACCTCTTGCATATATTGAATTATAGGGTTTCAATATGGTCACAATTAGTTTCATAACATACTATAAGATGATGCATCTATGAACGATGAATAGATGTGAAATATGTCACAATTAGAACTCTAGAAATTAATTTGCACAACAAGGTTCTTTCTTACCCTTGTAAAACATGAATACAATATACATATTTTGATAAAATTAAAGATTTCAAATCATTAAGTTTGGTACTAGTTCCAAGTCACTTCAAGGGAATATGTCACTCTAGTGATAAGTTTGTACAAGTATTTAATTTTCAGTTTCCAGTTAGTTTAAACATTATTTTACACAATAAATTTATTTCTTACACATGGAAAACATGAGTGTAAAGTCTATAAAACCCTAAAGTTGTCCATAAACCCCCTACATATATTTAATTATAAGGTTTCAATATAGCCACAATAAATTTAAAACCTACAATAAGATGTGACATCTATAAACAATAAATAAATGTGAAATACGCCTCAATTAACATTCTAAAAATTAAATTGCACAATAAGTTTCTTTCTCACTCATGGAAAACATGAATGTAATGTACGCATGTGACCAAAATCAAAGAGCTCAAATAATGTAAGTTTGGTACTAGTTCCAAGTCACTTCAAGAGAATATGTAAGTCTAGTGAAAAGTTTATACAAATATTTGGTTTTTAGTTTCTATTCAATTCATACATTATTATGCACAACAAGGTTATTTCTTACCCATGGAAAATATGAACGCAATGTCTATAAAACAATAACCATATCCATAAACCCCTATATTGAATTGTATGGTTTCAAGATATCTAAGATCAGTTTTAGAACATATTATAGGATATGTATGAAATGACTAGAAAATGAAAAGAGGAATGCAGGAAAATAATCAATTTAGTTTTATATTCTAATAAATAAATATGACATGGAAAACTATATGTAGGGGGTTTATAGACATTATGTGGGTGTTAAATACATGAACCCTAAGAGTATCCAACAAGCACAAATGTATGTGGCATAAGTGAACTACCAATTCCAAGTCACTTCAAGGGAATATGTTAGTCTAGTGATAAGTTTATGCAAGTATTTAGTTTTCAATTTCAGTCAGTTCATACATATATCTGTACAAAAAGGTTCATACATAACATATCATTTCATACATATATGAAACACACACACACACACACACACACACACACACACACACACACACACACACACACACATTTCATACATAACATATCATTGCATGCATATATGAACCACATATATGTTTTTTTTCATACATAACATGAATGTAATGTCTATAAAACCCTAACCATATTGTTTTTCCTTAAGAGTGTGTCCATAGGACAATTCATGGGTAAGAGTATGTTGTTGAAGAATAATAAGTTTGTTGAATCACTCATTGCATGTTAAATCTATACAGGTATACAAGTATAAGGTTTAAAATTTCATGGGTATGAGAGTGTCCATTATATGGTTTTTTCTTGTGCAATGGAAACACTCTTACCCATGGAAAACCTAAATGTAGTGTTTATAAATTAAATTGTTCTTTCAAATTGGATGACACATATTAACCCAAAACTAAAATAAAGATTAAAAAAATAGGATTTGAATTAATTTATGATGGGTATCCATTAAAGTTTCCATGGACCATTGCAATCATCAAGGAAAAAAACACAATTTAAACATTTTAGAATTTTTTTTTACTTTAAATAACATAAACAATTTCAAAAGTTTCAGCAAAACTATGTGCTAATGCAACCTTATTAGACCCCATGAAGGAAAAATAATTTAAACTACAGTGTGTTGATCCCAAGGTACAACTCCATAAAATCCACCTTTATGGGCATTTAGGTACAACTATTGAACCTTCAACTCCATTAAAGCTGGTACCTACATAAAAAACATTATGTAAGGCTCACCATTTCTCAATAAATATAAAAGTGAAGCACAATTTGAAAAATACCTCCAAAATTTTAAAAATTTGTCCAATCCCAATTAAAATGTATAATTAATGGAATTGAAGACAACTGATCAATTAAGATTTGAATTTGAATTTCATAAATATTATAAATTAGAGGTATGAGGATGTCCAAATATATCAAATTCGATTCATGCAGAGTTCATTCCACTTGGTTATCTTTAACCATTACACTATTTAGAGACTCATATTATTGAATTGATCAAAGTTTTCCTCTTGGGAGGATTGATAAAGGCTCCAACAATTTTCAACACCAAAGTTGGTAGGTGGAAGACATTACTTTGTGTTTTTTCATAATATTTTGTCTTATGCACATCAATCTTCCTTATTCTTAAATTTTTAATCATAACTATTTTGCATTAACTTTAATAGGGATATTTGAATGCATATATTCAAATAAAATATCTCATGCCCACAATCATCACTTATTCAACATCTTGAATGAAGATTACTTTTTAATTTATCTATATGCATGTGATTTGATAGAATGTCATAAAAAATAAAGAACATGTGAAAATATCAATACAAATGTATGGACTTGAAAAATACTAATGGAATGTGTTAGGAGAGTGTGATAATACCATGAAACTAGCTTCAAATGTGTTATGGTTTGAATTCAATGGTTATATGATTGTATTCATAATTTATACTTTTATGGTTAAAAATCAATTAAATGATAATAAATGTTTTGATGATAAATTATATAGGGTGATTCAAAACATTGATTAAAAGAACTTGTAATATAGGTCTTTCAAAAACTTTGTTACTATGATTATGGACTATGTAAAGTTTTTTTTTTTTTTTTTTTTTTTTTGAGAAACCATCCAAAATTCTAAAGGAAACTATTATATGGTATATATTCTTGTAAACAATGAACTTTTGGAAATAACTATGTAGAAGGACTTAGTTCCTCTGACATTTCCATCTTCTAACTTTAGGTGACTAAAATAACACCTAAAAAAATAATACAGAAATATGTATACTTGTCAATCCAATGGCTAGATGTAACACACATATTCCAAGAAAATTACACAATCAAATCTAGCTAGTAGGAAGTATAGATGACTTAAACAATAAAACCATGCTCTAGAATGTTTACGACTAGTTACACAAAACCCATTACCTACCTTCATATCTAGCTTTATCAAAGAGAAAAAATAAAATAAGAGAAATTATTAAGACCTTTTTGTTCTTAAGAGAAATATATATGCCATTACAACAATAAGCCTAGTTTTGAGTCATCATATACACTTAGCCTTCCTTAAGCTGCTTAAAATATTATTCGTGCCAATAATTCTCAAATATTGTAAGCCCAAATCAAAAGATCCATCAATCTCAACTAGTGAGCACATCAATCATAATTGCAAGCCCTTCGTAGTAACCTGATACTATCTCCTTCAACCTTCAATTATTTTTTGAGCCACTAAAATTCTCCTAAATGTTATCTATGACTTTAAAATCATTATTCATTAATTTATTTAATATATATTATTTTATCTTTCACTTGCTTCCTATATTATTCTAAATTTAGAGCCTCAATTTTAGGTGCAATAGTTATTTTAATACACACTATTGATTCTTAGAACATATATATCACCTAATATTGAGGCTCTGAAAATGCATTATATTGCTTGTTCAATTTTATACCTACTTAGTAATACTAATACAATGCACGACATTTTTTATTGTATTGCTTGGTAGGAAAAAATGTGAATAAAAATTGACAACCTTAAATTTGATGTCCATTTGACTATCATATGGTAGTATTTCTTCTTGCTTCAAAAAGGAAATTGAGAAATTCCTATATATTGGGCATATAGTCAAGTTTGGATCCTTTCTTTTTTAGATTTTTTTTTCAAGTTTGACATAGTGGTACTGGTGCATTCACAAAGAGGGTAAACAATTAAGGTCAAAATTTAAGTTTGCTTGGTTGGGCCAGACACTCTCTCATGGACACACTTGAGCACGTCACTCTTAGCCTTGACACACTTAACACATCATCTTTATTGATTTCAAAACATGTTACAAATAACTGAATGCACACTCTCACTCAACTTAGACATGCCTATACAGACTTATAACAATACATGGAGATGATTTAGATTCTCATAAAGTCCCTTCTAGACTAAAACAATTTTCATTTTGTTCTTGGATAATTTTGCTCTTACCTTCCTTACTTCACCTCTCCCTTGGTGTGTTCTTTCTCCTTTTAAAATTAACTCCTTTGTCCCATCAAATATTCCTTTGACAAGTTCCAAGCTTTCAAGAGTGTCACTTTAGCTTACTTAATCTAAAAAAAATGCACAAGATCTAGGGAGTTACTTTCTTTTCAAAATGTCGTTGACAACTCTGCCCAAGATTCAATAGTTTTCAGTTCCCATGACTTTCAAGATTAAATGCCAAACAAACAACTCCTCCTTCCAAACATGACACAAATACAACAAAAGTTGCACCAAATGGTCGCACGAGATTGCAATCATCAATCTTCTTACAAAATTTAGTACCATGATCCCCTCATCATTTATAGAATAATGTTATGCTTTATCATAGGGTTTCCAAATGATCCACAATTCATCACACATGCTGCATGACGAAACTCCAAGTGCCTCCAAAAATATCCCCTACTCGCTTCTACATTGAAGAATCAACTTTGTTGAATACTTGATGCTCAAGTGATATCATAGATCAAAAGACAAATATCACAACTCTCTGCTATTTAGCAGTATTTCTTCAAATGACTAGAAACTTAACACACAAATTTTACAAAGCATATGCTAAGACCTCAAGAAATATATTCTACTAATTTGTCATTGTCATGAAGGATCATCTTCGCCAAGGAATACACAAAGTAACAACACTAGATATAAACGTGCATGGCAAAGAAATACACAAATCTAACAGATGCAAGTGTGCTCACAAGCAACTAGACTTACACTAAACATGTGTACCAAAGGTGATGCAAAACAACACAAAGACAATTTGTGCAACAATGAAGACTTGCACAGACTTACATCAAGACAAATGTGCAGACATAAACCTTACGTACCACACCATTCAGATAAATCCTAAACTAACATATTTTTGGTTGATGCAAGATTCTATGTATGCCTTGGATGCTCTTGCATTAAGGGCAACAATATTGAGGCCATTTCGTACCATTCAATGAGAAATTTATGGAAAACGTGATGGATTCAATAATCAATATGAGACCCTTCAATGGACGAAAGTATGTGACAAATCCAAGTTAAGAGCTTTGATAGTGACACATCTTGGTGTTTTTCAGATAGAAAATTAAAGATTATATATTAATTATGTTGATAGGCGTAACCTACAATGGCAACAAAGGGGAGTGGGAGAAGTGAGTGTAATAACGTGAGATGGCAATAGAAATGGACTACCTTAAATTTGATGTCTATTTGACTGTCATAGAGTAGTTTTTCTTTTTGTTTGGAGAAGGTGATTGAAAAATCACAATATCTTAGGCATACAATAAAACTTAGAACCATTTTTTTGTGAAAATATTTTTTCGAGCCCAATACAATATTGTCACTAAATTGAGACCATCTATCACTAGTCAACATAAAATTTATGAACAAAACATATAAAACTACTAATAAATGTGAAACCATTCAATAAATAAAAAATATGAAAAATTCAAAATAAACATCGACAAAAAACCATTTTTCAAATAAATATATTTAAAATATAAGTATTAATTTTATTTATCTTTTCAAAAAACTTAATTGACTTCAATGATTGTGGAATGGTAAAGTTTGTACACCCAAATTTGAATCTTGATAAGCAATTAGTAATATTTAATCTTTTTGGTTTCATGAATATATAATAAAAGGACCCTCTTGAATTAAAAATATATAATAATATATTAAAAAAATGTTTATTTATAAAATTATTTTTTCTTATTAAAAAATAATACATTTTAATAATATTAAAAATAAAATAAAAGATTTTTTTTTAAAAAAAAAAATCGAAATTTAGCCCAACCATGTGGAAGTATGTTCCAACATAAAATCGTATTTATAACCTCTGGATGGTATGAAATGGGCCCTCACTTTCATTGGCTATTATATTTAAAATGGATATCAAAGTGGCTCTCAAACGGTTTATCTGTCAACTTCATAACGGCCTCCTCTAAACAAAGGAGGAAAAAAAAAAAAAAAAAACTGCAATAATCTATCCCCATTTCCACCTCTATATCCACTCCGATTCTCACACACAGTGATTGAATCGGAGGACTTTCTGTGGGATCCTTCAAAACCCTAGGTATTTTTTCCCATCAAGACTGGTTATGGAGCAATATGCAGGGGATTGTGGGCTTTTCATCCCAGCAGATCCCCATTATATAAATGTAGAACCTGCATCTTATCAACTCGGTGATTTCCCTGGTTTTGAAGACCTTCAATACTTTCAATGCAAATTCCCTCAACCCAACCAAGAGGTCGCCACCCATTAGAGCAATACAATAACTTTTCTTCTAATTTTTTTCAAATCTGTGACATTATTTTCATGAATGTGGCAATGTTTCAGCCAATTATTTAGATCATCTTGATGGGCTCAATGACTGGTAGCCTATACTGCCAAGCTCAACCAAATTAAGGTTTAGTCTTACGAATTGTTTGATGTTTCAGTACATGGTTTTGGAAGGGCAAAACGAAGAAAGAGAAATTTCAGAACCTGTTCAAACCAAGGTAATTGTTGTACGTTATACCGAATTTTCTTTAAGATTACAGCATGCCTCTTAGGAAGAGTTTATTTATGTAAATATATTGATGACAATGTAATCTCGTTAGGAAGACACTCAGTTTTTACATTGTACCGAATTTTTTTCAAGATTACAGTATGCCTTTTAGGAAGAGTTCATTTATGTAAATATATTGATGACAATGTAATCTCGTCAGGAAGACACTCAGTTTTTACATTGTACATGCCTCTTAGGAAGAGTCCATTTATGTAAATATATTGATGACAATGTAATCTCTCTAGGAAGACACTCAGTTTTTACATTGTACCGAATTTTCTTCAAGATTAAAACATGCCTCTTAGGAAGATTCCATTTATGTAAATATATTGATGACAATGTAATTTCGTTAGGAAGACACTCAGTTTTTACATTGTACCGAAATTTCTTCAAGATTACAGCATGCCTCTTAGGAAGAGTACATTTATGTAAATATATTGATGACAATGTAATTTTGTTAGAAAGATAGACAGTTTTTACATTGTACCGAATTTTCTTCAAGACTACAGCATGCCTCTTAAGAAGAGTCCATTTATATAAATATATCGATGACAATGTAATCTTGTTAGAAAAACAGACAGTTTTTACATTATACCGAGTTTTCTTCAAGATTACAGCATGCCTTTTAGGAAGAGTCCATTTATGTAAATATATTGATGACAATGTAATCTCGTTAAAAAGACACTTAGTTTTTACATTGTATCGAATTTTCTTTAAGATTACAGCATACCTTTTTGGAAGAGTCCATTTATGTAAATATATTGATGATAATCTAATCTTCTTAAAACGACACACAGTTTCTACATTGTACCAAATTTTCTCTAAGATTACAGCCTACCTTTTAGGAAGAATTCATTTATGTAAATATATCGATGACAATCTAATCTTATTAGGAGGACACTCAGTTTCTACATTGTACCGGATTTTTTTCAAAGGTTACAGCATGCCTCTTAAGAAGAGTTCATTTACGTAAATATATTTATGATAATCTAATCTCATTAGGACACTCAGCTTTTTCCCTTCCAATTGAAGCTTGAATAATTAACCCATCTGATACCTGGATTTTAATGTAAGCAGAGAGTCTCAGAAAGTCGTTACTGGACAAAGGAGGAGCACGAAAAGTTTAATTATGCTTTGAAAATGTAAGTTCAATGATTAACATAACTGGTGTTTATAAAATGGAATACAGAGATAAGGGTATTTTTAAAAAAAAATTAAAAACTAAACATCTTGATCTTTTGGAGTCTTTTAACATTCTTTAATATAAAATGTATAAAAAAATGACCTTAAGTAACTGGTTGGGGTGGGCTAGAATTGTCTGGCTTTAAAATATAACTTGTCTGAATGTTTGTGTATGTAATATCAGGTTGGGTACAGACTTTGAAGCAATTGCAAACTATGTGGGAACTCGTAACTCAACTCAAGTTAGAACTCATGCCCAAAAACATTATGCAAAAATGGTACATTACCATTCTCACATTCTTCCTTAATGACATTTCAACTTAAGCATCACATATTTTTATATCTCTGTAAGTTGAATGTTTGATTATTTAATTGTTGATAATTTTTTTTTTTTTGAGATTTAATTGATTGAAAAAAAAGATGTATATAAATTAAATTTGACTATTTAATGGTTAATAATTTCGATTAAAGATTTAATGTTTAAAATAAAATGAAAGAATAAATACACGTAGATTAATTTTTTATAGACATTAATTTAGTGAAAGTATGAACCCTGTCCATTTTCAATTTAAACATACAATCTTCATTATGGAATACACTCCCCTTCATCATTCCCACTCAACGTGTATGCAACCTTATAGTTGAATTAGTAATTATTGGAAAGTGGCTGAATGATAAAAAGAAACATGGGAGTTGATCAATCTTATACAAGATGGTGTTTAATGGAGTAAGTTAGAGAAATAGACAGTGGTAGAAATTGACGTTAAATTGTAATAGGAAAATGTCATGGCCTAAGAAACAAGGCAGACTTGACATGGATAACAGCCATGAGAGCTCCCTTTAATGAGAAGCTCATTCCACCTTGAGAGTACCAAAAAAGCATATTGATAAACCACATGCAAGCAGAGAAAAAGGCTAAGTAAAGATTATTTTGATAAGGGTACTTTAATTTTGATTATACTGAAATATTGCTTAATGCAGTTGGGGCATTTGGAAATTAAAGGCTCTAAGTTTAACTTGGTTTAAACCTCCTAGATAATAAAGTTTATATATACAATCTTTATTGCATATATCCATTCAGTAATAAAATATTGTGGAAATAACCCCTCAAGGTTTAGAATACTTTTCCCTGACATGCAGAAGTGATCTAAGAAGGAACCCTCATAACATAAAAGGCATATAAATCCTTAGTGTGGTATAAAAATTGGTAGATTTAGAAGCAGCCCAAATGATTGAGTGTATATTTTAAGATTTTGATTATATATAATGTAATGAAGAAAAATAGACTCATAAATTTATGGAGGAGGAATGAAGAGATGTTTTAAATTATAAGAGAAAGGAAAATAATGACATACATTATATATAAGATTTTCTTTTGGAAAATTCGTTTGTCGAAGTAGCAATCTACTTTTTATTATATTAATTCAACAATTTAAAATTTAATAACATATTTTAAAATTCTATTTTATTATAATAAATATGTAAATAAATTAAAATATTACAATATAATGATACAAACTATGGATATAAAAACCATGGGCTAAAACTATCCATATCAATCCAAAACAGTGATCGAAATAGAACTTGTAAGGTAGAGTTGATGAGAAAATAAATTACACTAAAGAAACATAATGAAAGAATAAGTAGCACAATTGTATTATTCAAACTTGGGATTTTTATCTTTCTTTGTTCTTGGTGTTTGCAGGTAAGAGATTATAAAAAGAATGGCAAACCTTCACACTCCCAAGCCAAATGTCAGAAAAGCGGCCTAACCTAAATGATGATTTAGTATTTACCAAATATACAGGTGGAAATAATATATTGAAAACTTGACCAGTGTTGATGGTACAGAGAGTATTATGGAGCAGACTAATTTTTCTTTAGATAGACCCCTATAAGAGTTATTTATAACAAATTGTATGGCAATGTGTGTTTTACAAATTCACCATCTCCAATGAAAAATGGGGTAGATCTAGGGAAGCTCCAGACACCTTCTACAGGAGTTTGAATTTAGCAACAATGCTTACAACTATTCATTGGCTAATTTTGTTACAGTGATATATGTAGATGCTTACATGCATGGGATCTCAGTTCCATAAATATAAAAATAAATAGCCCAATTTAAATAGATAGGTTTTGTAAAATCTAATTTCTATGTCTAAGAATCCATTTAAATTCACAACCTCATTTCATAGAAGAAAGCTTATTGATTTTTTATTGGAATATTGTGTGATTCTTACATTAGGACAATAACATTTATCAAGAGTATTCATAAGAGTGACTCTTAAGTCCAATATATCAGGTCATTAAACAAAAGGGTTTAAGAAACTAAAAGTAAAAGCACAAACACTTTAGGTAAGTAGAGGAATTTGGTTATCTGGATTGCCCCAACCAATTTTCGACAGGTCATTTCCCTCTTCATTACTTATGCATTATTTATAATGCCAATATGAGTGCCATTTGGAATAGTTTTAGGAGACGAGATTGTTATAGCTAGATGTTGTTGAGGCGAGGAGCTTGAATCACCATGTTACACTAGTGGAGGAGCCTAATTGTCATGTTGCATCGGAGGTGATGAATGATTTCATGAGGGAGGCCAACCAAACTAGTTGTAAAAGTGACTACTTTTGTGACCTACCTATAAAGTTGCATCCCTTGAAAGTGAAAAAGAAGACACACAAACAATTAAACAATATTTTAAAATATGCCACCTCTAAAACCACTTTATTTCCCTATACTTAAATCTACATAAACACATTTAAAATAACCATGACTATTTTTATTTTTATTTTTTTCACTATACAATTGACATGAAAAAGAACAACAAATTTTAATCATGTTATGAAATTAGCTTTGATACTTCTTATCTATTTATTGCTTTTACTATTCTTTGGATAGGATCAAATACTTACAAGTCATCTTATACTTATTTCTTTATTATTGTTTGATTAATAAATATATTAATGGCTTTCAAATAACAAAAGGTCATTTAATGGTTGGTCCTTATTTTTTAATTTAAAATAAGAATTAAAATAGATGAAGTTATAAAGATGATTCTAGATAGGATTTATTTGCAGCAAACACATTGTGTGGGCTAAACAATAAAAGTTGTAAATGATGTTTGAGTTTTCTTAATATTTTCTATTGAAACAGAGCATGTTTTAATATTTTTGTTTCGTGATAGTTGTCTTAGGTTGATCATGTGATTAAGTTATCCAACGTTAATAATATTTATTTATAATTTATAAATGAACCATAATAACTATTTTAGGTTGTGATTAAGTTTCTCAACATTAATAATATTTATTTATTTGTAACTTATAAATTATAAATTGTAATGACCTTCAAAATTATGTCTAATTAATAATTTAAAATGGCATGTCTTAAGAAATAATTTGAAGGTAATTTGGTGGGAGGCATGAAGTAAAATGAATAAATCATGGCTATCAATTTTTTCCACTTATAAATTTTGGAAAGCATAAAAGATTTTTTCAATTAAAAGTTTTCTCTAATTTCATATTTGTTGGGTTGGATATTGTTCATTAATCTTTTTTTATATATTTTTTATCATATGATTCTTTTAAATTGTTTCCAAAAATAAATTTGATAAAATTTAAATATAATAAATAAATAATTTAATATAAAATTTATATGAATTAAATTAATTAAAAGTGAATATAAATCATTGATAATTGTACCATGATAGAAGATCTTACATAATAGAGTTGCTAGAATTGTTATACCCCTAATCATTGGATGTGCCTTTACATATGATTGATATTTATTACGAGCATTTTTTTCTTTTCTACAATTTAATTATGTGAGATTTATATAATTGTAAGCAATGCCTATAAACTAATAATCACCTCATAAATATTATGACAAATTCAAAGATCAATGTTGGTTGTCTTTATTTATAAAAAAGATAATAAATTAAAGTTAAATATGTTATAATTTTACAATACATTTTTAGAACAATTTAAATATTTTATTACAATATTTCACTTTTTTTTTAAAATAAAAGATTACAAATAATAATCCGAAATATCAAACATGCTCAACAAGGAACTTATAACTATTAAATTATTATAAGATTTGATAAATTCTTACAACATAAAATATTTCTACTTTACCTCCTTGTCAGCTTCATGTGTTCCCACTCTTTACGAATCACAAGCCATGTCATAATTTGGAGGATGCCCTTCTAATAAATATGCAAACCTACATGGCTTCAAAGGAATACTAGACTTCCTATCATATATTTTAATGCCACTTTTGATAGGGATTAACTAAGCATTGTTTTTTTTTTATTACAAACAACCTTTGATTCGATCCTCTCAAAATTAAATTAAATTAAAAATGTATAGATTTTATTTAAGTGGTATTTTTTTCTACAATGTATTAAATTATGCAAGTAAGTTATAGTAGTTCATTCCAATGTGCATCATTTAGATGTAATGATTGTTGAATAAACTATTTATATTTATAAGAGATGGTTTTTGTGAATCATTATTCGTGAAATATGAGTGGAGTTATACAATTAAATCTCGAAATCATATACATAATTTGATAAACTGTAGAAGAATTATCATTTAAATAAGGACAAAGTAGCGGCTAGTCCTCACTTTTGTATTGAAAATTATTTAAGATTAAGTATTTGCCCATAAACATAAAAATTGAAACGTGATCAATCTTGTTGCTAAATGTGTTATATTGAATTGCATAGAATTGAAATAATTAAATTTAATTTGTAGACATATATTTAATAATTTGTAGACATATATTTAATAGGTGGTAGTTCTCTTAATGTATGAATAAGTTATCCAATAGTAATAATATTTATTTGTAACTAATAAATGAACTATAGTCATTGTCTTACCAAAACGTGTGGTTAAATTGCCTAACATTGTAATATTTATTCATCATTGAACATAAAATTAATATTATGTTGTCATATAAAATTTAATTTTTAAATATATTGATATTTTAGAAAATTTAATTAATAAAATTTGTAATATTTTTATCATTGGGATTTTTATGATATGATTTAATAATTATTTTCATTAGCATATAATTGTTGAAAGTTGAAATTTAATTTAATGATTTTTTTTTGGTTAAATTCAAATTGTTATGATTAATGATTGTCCACCTTCAAATATAACAAGAGGAGGAGCGATGCCTACGAATGGAGGGAAGGAAAACCCTGACCAGGGTGTGGGCGTGGGCGTTGGCATGAGCATGGGGGAGGCCTGTGTGGGGCAGGCAGAGTCATCCCAAGCAGGGGATCCCTTTTATGTTGGAGAGCGTCCAAAAGTCACTAAAGTCAATGGCTGTTTCCCAGGCAACCAAGACAGGCCAGTCCTGGTGGCCCCTCAAGCAGCTGTTAGAGAGGATGTTGAATACTTGACAGGCCATGCCCTGATTTGTAAATTTTTGGGCCTTAGGATTTCGCAGCCAGCTTTGGAAGCTTGGATGAGGCGCACCTGGCAAGTAGAGGGAGACATTGATATAATGTTGGCTGCCAATAGCTACTTTTTGGTAAATTTTTCTTCCATATCTGATAGAAACCGTATTTTTGAAGGAGGACCCTATTTTTATGATCGCATAGGGCTGTTCATTAAACCCTGGCATGCTGGGTTTAACTCTGCGGAGGATTTGCTCGATAGTGTACCTATATGGGTTCGTCTCCCACGACTGCCGCTGGAGTTTTGGAGAGAAGACATCCTGCGCCAAATAGCAGTCTTACAAGGATTGCCAATTGCTGTATCACACCAGTCTTTGGATAAAAAGTTTATTTCCTTTGCTTGAATTTGTGTGGAAATCAATCTAAACAATCCTTTGCCTGAATCAATTGAAATTTGCTTAGGGGAATCATCGTGGATTCAGCAAGTCGACTATGAAGCCATACCCTTCCACTGCAGAATTTGCCATGTCTATGGCCACCTACATAGACAATGCCCTCAAGGTGGGAGATTCAGAGGGGTGGATTCTCAGAAAGGAAAAGATCCTGAATTGTCGTCTCAAAGAGATACCTCCTCATCCCTGCCTGGAAATATAGTGAAAGGAAAAGGTGCCCTAAAAGGGACAGAGGCATCTCTAGATCATGGGGGAACTACAGGCCTTGATAAGGATGGATATTCCCAAGTCCGTAGGAGAGGGAGAGGCCGCAGCCAGAAGGGGAGAAACCAGGACAGAATCCTGGGAACGAGCTTTAACAGGGTTGAAGCTCTTGATTGTATGGCGATAGAAGATGGTTTTTCCCTGAGGAGGCAGGAGGACTCTCAGGGAGGGAAGGAAACAACAATCCCATAAGTGAATCTCAGGATATGGTGTTCCAACAAGGCCAAGGTAGTGAGTAGGTGTTGGGGGCTGGGAATATGGTGGACATTTTAGAACAACAAAACAAGGATTGCAGCTGGGCTGATCTGGTGAAGGATAAGGATATCCCCAGGAAAGATAAGGGAGTGGCTGAAGTCTTGGGATTGATGCAAAGAACCTTCAAAAGGGTTTCTTTTCCACTCCCTCCAGACCTGGGCACAAAAAGGATCAGGAGAAAATTAAGCGTACATGGGACCTATTGGTTGAATCAGGAGAGGTTAAAACCTTGGTTGAGCACTTCACTCAATCCACTCAATGATTGGGCTGTCTTGGAATGTAAGGGGGCTGCATAGTGCTCCCAGACAAAAAACTATGTGGAAATTAATTTTTGATCACTCTCCGGACATCTTATGTATCCAGGAGACCAAGTATTCTGTTGATGCGATGTTTGGTAGTCTACCAAAAATTTGGGAGGCTGGCCAATGTCAATGTGTGGGGGTGCTTGGCAGTGCAGGGGGGTTAGCAATCTGCTGGGACCCGGCAAAGCTCACACCGATCCAATGGATGGCGACTATCTCGACGCTCTCCATGATTGCTTCTTTGCCAGAAATAGGGGAGCTGATTTTGGTCACAAATATTTACGCCCCTGGAGATATTCAGGGGCATTTGAAGCTTTGGGAACATTTATGTTATATTCGGAGCTGTTGTCCTTACCTGCCATGGATTATGTGTGGCGATTTTAACACTGTCCTCACCTTGGAGGAGAAGAGAGGGGGGCTAAATCGACTTGATCCCTCTTCGGAGCTTCTTAGACTAAATATGGAGCGGCTGCGCCTATCAGATGTGAAACCTATAAATGGGAGATTTACTTGGAGCAATAGGAGATCAGGTAAGGATGCTATTTCAGAGTGTTTGGATAGATTTTTAGTCTCTTGCTTCTAGCTCTCTAGTGCTTTCTCTATTGCCTCTAAAATTTTGGATTGGAGGGGATCTGACCATTGGCCCATCAAGCTCACAACCAATTTTATCAAGAGACCCAAGAGACCCCCCTTCAAATTTCAGCTAATGTGGCTCAGGGATTTGTCCTTGCATACCCTCATGTCCCACTGGTGGCGGAAGGGGAGTCCTAAGTATGGTACTGCCATGTTTTCTTTTGTCAAGAAGCTCCAACATGTCAAAAGAAAGCTACAGATATGGAACAAGACTAATTTTGGTAATTTGTACACTACGAAGAAGGGAGCTCAAGATAGGTTAGACAGCACTACCAGGTAGATCCGAGATTTTGGTTTGACTGAGGAGCTGCATAGGGCTGAATTTGTTGCTTTGAATGAGCTCAATGAATGGGAAATGCGGGAAGAAATCTTTTGGAAGCAAAAATCTCGTATCGATTGGCTCCAGGAAGGGGATAGGAACACGGCTTTTTTTCATAAATCAGTGCAGGCGAGGCACAACGGGAACTACATAGCATCTCTTGTGACCGAGGATGGTTCTTGTACCTCTTTTGCTTCTGCCATTACTAAGGAAGCTGTCCGATTTTACACGGAGCTTCTCTCTGGAGTGGCACCTACGGCTGAGTTGGAGGGGGATACGATCTTGGCTTGCATTCCTCATATTGTTATGGCTGAAATGAATACCACCCTCTTGAAACCTATTACAAAGGAGGAAGTGGAAAAAGTGATCTTCGCTATGCGTAGAGGCAAGGCGCCAGGCCCGGATGGGTTTTCGACTGAATTTTTTCAGGAATTTTGGGATATAATCAGCCGTGATTTAGTGGAAGTTGTGCAGGAGTCCTACCGCAACAAGGAGATGCTAAGAGTGATCAACGCTACCTTTCTCATGTTAATTTTGAAGAAAGACTAGGCAAGTCAGATGGATCACTTTCGGCCTATTGCTCTCTGCAACACGGTGTACAAAATTATTACTAAACTCATAGCGGAGAGGCTTAAAGCTTGCCTCCCAATGATCATTTCGGAGGAACATGGGGGCTTTGTTGCGGGGAAGCAGATTCTGGATGGAGTGGTGATTGCATCGAAAGCCATCCATTCTATGAGCAACTCACAGCAGAGAGCTATGTTTATCAAGCTGGACTTGGCTAAGGCGTATGATAGGGTGGACTGGGGATTCATGCAAAAAACCCTCCTTGCTTTTGGATTTAGCCAGGACTGGGTTAGATGGGTGTGCAATTGTGTAACAACACCGTCGTACTCAGTCCTCATTAATGGGGTGCCTTCCAGATTATTTGGGGCTTCTAGAGGGCTTCGACAAGGGGATCCGTTATCGCCCTACCTTTTCATTATCTTGGCTGAGGGCCTTGGAAGGCTCATAAAATCTCAAGCTTCACAGGATTTGATTCAGGGATGGCAGTGGGGCAATGGGGCTGCCACATTGACCCACCTCCAATTTGTGGATGACACCATCCTTGCTGGGCTTGCACAGATCAGGGAGGTGTATGCATTTCAGAGCGCTTTGGACACTTATTTAGTGGCTTCTGAACAACAACTGAATGAGCAAAATTCCTCCATCTATTTCTTTAATACTCCTGATTCTATCCAGTGCAAGATAGCTACTATATTGAGATTCCAACCACAGCCCCTTCCGGTGACTTATTTGGGGGTTCCCATTGTTGTGGGATGCCAACCTCGACTGTTATGGCAAAACATTCTGGACAAGTTAAGGCAAAAAGTGAATCATTGGACCCACCGGTGGCTCACGATGGCGGGTTGTGTGATGCTTCTTCAGTCGGTTATCCAAGTGCTGCCCATTTATCGAAGCATGGTTCTGGCGGCTCCAAAGTATTTCCTCTGTGAATATGATGCGCTTTCTAGGCAATTTCTGTGGAGTGGCAACCTTAGGAACTCCAAATGGAGCTTGATCAAGTGGAGCACTGTGTGTAGGCCCAAAAGGGAGGGGGGTTTTGGGCTTAGGTCGGCTATCCTATCCAGTCAAGCTCTAGCGGCCAAGCTGTACTGGAGGTGGTGTACTAATCAGTCCCAGCTATGGGCCCATATTATTTCTCTGAAGTATTTGCCTGGGGTGAGCTCAGTGGAGATTCCTAGGTTCCCCATTGAGGGAAGAGGCTCCATGGTGTGGAGCACCCTCAAGCTTGGAGCTTCTTTGGTGCAAGCCAAACTCTTCTGGATCTGCAGCAGTGGTACAGAGGTGTTGTTTTGGGAAGATTCATGGAATGGGTTCCCCCCACTCATTTTCTCACACCCTCATTTGCAGGACCTGCGAGAGACTTTTTGAATTGTTGGCTGGGATACTGTGGAACATTATAAAGAAGTTGTCCAGCTGGGAGCTACTAGTGTGTACAATTGGAAGCAGGAGATGGCCTAGCCGCAAGAGGGGATTGTGGAGGACAGGCAGGAACTTCTTTAGCTCCTTGCGTCTAGGGGTTGTAGCTCATTGAGAGAAGGTGACACCTTGGCGTGGGGGGGCGACTCTAGTGGACATTACACTGTTTCCTCCGGATACCAGACGTTGATCAAGGAGCAACTTGGAGCTGAGGAGTTTCTTTGGGGCAAGAAAATTTGGAATCCGGCTGTCTGGCCCAAGTGCAATTTCTTCTTGTGGATTCTCACCTACAGGCGGTGCCTCACCTGGGATAACCTCATCAAGAGAGGCTTTCATGGCTGATCAATCTGTTTGTTTTGTTGTGATAGTGAGGAGAATGGAGAACACCTATTTTTTCAATGCTCCTTTACCAGAGAGCTTTGGCACTTGTGGTGGGACACCTGGGGGCGCCCCTATTGGCACGCAGGATCCCTGACTGAATTCTGGCAACGCCTTGATAGGCCCCCCACCAAAGCTTCCATACTACAGAAAGCGTGGACTGCTGGGCCTTCATTCATTTTATGGCACCTCTGGATCGAAAGAAACAGGAGACTCTTCCAGGAGTACTGCCTGAGCATAAGCGAGCTTTGGCTGAGAGTGCTTGTGGCTTTGCAAGAAACTCTCCACGCTAAAGGTGAAAGTGGCGATGACTTGGAGGCGCTCAATGCTTCTGTCCTGGCTTGGCTCTCCCCTGGCATGCCGTTGGGTGCCCACCCCTGCATCCAAGCACACCCTTCGACCTACAATAGGCATTAGCTGCGCCCGATTAATCGTGCTGGTCGCTGGCAGCCGCCTGAGGATGGTTTGGTGAAAGTGAATGTGGACGGGTCGGCTAGAGGGAATCCTGGTGAAGCCGAGATTGGTGCCATTGGTAGGAACATGTTTGGTAATATCTATTTTTTATTGACGATGTATAAGGGCTGTCATACCAACAATTGTATGGAGGCTTTGGCAATCCTGGAGGCTTTGAGAATTCGCTGCCAACAGGGGTGGCCTAACATAATTTGTGAATCGGACTCGTAGGTGGTTGTTAACCTGCTAAACAATCCCAATTCTGCTTGTACGGATTGGAAACTGGATGTGATTATTAAGCAGATTAGATAGTTAAGCCTGTCTTTTGAGTTAATCTCCTTTAAACATATTCCTCGGGAATGGAATGCTGTGGCCGACCGTCTGGCCAAATGGGCCACGAAACATGGGCCAAATTGGGCAATTTATGACCAATATAGGCTTCTTGTTGGTCTGCTCCCTACCCTGACTCAACTTCTTGAGCAGGATATGAGGATGTAACTCCCCATTTTCGGGCTTGTCTTTAATAAAATTTTACCCCCTCTTTAGTTGCAAATTGTTATGATTAATAAGAGAAATAGAATTGAAAGATTTTATAGAATAATTAAAAAAAATACACACGTTTAAACATTAATGTTATAATTATTTGATGATGAGTTGTCCAATTTTAACTCTATTTTTATTGTTATAAAATGATAAACATTAAAAATTACATTATTGTAGAAGACGTGTTAATATTACATTTAATTTAAAAGAATATACCTAAATAACACCTATAAAATATTAAAAAATTAATATATTAAACATTAAGTAAAAATTTATAATTATTAATTTAATATATATATAACATTTTTATTATTTAAAAGAAAAAATGAAAAATGAAAGCTAAACTATCTTAACGTGACATGGACTAATAAATTAAAAAACTCCATAATAAATAAATTAATATATTATTATTAAACTAAATAAATTGATTTCTTCATGCTTAAACAATTTTTCAATTAGAAGGGAATTATTATTAAGAATAGAATGTTAATGTCACATTTAAAAAAAAAAATTATGATACAATAAATATTAAATTTTATAAAAATATGATTTAATTATTAACAAGTATATAAAATATTTTATAATAATATTTTAAGAAATATTTCAAAATTTTAGATATTAAATTTTAAAATTATTTTAATATTACATCAATTTAAATTATTTAATTAATTATAATTAAATAATTAATTATTTTGAATGAAAGGTATAATACTATATTTAAACATGGACTAAAAAATAATCTCTTCATCAAATTTAGTGCGATATAATTTTTATCCTTTGTATTTATTGTTTTCTTCTAGGTAGATTCACTTTCAGGTAACTTTTTGTTTATATAATAGCATTCCATATAAAGTGGTTGAAATTTTGAATGTAGATATTGAAGTTGTTGAATATGGCATTTTTAATAAATAAATTTTTTAAGTTTATGTTGAAAGTTTTTTACAAGTTAATGAATTATTATTATTTGATAAGGTTAATGTTTTTGATTGGAGTTATGAATCGGTATTAGAGTATAAATAAGGGATTTAGTTGTCGAGACAGTCAAATAAAATGAAATTATAAAGAAACTAAAATATACACCAAAACTTTCAAGACCCCACTTACTAAGATAATATGTCTCCACAAGATAAAGGCAATAAATAGTAACCGGTCACCAATCCTTTACCAAATAACAACAAGCTACCTAAAAAGGAAACCATGACCCTTCTGTGAAACTTCAATGAACCTGCCATGTAGGAACTTAGAACACAAGCGCATAATTCAACTAGAGGAAGTCCAAAACATGAGTGTCATAGTAGGGCCTATCTTCGCTCATGCCTTGAAAGAATATCCTTCATCATCTATTGAGATTCATCTCTCACCAATTCTTCTGTTTCCATCCTCAATGTTTCTGCCTCAAAGCGTCTACCTTTCTTTTTAGCAATAGTGCCCACATCAAGTTTGAGTTTCTCTACTCGCTTAAGGTGAGGGTCAACAACAGGGGAGAGGGGGGACATCAGAGGGGAAGGGATGGACAACAAGGGAGAGCACCCTGAGGAGGGGAGTCATCGGGCATAGGGGGTGGGGAAAAGACAAGAGAGAGGGGGTGAACGAGCGAGGGGTTGGCAAGGGGGCGGGATGAGGGGGAAGGGGGGCGAATGTGCAGGTGCTCAACATCCTCTCTAAACATTTCCACTTTTGATCCACCCCCTTTCATTTTAGAAGGATCTTTCTTCAAACAATCCTCCACAAGGACCTCACTAGATTGAGAGGCCATAAAAGAGGAAGGAGGATGAAATATTTTTTTGTGATTGCACCACAAGATAATGAATTATTACTTGATATTGTTTTGTCTATTTTAGAATCTAATAATGCATGTAAATGGTTAGAGAAATTTAATTTAATATAATATTTTATCAAAAAAAATTATTTGAAAGTATGTTAAAAATTTGGGACAATCTACATGGACCCCTTATGGCATTTGAGTTAGCCACTGTTTAAAATATGAACAAAGATTTTATCTTATTTTTTGCCATCCCTCAACTCGCATTTACTATTCTACATACCGTAGCCTCTAGGTATGTTTGTAGCTATTTACTTTTCTTAACCGTGAGATTTTGTTGTCTCCAAATGGTCATGCCTTAAAGTCCCAGTTTGGGTAGAATTCCTAGGTCTTTTCTTACCTTATAAGAACTTCATAGATTAACTGGAAACTACCATTTCCCATGTCATTTGTGATGCATTGTCTAAGTTATATTTAGCTCGACCTAAAAAAATGGGTTTGTGTTAAAGTCAACCTACCTTGTGACCTTAAGGAAACTATAAACATTCTAATAGGCGACTCTGGACATATCTAAAGGATTTTATACATTAATTTTCCTAATACTTATTTTCATTGCCAATCCTTTGAATACAAGATCATATATTTTCCTTTGTTTGCCTTATGGTATAAAATGATTTCAAAGCCTTCAATTGATAACACCAAATATAATGGAAATTAAGGTTGGATAATCATTAGAGGTCAAACAAATTGGATGCAACAAGGGTGTTGCAATAAACATTAATGTGGGTACTTATAATGGCAAATATGTAGACTCAAGCCCTAGTTTAGATAATCACTCATAATAAGCTGCTAAGGTTGTGGAAATAACTCAACCTTCTTAGGAGCCATTTTAAAACCAAGCTAAATACTCTAAAGAGTTCAATAAGCCAAGGATTTCAAAAACATCTTTGGTTGCCAATGTTAGATATTGGTTTCTCAAGCTACTACTCAAGAGATTAGTCAAGATTCATAGCCAAGTCTCGAATGTGTTTCTTCATCCAAGGCATTTTTTCAACATTCTTGTTGTCTACCTTAATAGTTGGAGGATGTAGAAATTACTCTTGATAATAGCATTTGTTTCAACTTAGTGATTTAGTTACAATCCATATGGAACCCTTATGGCATTAAATTAGACATTGTCCAAAATATGACCAAAGGTTTTCTCTTGTTGTTTTGGTCAACCCTCAACATACCTCTACTATTTTACACAAGGCATCCTCTAGATTTGTTTGTAACTCTTTACATTTATTGTCCCTATGGATGCAATATCTTATTGTCTCTAAAAAGTTAGGCCTTAAGGTCCAAATCTGGATGGAATTTATAGGTCTTCCTTTCCTTGTTGGAACTTCATACAACAATTTAAATCTACCATTTCCCATGTTATTTGTGATGCATTGTCCAAGTTCTATTCATCTTGACCTTATAAATGGGTTTGTGTTGAACTCAGACTCACATGTGATCTTAAGGAGACTATTGACATTAAAATACGCAACCCCTGACAAATCCAAAATATTTTATATACTAATTTTCCCAACACTTGTTTTCAATGCTAATTTGTAAACACAAGATCAGGGGTTTTTCTTGTTTGCCTTGCATAACAAAATGATTTCAAATACTTTAACTGATAATATTCAATCTAATAATGAGTAAGGTTGGATCAACACTAGAGGTCGCAAAAAATGGATGCAAAATGTATTCTAATAAACCCTAATATGGGGACTTAAAATGCTAAAGTTGTAATTTCAAGCCCTAGTTTAGAAAATCACTCACTAGAAGCGTCAAAGGTTGTGGAAATAGCTCAATCTTCTTAGGAGAATTTTCAAAACCAGGCCTACTACTCTAAGTTCAATAAGCCAAGTGTTATTAATACACTTTTGGTTTCCAATGCTAGATATTATATAGGTAGGTTTTGACTATCAATATCCTAAGCTGAATAACTACAAATCCATTTCAAAACAATCCAAATGATAGTGTACAGGCAATGAGTGAAACAAAACAAAATATCAATGAAATATCTTATCTCTAAGTCATTTCTATATTTAGTAAGTGCAATAAATCATCTATTAAAATTTGTATTTATATGGTAAATGATATATCTTATGAAATCTGCATTCCAATATTTTTTACCTTTTTAGATCACTAAACCCAAAATAATTAAAACATTCTTATGAAATAAATCATTCTTTTGAGTGCGAAAAAAGCTAGGTATTTATCCCTTAGGGTTTCATTTCTCCTTATTAGGGTTTCAAATTTGGTTATTGATTTCCCCTTATTCACATAATTAAATTATAGCTATAATGGATATAAATAGTTTATATTTTCTTATTCAAGCTATGATTGTCATAATTGCATGTTACTTTCCTAAAACATGTAATATATTGCACACTCATGTAACACAATGGGTCAAATTTATGTGTTAGTAGAGGTTCATAGGGTTTCACCAAAACACGTTAATTATAAGGATAACCCTGTGATATAGGCAACCACTTATAGGAATTTATAGATAAATATAGGTTAACAATATTTAAATGAAGATCGTAGGTATTTAAAATAGGAAAATGTATTTGTGCAGCATTCACTTTTAATTATACACTAAACAAAACCATTAAGCAAAGGAATACAATTAAAATATCTTATTGTTCATAAAATTCTATAAATCACAAGATAAAACATGTGGAAACCATATTAGAACACCCCAATGAATCTCCATTTTAAATATCTATATCAACTGGAACATTGATCAAATATATATTTATATATTACGAGTGCAAAGCTCTAGTACAAGCCTTTTACATGATAGAGGAAAACTATGCAATAATTATGCAAAATTTGAACCCATTTTATTATATCCTGAAGAAATATATACCCTCAAGGTTGTGATTGTTGTAACCTCTATATCCATCTTTAGCACACCATTATGTCAACCTGTATTTTCTTTCTTCAGAACTCCACACACTTAAGACAAAACCAAAATAGAAAAACAGTGCAACAAATTTTTGGACTAGTTGATTAATAGAAAGGAAGACATGGTTCATGTCCATGTGTCACATACATTTATTCTAGTGGTTTATTAATTGCATTTCCTTGCTAACATTACGTGAAATAAAATTAAGGCTAAAATCAATACTGAATAATCCTTGCATCTCCTTAATAACACATATTATCTAAATATCCAATTTGAAATGCTTCTGATTACCATTCGACGTTAAATAACATGTATGACTACTTTCATTCATCTTCCCCCTAGAGCTCAAGGTAGTGATAACCACCATCCCACCCCCATTGTTCACCCTAGGATAATATTGGATTATGTGGTCCATTCTATCAGGACATGAAGAGGTAGGTTTCCCCATCATTTATGGTAGAATGAAGGTAATCAAAATGCCCTTCCTAATCCCCATCCACCACTTAGAGTGCTCTCTAGTACAATAAAAGAGTATGATATCATTGATCAACTTAATAATTCTCTAGCTAAGATATCCATAATAGTGTTTTTCAAGAGTCCACTATCTTCAACGATATTCTATATGCAAAATTTTGTGATTCAACCTTACCAAATGATGTAGAACCTACTTATTTTTCATTTATTGTTACTATATTGATAAGCAATGAAGATGTGATATATTTTGAGGAAGAAAATTTTCCTACTCAACATATATTAAATCATAATCTCCCTTTGTTCATTCAAGCATGAATCTTAAATAAGGGATTCAAACATGTTTTAGTAGATAATGGATCAAGATTGAATATTTACAACATCACATTTCCAAAAACATTGGGTATTGATATGGACACTATTCATAAATCAAATAAGAATATTGGAGTCTTTGATAATGATCCTTTCCAAGTGCTAGGATCGATTACTTTAGATGTGATGGTGGGGCCTAAAACATTAACTATTGTGTTTCACATCATGCCAAATCATTTGCATTATAACCTACCCTTAAGTAGAGCATGGATTCATGAAATGGAAGTTGTACCCTCTGCCCTACATAGATTAGTGAAATTTTTTCGTGAGGGGTTTTTACATACACATCCAATAGATAATCAAAATTTAAAATATTTCAAATGAGTAGAACCCGATAAGGATTTATTCCACAGTCTGATATGGTTCATTCCTCCATAATAGCTCCATCATGGGTCATACTGGCAGAAAAATACATACATATGAAGTTTAGGAGTCAATAAAAGTTAATTAAAAGATACAAATCCAAGTATATCATTAAATAAGGAGACAAAAAAATCACAAAAAGAGAATATTTATACATCTCCATTTATTAATCAATTTAGAAGATCCATATTGGATATCTATAGAAGAAGATAGTGATGATGATGAGAATGATATTCTAGTGAACATAGATGAGTATTTGTATCATGTATATTTTACACCTATTGGTATAGGAAAATATTTATATGATTCAAACATGGTGAGGACTATTAAATTGGACAAAAGGAAGGCACCCCTTCCAATAACTCACGAGGATAAAACTATAAATGCTTGTTGCAATATCAATTTATGATAGGATACTTCAACGATAAGTGATCCATTAAGATAATACTTCATTAAATCCAGTATGACAAGACCATAAGAGGCACAACACTTTACATGATGTATCAAAGGTGAATGTTCAATGTTTGTGTAAAATTTGATTAAAAATGTATAATTCATGGATAAATAACCTTTAATCAAATCGAAGTAACTAGTGTAAAAGATAAATCAATCATTATATTACCGAAGTTACTTGATAAGAATTTGATTTCTCTACCTTCCACTCAACAGAGAGCTATGGGTTGATTATCTGTTAAGAGGGAAATTCATTTTGTACTTATTATAGAATAACTAGGCATGAGAAAGATAGTTGTGCAGGTCGAATCAAAATGTTCATAATTTTAAGAGTGAAAGGACAATCAAAATTATATAGGGAAATAAAAAGCTACCAATAATAGTTACTGACATGACTTGGTACAATAACTAATAAAACAGAGAGTACACACATCCATTGACTATACAAGTATATAATGAGGGTAATTATCAACAAGAGATTCAAATGGATGAGGAATAGGGGGAAATACATGCAATATTCCATTCTTATAATAGTTGGGTCACGTGATAAATAAATTGAAACATAGTATACACTATGATGGATCGATCAGAGACATTACATTACCGATTGCCTGCAGACCAAAAGTTATCAATACATTGATATTTGTGGTGCATACTAGTGAGAAAATTTGGGCTACACTTAAACAACATTGGTTGGAAAAAATGCAAGCTAGAATCAATATTACAAGTGTATTACATTCATATTTGAATGAAATACAATCAAGATTCACCATGATTGAAATAATAAGAACCAAATTATTAAAGACTCAAGGACAAGTGAAATGACATTATTTCATAATATAGATAATGAGCCCTCATAAATTTTTGAAGAAAATGTAACAAATATGCATAACATTCAAGAAAGATCAAAAGGAAAGATAAAGCTGATCAACATACATAGATATGATGTTGATAATGATGATGACATTTAGGCATTTAATGGCATCCCATATCTAGAGTTGAGCACTTTATCACAAGATTCTCCATATGATTTTTTGCATCCTTTGGATGTCATCTTAGGACTGTGAGCTTCCCATATATATATATATATATATATATATATATAAGGACCTATGCATGACATACTTTGCTAGCTACATGATTGATTTATGTTATTTTATTATATACATGGTAGATTACTTATCCATTCTCTACGCACATGCTTTTAATAGTATACATGACTGGGATGTTGGACATACAAGTTACAGATGATGCATGGATATTCAGATGCAGGACATTCTTTATATCCAAGGCCTACCTTTCTACATTAGAGGCATCCTTACACTAGGGCCATCTTGGTATATTAAATAGGTTATAGCTATTTATGACCCTTCCATTGATCATATTGAACTAGTTAAATTGATTATACATGACTTTCCCTATTGTATACTCTATAGGGTGATATATTCCATAGATATTATACTTTACTATGCTTCATTGATGACATTACTACTTCTGTAGATAGGCATTGGTTTTTATATGTGTGTTGATGTTGTTGTGTGTTACATGATGTGATCATTTATTATGTATTATATTTGTGATGATGGTTTTGAGTTACATTGCATACTCTACGTGTGACCATTTTGTGTTACATTGCATGTTTTATGAGTGACTAGTGTGTTTTACATTATGTGATTCTATGAGTGCATTTATGATGTGTTATCACATCATGCGTCAGTTGTGTTGAGGGTCCTCTAGTTTGTGTCATGGCCATGTTTTTGTCTATGTTGGGTTAGAGTCAATCATGTCTTGAGTGTTTTTGTGCACCATGATCATGACATTGTGTCTAGGTATGTGCCTCTATGATGGTTTCTAGGCTTTTGGTGTCATGATTTCTATCACATATTCATCTATTATGTGTGACATCATGATTTATATCATGTATCTTTAATGTGGCTTGTTACTAATAGTTTATTACTGTAATGATTATTATTGCATTCCTAGTTCTTATATCTATTTGACTTTACACTTTTTTTTACTTAGGTTACATGTTTCATATGTGCATGAATGATCAAATATTTATATGATGACATACTCTAATCATGTTAGCACACATGATTTACATGGCTATATCTTCTTTATATAACATGATGTGTATAACTCTTTTATTTTGAGACAAGTGATTTTTAGACTTCATCCCTCAACTCAAAAGGGGCACATACTAGTGGGATTGTCATAGAGATTTAGGGCTTGATAGACTGATGACTCAAACTTTGAGATAAATTGTTATTCAAATTGGAACAAATTGTGATTTAGATTTGGATAGATTGACACATATCTGATGCATAGGTGGTGCATTTTATAGGATTATAAGAAACATTTGATAGATTCTATGACATGATGAGACATATTACATGGATCAAATTGAAAATACATACCAAGTTGCATGGATAAAATTGAACAAGTTTTCAAATTTATCAAATTGAATAGAGTCGCATACATGCTATGGAAATTTATAACACATTGAGGTATAGATGGATTAGATTTGGGGGCATGTACATTTTTCTTGCATATACATTTTCTATTTCTATTTTGGGGATCAATGGTACTATGTAAGCACTTTGAACCTAACATTTGTCTGTAGTAGTAGATTTATAGTTTCAATTATGCATACAAATCTATTGTAGGGTTCTACCTTTTACATACAATCCTGGTATTGGGATCCATATTTTCATATCAACTTGGTATGGAGTTCCACCAAAATAATGTGAACGGTTCATTTAGAACTCAATCTCTAATGGGGGTTACGACAAGTACTTATATTCTTCTCAACTCATGCTTCTATTAGTGGCATATCCTTGGGGCATAATCACCCCATGGTTTTAACACAGGGCATCTTGGTTTACATACCCATATACATATATTTTCTTAATTTTTAAATTTCAAATAGTTTAATAATATAGATTGTCAAAGATTTGATATTTCCATAGTCTATACAATAGTAATAATCTTCTTCTGGAAAAAACTATGTCAAGTTTTGAATCTCAACACGTTTCGGATCCGCTTATGTGATCATTCATCAGGCAAATAGTATGTGTAGGAACAACTGGACAACACGATATAAAAATTAGAAGAATATAACCCTTACAAAAAATTGCCAAAAAAAAATATAACTGTTAACCAAAAACTGTTAAAAACGTAAAACAAAAAATTAAAAGACAAAAATAACAAATTAAGTTGTTTCCAAATACATATTAGTTATTAATAATTAATTATTAATTTAAATCTATAAGAATGTTATAACATTATAAATTTAAAATAAGTTTTAAATAAATTTAAAAATAAACCAAATTTATTATAATGAATTTATTAATTATTTAAAATTAATGATCATTATTAATAATTAATTAAAGTATTTTTAAGAAATGTTATAACAATAAAAAATCTTTTAAAATGTAAAAACAAATTTATTAATTAGAATTTTATAATTTATATAAAGTAATTTGTTTTAATTATGAAAATTATTTAGTTTAATCAAATTAGTTAAAATTAAAGCTATTTTAAATAATTAAAAAAAAATTATAAAAATAAAAATTAAATCAATTAAATTTAGAATTTATTATTTTAAAATTATCAATTTTGAAGATAATGTTAAAAAATTAATTAACTAAAATTTTAAAGAAAATTAAAATTTTATTAACTTGCAAACAAAACCTAAGTTAAAACAAGAAAGATCAATCAAAATTTTTAAACTTCAAAAATAAATGAAGGAAACTCTAAACACCACAAACCTACTCCATAAAAGAGCAAAAAATTAATTATTATAAACTACTATTTTCCAAGCATGACTGATCCCTAACCTATCATCTCTGTTTAAATTTTTTGGATGTTTCAAAATTTTTATTGCTTCTCTTAACTTACGTTTATGGAAGTGATATTCTGCTACCAAAATTTTTTCTTCCTCAATATTGATGGCATGTTTCGACTTAAACGAATGTTCGGTAAGGGCTAATTTTTCTTTCCTTTCCAAACGAGTGTCTGCAAAATATTATTTAATTCTTCTTTTAACCGATCTTCCCATTTCCCTTATGTAAGCTATACCACATGAACAATCAACCTTATATACTCCACTTCTAAAGTTTGGATACAACTTGTCTTTAGCAGATCCCAACATCATGAATAACTTATTCACAGGTAGGAATGTGGAGTGAATATTATGATGATTGAGAATTTTAGCTAATTTAGTAGAAATGCCTTCAACATAAGGAAGATAAGATATATGACCCTTTGCAAAAGACTCTTCACTTTTAGTTCTGTTAATATTTTCCTTAACCTACTTGATAGCCTTAGCTATTTGTTTACCAAAGTATCCATTTAGTTGAAAAACTTGATTTAGGTGCAAGAGTTCATGATTTATGCTCTCCTCATCACAAATTTTTAAATTCTCTTGTAATTAAAGTCTTTATAATCCCTACTTTTTGGGCAGGATGGTGATGAGAGGAGGTGAAGGTAAAGGTCTGTGTGAGTACCTTGTCTATAGACTTTCCTAGTTAAAGAACCATCTTCCTTCCTAAGCAAGAGGACATCTAAAAAAGGAAGTTGTTGATCTATCTCAATTTCTTTGGTGAATTTTTTGCTATGAAATTGATTGTTGAGATGGGAATGAAAATCTTCCAATTTATCGAGTCCATGTTGCCAACATAAGCTGGTGTCATCAATGTATATTTTCCACCATTTGAGTTTCAAAGGGAAAGAGTGAAAAACCAAGTCTTCAATTTTTTCCATAAATAGGTTGGTGACTACGAGAGATAGAGGAGAGCCCATTGCCATGCTTTCACACTATTCATAAATAATACCTTTAAAGGGAAAGTAGAGTTCAAGCATAACTTGACTAGATTAGCCGTTTCTATGTTAGTAATATTGTGAACTACTTCCACCACTTCATGAATTGGGACCTTGGTGTAAAGCAACACAACATCCAAACTTACCAGCGACTCATTATTTTCTATAATTTTTATATCACGCTATTTTTTTATTCCTACACATACTATTTTCTTGATAAAGGATCACAGAAGTGGATCCGAAACACGTCAAGATTCAAAACTTGACACAATTTTTTCTAAAAGAAGATTATTACTATTGTACGGACTGTAGACATATCAAATCTTTGATTATTACCCTTCATGGGAGGGATATGTATTCTAAGACCAAGCTTTTTGAAAATCTTTGGATTAAACTTGTAAAAAGAACAACAAATCTTGCATTTTTAAAATGTTGTAGGGATCATAGAGTTTTTTCTTCTTGGATTTGTATTAAACATTCTTTAACAAATTCTATAAATAGTAACATTTTTGATAGAGCAAGCCTTTCTTTGCTTAGATATGTGATTGGTAGGACTAGGTTTGTCTTGAATAATGTGTCTAATGAGTTGTATAAGCTACATTTAGAACTTGCAGGAACTCTACAAATCCCAGTGTGGCAAAAATTTGATGGTATTACACATACAATGGCTGTGAGTGCTCTTCTTAAGGTGGAAAATAGACAGAAGAAAAAGTTTTTAGCATTGGATAGAGACAATCAAGACAGGCAGAAACAAGAAATTCTGATAGGTAAATTCTCTTTTGACAATTTTTTTTTATATTGCAGATAGAGTAATGCTAATAAGGTTTTTGTTAATAGCAACACGTCCTCATATTCTTTGATGAATATGGTGGCTGAAACCAAGAAGCTTGAAATGGAAGTGTTAAATAACCTTTCTAGCACAGGTAATAAAAATATGATTTTTGGTGGAATTATTAAGAAATGCATTTTTCCTCTTGACACTTTGCTACGTCTTAGGTTCAACAAAGACCCTTCAGCTATACGCAGCAATCTTTAGGAAAACAAATGGAGCCATATCTTGAACCAACCTCATCTAACTCTTCAGAATAATTTTTCATTGGTGGATTTACCTATTGGTACACAGAAAAAGAACCTAATTTTTTACTCATCTTGGAACCTCGAGTCTGACGATAGTGTGGCAGTAAAAAATAGAGTGGTTATAGAGGATAGTGTTACACGGGCATCAACTTATTTGGGAAACTCCAATAAGGAAATTGCTGTAGAGGCACCAATTTGTTTAGGAAATCCTATGGCAAAAAACATCTCAACAGAACTAGCTGTAAGTAAGATATTAATGTGATTTTTCCACGGTGTTGGAAACCAAGCTTGGAGGCATGTGAAGTAGGAATAGAATTTAATGGTTTAAATTTAGGTTCAAATCTTAATATATCTATTGGTATGGACAAAGTCACTAGTTCTAAGCTTGTTTTTAATAGCATCATCGAAAGCTCTAAAAATGATGGGAATAATAATAATAATAATAATAATAATAATAATAATAATAATAATAATAATAATAATAATAATAATAATAATAATAATAATAATAATAATAATAATAATAATTCCTCTTGCATTAGTAATCTTTCTATATCTTTAAATAAAATAATCTTTTGCTCTAAAGACTGAAACATCAATAACAACATTTTTGATTGGGAAAACAAATTGGTAGTTAATCTTTCAGACTATTATTTAGATAAGTCCTTTTTTAACATTCTAAAAAGAGGTTTAGGTTTTGTTATTACCCCTCATAATATACCTAGAGAAGATTTCATTATAGGTATAGACAGTGATCTTAAAATTCCCTTCAACTTAGCAAATAAAGTTAGACAAGATTGTGTTGTGGCTCTACGTAAAGCCAAACCACCTTCTTGCAATATTTCCAAAGAAGAGTGGTTAGCTCTCAAGACCCTTAAGTGCAACCGTGATATAGTTACTCTCAAAGCAGATAAATGGAATGCTATTGTGGTCCTTAATCGTAGTGACTATAACTCTAAAATGCTTGATCACTTGTCCAATAGTGGTAGTTATAGAAAGCTTGATCGTAACTCGGTGTGCAATATTATTAAAAATGTTACTAAGGTGATTAAGTCTTCTTCGTTTAATGATTTAATTAAAAATAAGTTAATTCCTAATAAAGAAGTAACCCCCATAATATATGGTGCTCCAAAACTTCACAAAGTAGGAGTACCATTAAGACCCATTGTAGACACAACAAACTCCCCAATGTATAATCTTGCTGATTTCTTCGCTGATAAACTTAAACCATTTGTAGGGAAAACCTCCTCTTTTGTTTCTAACTTAAGTGACTTCATTGATTTTATCAAGGATAAAAAGGTAGAAAATGAATTGCTGAGAGTTTTGATGTTGTGCCGCTTTACACCAAGGTCCCAATTCATGAAGCGGTGGAAATAGTTCACAATATTACTAACATAGAGACGGCTAATCTGGTCGAGTTATGTTTGAAATCTACTTTATTCATCTTTAAAAGTATCATTTATTAACAATGTGAATGCATGGCAATGAGCTCTCCTCTATCTCCCGTAGTCGCCAACCTATTTATGAAAAAAATTAAAGACTTGGCTCTTCACTCTTTCCCTTTGAAACCCAAATGGTGGAAAAGATTCGATGATGACACTAGCTTATGTTGGCAACATGGACTAGATAAATTACAAGAGCTCCATTCCCATCTCAACAATCAGTTTCATAGCATATAATTCACCAAAGAAATTGAGATAGATCAACAACTTCTTTTTTTAGATGTCCTCTTGCTTAGGAAGGAAGCTGGTTCTTTAGCTAGGAAAGTCTATAGAAAAGGTACTCACGCAGATCTTTACCTTTATGCCTCCTCTCATCACCATCCTGCCCAAAAAGTAAGGGTTATAAAGACTTTAATTACAAGGGCCTTTAAAAATTGTGATGAGGAGAGCATCAATCATGAACTCTTACACCTGCATTGAGTTTTTAAACTGAACAGATACTTTTGTAAACAAATAACTAAGCCTATCAAACAGGTTAAGGAAAATATTAATAGAACTCAAAGTAAAGAGTCTTTCACAAAGGGTCATATAGCTTATCTTCCTTATGTTGAAGGCATTTCTAATAAATTAGCTAAAATTCTCAGTTGTCATAATATTCACTCCATGTTCCTACTTGTGAATAAGTTATGCGAGATGTTGGGGTCTACTAAAGAAAAGTTGGACCCAAACCTTAGAAGTGATGTCTATAAGGTTGATTGTTCATGTGGTATAGCTTACATAAGGGAGATGGGAAGATCGGTTAAAACAAGAATTAAATAACATTTTACAGACACTCGTTTGGAAAGGAAAGAAAAATTAGCCCTTATCAAACATTCGTTTAAGTCGAAACATGCCATCAATATTGAGGAAGCAAAACTTTTGGTAGCAGAAGATCACTTCCATAAACGTAAGTTAAGAGAAGCAATAGAAAATTTGAAACATCCTAAAAATTTAAACAGAGATGATGGGTTAGGGATCAGTCATGCTTGGAAAATAGTATTTTATAATAATTAGTTTTTTGCTCTTTTATGGAGTACGTTTGTGGTGTTTAGAGTTTCCTTCATTTATTTTTGAAGTTTAAAATTTTTGATTGATCTTTCTTGTTTTAACTTAGGTTTTGTTTGCAAGTTCATAAAATTTTAATTTTCTCTAAAATTTTAGTTAATTATTTTTTGAACATTCTCTTTAAAACAGATAATTTTTAAATTTAATTGATTTAATTTTTAATTTTTATTTTTTTAAAAAGTTTTTATTTAAAATAGATTTAATTTTAACTAATTTGATTAAACTAAATAATTTTTATAATTAAAAAAAATTATTTTATATAAATTATAAAATTTTAATTAATAAATTTGTTTTTACATTTTAAAATATTTTTTATTGTTATAAAATTTATTAAAAATAGATTTAATTAATTATTAATAATGATAATTAATTTTAAATAATTAATAAATTCTTTATAATAAATTTGGTTTATTTTTAAATATATTTATAATTTATAATGTTATAACATTCTTATAGCTTTAAATTAATAATTAATTATTAATAACTAATATGTATTTGGAAATAACTTAATTTGTTATTTTTGTCTTTTGATTTTTGTTTTTCGTTTTTATCAGTTTTTGGTTAACGGTTATATATATTTATTTTTTGGCAATTTTTTGTAACAACTATATTCCTCCACTTTTTATATCGTGCTATCCTACTGTTCTTACACATACTATTTGCCCGATAAAAGATCACAGAAGTGGATCTGAAACACGTCGAGATTCAAAACTTGACACAATTTTTTCCAAAAGAAGATTATTAATATAGATTGTTTCATATTTTATATCATGAGTGGACATTGATTTATACATTTTTTTTGAAAGTTTTAAATGAATCAAGTGGGATATTTGGGATGTACTTGGTAACATCAAGTATGATTAGACATAAGTATAAAATTTATTTCTTTTATCCTTTTAATTTAGCATTTTGAATACTAGACTAAAAGGGGGGCATGTTTAAACACCAAAATTTGTATTAGACACCTAACACCATCAATTATGATTTATAATTGATATATATGACTTGTACATGCACATTTGACTCTTTCTCACATTCTCTTATATTTATTGACATATCTATGGGCTTGGCCAACTCAATTAATTGTCATTCATATATAGGATCTCTCTAGTCTATGTCATACTTTTCTATTATCCTAAGAAACATGTTGCCATATTCTAGATCATTTTTATCTCTTCTTGGGCAGTGCTAGAAATAGTCAAATATTGGTAGTTATAATAGTGTCTACCTTCATCTTTAGTTTTTGGGTTTCTTAAATGGATATTTTTCAAATTAAAATCCCTCACTTGGTTCAACTTACATGTTTTGCATATCTATTATGGGGTAAGTTACCCAAAGAGTAATTTGTATATACACATCAAATATAAATCCATTCCTATATATCAAGCACCTAGCATCTTATACTTATCTTGTAAATCTCGAGGATTTCATTTGTACACCCTTGAGTCATTATCTAAAAGTGTCCAAATCTGAAAACTCCTTAAAGGAATAGTCTAAAAGGACAAGTATAAAATCTATCACAAGGTGAAAGTTGTATATTTTCAAGTGTCAAAAGTGAAATACTTGCATTGTATTCTAGTGAAATACTATTGAGCACACATACACAAAATTGGGAGAACTACATGTGGTTTGAGCCCTCTTCAAAGTATTGAAATGTAAGAAACACTCAACCTCTCAACCGTTCAATTTGTCTAATCCATCTTTCTAACCCATTTTTATAGGTCAAAAAAGTGTCGATAGTGGATATAGGGCTTCTAGATAAAGGAAGACAAAATAAAAATATATGCATAAGACCAAGGATCATAAATCACTTAGAAATCTTATTGACATCCAGTCACAACGATCTGTGATAAAACAAACCAACAAATTACATAAGGATAGTTTTGGTAGATAGTGGATAGATCTATTTGTTACAAGTGTCAAAGTGTTCATCAACAACATCCCAAAAGATCTTGACAGTCAGTCTCTTGATCTAAATAGCCATAGAACCATTTCAAAAAAAAAATCATATTATTTTGCACAAGGAAGGAGAAAAATATAATATAATATCAGCTAAGTCTCTTATCTCTTGGTCCTTTCTATATTTAGTAAGTGTGATAAATCCTCTATTAGCATTCATATTTTTATGGTAAATGACATATCTTATGTAATTTGAATCTCAATAGTTTCTAAACCCAAAATAAATTAAAATATATTGGTGCCCATACTATATTGCAAAACTCTTATTTCGGTATAGGTTAGGAATATGATAGAAAATATGAAGTGATTACACAAATGTTGGTTGCATTCGGTGAAATAGTGGCAATGCCTTATGATGATATCCAAGTTTTTTATAAGCTCAAATTAGGATATTCCATGAGAATATGTGTTGTTAAATCATTTGGTCAAGCATTCATTGAGCATCGGCTAAACTTACACACGTATTCATACATGTGTATATCGGTATTTTATTAAAAAAAACATTGTTGTAAAATTAAAATCCCTTTCTTTGATGTGGGACTGAGAGATTCTTTCTTGGAAATGTATGTTTGAATTAGTTGAAGATATGTATAAGGGCATATGGGGTAGTTGTGTGTAGTTTGCATAATTTTTAGTGCCTCCTTTAAACTACTTATACCACAACAATAATGACAAATAAAGGTATGGGAAGGGGACCACTTTTTGACACCCCCAAATTTAGGGGTGTGTAGTGCCATTTCAAATGTGATGGAAAACTTTAAAAATGACATGTTAACATAGCTTAACATCTCAACATTCTATTTAAATAATTTATCTATTTTTTAATTTGACATAATTACATTTAATAATTTTTTATTAGGGACTATCATTTTCACATAACTTAAAAGGTGATTTTTTTTATATTTTTTTTTAATGTTGAAAATAAAATCACAATTAAAAAATTATTTGGCACCTAAATATGTGGGAAAATGAAGGCATGAAAAACATTTAACAACTTTAAATTTTATGTGCAACACCTTAAATGATGTTGCTAGTTCCAACTGCCAAATAAGATGTGTCAATAAATGTCAAACAACTACCATGCCTACTTTATTTCAATATCTCTTTTGATTTGTTCTTCACACCCTTCCATGTCAAATTACTCCCATGTTACTCATTTTTACTCTATGGTTATCTCCACCATATGGAGAAGGATGCATTTTTAAATTTTGCTCATTTATTTATGGGAGAAGAAAATAATCTAGCACTTAGAGCTTTGTTAGCAGAAGTATCCCTAGACAATCTCTAGAAAGCATGATTCATCAATTTTGCTAATGAAAACCACATTGTTAAAGGGAATTTCAATAAATGACTAAATTTTTTAAGAATTATTTCTCCCTTGATGCTTAGTTATCATTTTAATTCATTTTATGATAGTAAATATTATTTAACATTGCATAGTAATTACTCTAGCAAGGCTTGGTTGGGCATAAACACTACAATAGTGAAGCTCCCATGTAAATTGTTCAACAATGACAAGTTTCCCTACAATTCTTAAAAAATTACTAATTGCTTCATAATGTACATCTATGAAAAAAATTAATACTACAAAGAATTAATGTGAAATAAACTTATTATTATACAAGTTGGATGCAAAACCTCCCTATAATACCACAATGGAAGAAAAGCCAATTACAGTCACAAATTCAAATAAATATTTTAGATTTATTATCATTGAAGTTATTGGAAGCTCAAATTCGATCCATGCCTAAAACTTGTAAACCTTAAAAGTTGTAACAAATAATATGTGTTTTTTAACTTAATAAAACACCAATAAATTTGCTTCCTTTCAATTTTGGTGTATAACTTCATTTGGGTGTTTAACTAGGTTTATGTGTTTACATATTTTAGGGAATATAGGTATATTTTGGGCATGTATCTAGTTATATTTCTATAGATATATATTACAATGTATACAAACCCATAGTGACATCCCCTTTGGGTGGAAGCTTTGAAAATTGTTGGAATCTTTATTTAATTCCCTGGATGTAGAATTTGTGTTACCTGATTGTGGAAACATTGTAGGGTAGAGTAGAATAAGATGGAAATTAGAAAAGGTGAAGTTTAAAATCTTCACTAATTTTATGACCATTTCCCATTTTCCTGTGTATTTTTTGATGCCTTATCAATGAAAAATTCATATTATTTGCATAAATAATTTTGTAGTTGTATTGGGCTTTCCAAGAACTTGATTTTATAGCAAGTCTATACTATTTAAAAGTAAGTATTACATTATATATTATGCTTGTGTCATCAACTAAAAAATATAACAACCACATTACATATCTAGATTTTTACTTGAATAATAAAAGCTCCAACTTAAACACATTACATTATATATTTCACTTGTTCCATTAACTACAAAAAATCTAACTTGAGAACCTTAAATTCCTATATGGGAGAAAAACTCTACTTTAATTATGACATATCATAAGTCAATATGCTAGGGTTGTAGAACAAACCCATATGGAATTCAAAACTAACATCATACAAGGTGGAAATAATGAATACCTTAGATATTTAGCTAGTCTTGCAAGGGTATTCTCCTTACAAAGGTATTCTTGGGTTGGTGGGATTCACTACCTTGTTCACAAAAGTACGAGCCATGTGTCTAATTACAACTTGTGTTCTTAATCCTTGTACTTTGGTTTTTACAAAAGTGGGGATTCCACAATGATAGTTGCATGAAGATGAAGCAAGTATGCTAAGAATGTTCACCATGTCTTTTAAAATGTGATGTTGTTTGAGTAGAGGGTTCAAAGGGTTTCTTAAATGCCTTTGCCTCTTGAATTTGTTTCTAGCCTTCTCGATTTTATTCTTCTTTCTATCATGTTCCTTTCATTTCCTTTGAAAAATATTGTGTTGCTCCTTCATCCACCTCTTAATTAAATTTTATATTTTCTATTGTTCCCTTTTTTCCCTCTCAACCTACTTGAGTGCTTTCCTCTCACCATCTTGTTCTTTCTTCCTTGTCTTAATTTCTTCAATTTCCTTCAATTATGATTCTTGATCTACAAGCATTTGTCTATACTTATTTGATGTGAGTATTTAAGATTGTCTTCCCAATTTAAGTGCATTGTTTCATGATTTATTAGAAACTCTTTCAATTGGTAATTTAATAAATTATGATAACTATGATGCTTGGTGATTCCCTTTTGTTTGGCCATAGTTTGGATCTTGGTCTATATCTTCCACCATGTCCTCATTTTCACTCAAATCTACTATTTCATCTTCTACATCCCATTCTCCACCTACTTCATAGTAATGGAATATCTCAACTGGGAGAGGAGGAGGTGGTGATGGAATTGACAATGACACATCTCTTTGGCTAAAATCATGATTTAGACCGATTTTTTTTACTCCCTCCTTTAGCCAATATGGAGAGCTTACTTGGGTAGGAAGACGTAAACCTTGTTGGCTGAAACTAAAAATTACATCCCTTTCATTGGAAGCATCACTCAATGCATCTTGACTCAAAACTAAATGAGTTTCATGTCTACCATATTATTCTTCTGCAATTTTTGGATTTACACCTTCAATAACTTCTTGCATTTTCTCTTCTTATTTCGTTCCGTTTATATTAGCATGGTTATGTTCCTCATATATACCTACCAAGATCATGATGTTTTTAGCACCTCTAAAATCATTTTATTCAACATGGAACACTTGATTGGAGCCATATTATTGTCTAATGCTTTAGGGTTTAAGGGCCATATACCTATCCTTCTAAATCCAACTTTTAAATTATATGGAGGGAGTGCCCTCTTGAATGTTATGCTACCCAAACTAGATAATTCTTATCTGTGAATCTCTAGACCATGATTTTTTTCATCCATAATAACCTCTCACACTTAAAGTAGGCACCAAACACAATCACATCCCATGGTTTGCAATTTTTGGCTAGTGTGTGCTGATAATGCATTTATATTGATCCCCAAAGCCCTTGCCTCTTCATTTTTTGGAAATGTAACATGTTTTCGATACCTATCAAATATGGGAATATTTTTTTTTGTAGGTGAAACTCCTCTCGATATAGATATGGAGAAATGATGCAACCATTTCAAAAATAATTCTTTGGCCATCCTTGCATGGGGTTGGGTAGCCATAGATGTCACTGGTTCACTACCTAAAATGTAATTCTGAAAGTGTATTTTTTCTTTGAAGAGGTAAAAACTTGGAATACTCTAGTTGGATGCTTTGACATATGCTAATATTATGTTCCACTCTCTACTTTTAGACATTATTTGTTACATACTCTTGTCCTTTTTTTGGTAGTAAATCACAAGCCACAATTCTAGCAATCTCATATTATGTGAGGATCATAATAGAATTATATATGAACCTTACTCAAGTTCTTATAAAAATCAGAAACTAAAGGGGCCTAAACATCATGTGTGTGTGTGTAATCCCTCTATTGTTATAATTGTTAAATCAAGATGTCTCTTTTAGAAATATTTCCACCATGACTTACTAGGAACCCTATCCTTGAAAGGGTTGGATCAGGTTTGACATCATTTCCATGCCATGGTTGATGCCAGTTATGTCTTTGCACCATTATACAATCTCTAAGTCCTCCTTATCTAACGAAATAGTGAGTGTCCCCGTCCTATTTGTTGTTGTAGTCCCTTTAAGTCAATTAGACAAAGTGTTTGCTCTAAGGCTCCACTTATCTATTGTAGTTTCAGTTGGGCACTCATTATCCTCTACATCTCACATAACACTTTCCATATTTTTTTGTTTCCACTCTCTATGGAAAGAATTTTTTTTAATTGCAACAACATTTCTTCTCACTTGCACATTTGGATTGATTTCCAGTTCATTGGCATTGATTTGCACTTCAACAACTTACTCATCATTGATATTAATAAACTTCATCTCTCTATTCTTCAATGTTTCATGAGGCATTTGCCTAAAAATCTATCCTTTGATTTCCAATCTTCATGTTGAACTTTGAAAACCACCAAAATCTAAGAGTAAAGAGAATAAAATGTTTAATATTCATTTGGGTATATTGTTTGCCAATACTACAACAATGAATTTTTTTAAATTATAATATGGGCCTATATTATTGATGCCCAGATGAAGATAAGATGTTGAACCAAAAAAAACCATGTTCATGTTGTAGAAAGGAACAAAATTATTGATCTTGGCAATAGAATCGAATGTTCTTCAAAGACAATAATAACGGTCAATTATGTAAAATGCATTCCTATGAATATTTAGAAATTAAAGTGGTTGTGATATTCTTAAAATTTTAAGCAATAGAGAAATGCATAAAGAAGTTATCAATCTAGATTGACATTGATCAAGCATTCCATTGCTTTTTGAATTGATGTATAGATATGAAACTTGATCTATGTGTATAAGTAAATATTTTTACATACCTTAAAGTGTTTATATAATTAATTTTTTTTTTAATATACTTTAAAGTTTGTATATATTATTTATTTTATATACTTTGAAATATATATAAGTAATTCTTTTTATATAATTTAAAATCTATATAGTTAATTCTTTTTACATACTTTCAAATTTGTATCGGTTCAAAAGTTTTAAAGAAAAGTGCAAAGAAAAAAGTAAAAAAAATAAAAAATAAAGTTTCATGGAAATTTGTTGACACATATCGACCCATCTTGTTTGGAAAATGGAACTAGAAATAATATTCAAAGAGCTTCATGTAGAATTTAAAATTATTAAATATTTTTAATACTTTTTTTTCACATATTTAAGTACCAAATAGTTTTTTAATCATGATTTCATTTTTAACATTTAGTTTATTGGGTTCCAATTATTAAATTATGTTACAATTTAACATAAATAAATTTCAGTTTCAATGGCATGGACATTAAATCTATGAATAGATTTTAAGGATCATTTTGACATTGTTATTTTATAATTACTTGACTCATATAAGTTTAAATATTCAAGTGCAATAATAAGTGATATGAATCAAAATATTCCACATTTAAACCCGTAATCATGACAAGAGACTAATAAAAACTAAAAATGAAAATTTAACAAGAAACATTAATTAAACTTAACATAGTTCAAGGTGTCATCAAGGCAAAAAAAACAAGGGATTGATTACCTAATAAGTGACTTGAATATGAAGCAACATTTAAACTCAATGGAATATAAAGATATAAAAAATATCCTATATCTAAAGTTGAAAATGAGATCTTTATTTTTCTACTTAAATATTATTATCAATATTTGTATCATATTTACTCATTTAAAATCATATTTGAATATGAGCATTTATGACACAAATAAAGATTGTGTTAGTCCAGTAGTAAAAATAAAAAGTGAATATGTTACTAAGTTTGAAAAGCTTAAAATTAGAAAAAAATTATGAAAATAGCCAAAGAAATGAGAAGAAAATAAATTTGAATAAAATATAATGGGAGAATACCTAAAATAGTACATTTTGAATATTGATAAGAAAATACAATAAAATATACTTGGGATGATAGATTCTGAATCTTGATGTGACGATAACTTCAAATCCAAAACTCATTAATTCTCTGTGAAATGCAAATAATGGTTTGTCTGAAATATTGAATTTATAGATAAAAAGTATCTCATCTACCAATTTTTTTTAATTTGTGGATTTACATTCTATTGGCTCTCTTCTATTGACATGGATTAAATTGTTTACTCAATCATGTTATTGGGAAATTTTGAACTATGAGTATGATGAATAAAAAATTAAATTATATTTGTGTGTGTGTGTGTGTGTGTGTGATGTTATGGTGAGGCTTATTAATTGTAAACTTTACAATTTTCAAGTACAACATTGTAATGGAAGAGGGACTTGAAATATAATAAAATAAAAACACTTAATGTGATTATTTTTTAGTGTAAAATTAGACAAATTATTTCCAATAAAAATATCGCATTATTTATGTTTCCAACATGAATAACACATCATCTAATAGTTGTGCATTAAAGATTGTGTTCATTGACTATTAAAACTTCAATTTATATATGGTGGGTGAAAAGTTAAAGGTTGCTTAGATATTGAAGTTGTAAGTGTAAAATGGGCATTCTCATTTTATGTAGGATAAGCTTGATTTGGGATAGACCCTAGTTAGATTAGTTTATCTGGGTTAAGGTAACCTCCTAATTTTATTTTGTCTCTATGTTCTTGGCACTATTCTTTTAGTGATTAAGCACATGGAATACATTTTTCCAACCACCTCATTAATGAAGTTGGTTAAAGTAGGCAACCTTTATTATTAAAATAATCTTGTCCGTTCTTCATAAAAGAAGGGTCTATTCTTCATTTCAATAATGAAATTTATTTTTAATATTTAACTAATAATATTAATTATATCATTAGATTTTTATATCGCCTTGACATAGTTAACATCTCAATTAATATTGATTATATGACCATTAAAACATGTGTTAATCTTAATAGAAATTCTAAAATAAATATGATAGAAAAATATATTTTTTTTCAAAATTTATATATTTTAATAATAATATATATATATTTTTTTAAAAAGTTTAAAACATTTTGAATTATTATATAATATTTTAAATAAAATTTCCAAACTTTTTATTACTTCTTTTAATAAGGAAAGGACAAAAATTAAAATTAAAAACTATTTAACTTAAAAAGTATTGAATCTTTTTGAAAAAATAAAAAACAAACAACTAGAATTTGTAGTCTCAATCACTATCTCAATTGTTGCACACCAATCAACTATTAGTTCCCTTCTCCTACGAAAGCAACAAGCAAGGAATCAATGAACTTTAAAAAAAACACATATACTTAGCTTTCCTACCATTTTAACTCTTTTTAGTATATTGGCATTGTCAAATATGCCCATGTTACTATGCTAGTTGTGGTTGTAAAATATGCTTTGTTGAATGAGAATCACTTGTCCCTTTTTTCTATTTTTTAAAAATAATTTTTAGGTTTACAAATGGTGAAATTTTCATATTCTTATGCATAAATAATATTGGTATTTTAAGTTTCAATCTTTCTTTATGTATAAGCATTTTGATTTGGTATTTTAATATGCAATTTTATATTTAAAAATTAATTAATTTAATTTTAAATTTTATTAATAGATAAATGCTATAATATATGTTAAGTTTAGATTTAATGTGGATTTACATTTATAAATTAATTGATTTGAATTTAAATTTTACTAATGAGAAAAAAGTATATTTTATATCAAATAAACATAAAAAAATTATTTGAAATAAACAATAATTTATATGTATATGTGTGTATACGTATATCTTATCAACCACCCCAATTTAATATTTTGGTGTAAATTTATATTTACAAATTAATTGATTTAAATTATAAGTTTATAATATATTATTTATATATTTAATATATATATATAAAAGATTTATCTTATCTTCTTTCATCATACATATAAATGAAAATATATTTTTATTTATCATTAAATTTAATAACATTTAATTTAAGTCAAATATGACAAAACAAATTACAACTACTTATATACTTAAAATACAATAGCTACTTATAACATCAACAAAATTATTTTTCGTGTAAACATCAAAATTTTAACTTTTTAAAATAAAAAAATTAACTCAACCCAACTATATTCATGTGATTTCATATATTAAATATTATCCCTATCATACAAGAATACAAAGGTGTCTCCCACTATATCATAGTGGGAGCCTTAACTCCATCAATATTTTGTTGCAAGGTAATTAAACTTGAGAACTCTTAAATATACATTGTGTAATTCATTACACAACCCATGTCATAGGTACTTAAAAATGTTTGTGACTTGAAGTTTAATACAAAAATAATATTTATAACACTCATTCATTGTATTCACCATAATTATGATCATTTTTATATCAACATGATTGTCCTCTTCATTAAACATGTACTTTAATATTCTAGAGTTATCATCTCTCTATTTAGTAGATTTTTAATTTAATGAGCACTTTTTAAATCTAGGGATGATTCATCATTTCATTTTAATATTACTTCATTAATTATTTATAAATTAATTATTTAATTTAGTTTTTTTTTCTTTATATTTTCTTACTTTGAAATTTTGAAGTTTTGTTTCTTATTATTTTGGTCTAAATTTTTATGTAAAAAATGTGGCTTTGTGTTTTAGAGTGTAATCAATTACAACATTTCATCTCAATTTATTTGGCACTTTTAAAATAAATATCTGATTATAAGAGATTGTAAACACATAAGTCTAATTAATCAGCTCAATTTTTGTTATATTGATCATTAGAAAATTGTTCTCATGGCCAATGATTGTCCCCTCACCTTTGCCAATAAAGATCAATCTATACCATCTAATCTTAAAGAGCACAACATTGAAGGTCAACAATAGCCTCTACATATCTATAATAGGTATTTTTAGTTGTGATTGGTCGCTCATCACATTTTTTCTTATGCTTTGATCGATATAACACAATCATAGGTAGCCTTTCCATTATCTATATCCTTGATGCAAAATTTCCTACCCTAGTACTTGGTAGTACATTTCTTACTAGTGTTTCATCTAGATGGACCAATTAATGAAAATTAATTAGTGTTAGAGTGTGGTTGAATTTTAATCCAAATTTTGAATCAAAAACATCATCTAATTCAATTGGCAAGACAATTGATTGTTACACAAGGGTTAGGAAGTATCTGCCACATTTAATGTCTATAAATACCACTAGTTTTTAATTTAAAAGCTTGAACAACATATAGTTGGCATCAAAAGTAACTTTAGATTACATATTTGGGTTCCTTTTGAAAAGTTATGCACGTTTGAAAAAAATAGAATGGGTTTTTTAGTTCATATGCAAAATATATGGCCTTCATAAATTAGAGGACTTTTCATTGTTACGAAATGTCAGTTCATACAGATGGTGGTTTCACAACTGCCCTGATGATTTCATAACCACTATGATGGTTTGACCCACATGTAACAAAAAGATGCATGAAGGGACATGAAAATTTTTGGGCTTCAATTTTTTACTCTTAGGCATCTTGTTCTAACTCAAGGAATGGTTCATGTGCATAAATGAGTCCATGAGGGTTCAACAGAAGGTAGTTATTGAGTTCACTTAGAGATAAGTACATTCAAGTAGTGGACATCACAATTGATGAGTGTCATTAATCCCTCACTGTGATTCAATAATTTTCAATATAAGACGATGTCCAAGGATGTATGCAATAGGGAAAAAAAAGATATTCTTTAAACAATTATTTTCTTAGAACTAAAAATAAACTTGGAAATGAAATTTAACTACTAAGCCAACTTACTCTTATTATGCAAATTAAATCAAACATGTATTCCTATTTCAACCAAGTGAAAAAAATAAAAATAAGAATAAAAGGTAAACCTGACATAACACTAGGTTAACTTAAACAATTAGACACATACAAATTCATACTTCTTGTATGTTAAACAATAATCTTGTTGGAAAGTAAATATTTAGTGACAAAAATAAATCTATTCTAACAAATACCAATGAAATGTTCCTCCTCTTTTGGTGAGTGGGCCCTTGCTCCTCTCTTGGATTGAGATTGAAACCAATCACAAAGATGTTGTCAAAAATAGTTGGGAACTCAAATTTGTATTGTTCTAACAAATACCAATGAAATGTTCCTCCTCTTTTGGTGAGTGGACCCTTGCTCCTCTCTTGGATTGACATTGAAACCAATCACAAAGATGTTGTCAAAAATACTTGGGAACTCAAATTTGTATTGTATTTAGAATTATGCTACTAAAAATCAACTTACATCAAAGTGTTTGAAATTAATATTTATAATACATTACTCTCAGTATTCTTGGTCAAGCCTCCAAGAATATAAAATTATCTGCTTATTTTCATGGAAAGTTTTATTTCCAACTAAAATCCTAACATAATTTAACTACTTGTCTCTTTTTCCAAAAGATAGGCATGAGAAAACATTACACTTAAAGAATCTTATTCAAATACTATTATTCATCCCATTTGTTTATGAACAAAACATGAGAGAGTGCTTTATTCAAGACTCCTATTAAGATTATACTAATACTCATTCCAATTTTCTATGGGACAGGCGTGGAAGAATACTAAATGGCTTTGATTGCATCAAGATCTTACTCTTCTTTATTAACTATTTAGAATCGTAAGAATTAAATCACTTAAATTTCCTTGGTAGAGTCCTAACACCACTTGTTCAGTTTTCAAAAAAATAATACTATAACCATTTGAGCTTCTGGATCGTTGACATGTCATGTGGTCATGCAAAACTATCTTTCCACCTTTTTTGGAGCTATTACATAATAGTCAGGGGCTACCTAGAACAGTCTGACACCAAATTCCCATATAAATTCCAAGTTGGATAGTCTATAATTGTTCTACAACTAGATCTAGATGATAATTTTGGAGTCAAAATATTCTAGAGCCAAACTTGATGAGTCTCAAAATACTCTGAAATTAATCTTGAAGTTGGATATTCATTTCAAACCTTCAGACTCCATTCTTCAATGACTAATGTTACCTATTTTTCAATATATCATATCTATTTTCTAATAAATGTTAGAGCATAGAGGACAATCCAAACCACATTGATTCCTAAAGAAAAACTCAGATATATACTCTATATTTTACTTTAAATAAGTTATAAGTTCCTAAATCACACCTAAATCCCCTTTTAAACTAGTTTAAGGAGGAGAAAAAAATTTATTTGTTGGATTTGGTGTTAGAAACTTAGAGTACAATTGATTACTTTTGTATAAGCAACTAAACACGAAATTGAACCAGAAGTAATAAGTAACTAGAAATCAGAAACAACAAATAATAGGAGATATAAGAAACAACCAATCTTGTATTAAACTCTTCCAGAATACAATGAAAAAATCTCACTCTTCCCACACCTCTTGGGTGTACAGTATTTCTCTCAAGAGTTCTCTCTCTCTCAATCAATTACAATCAACTCAATAACTGAGTTGTTATTCCCTTAATTACAATACAGCCCCATGGGTCTCTTAAATAGATCCCAAACCAAACAATAATTAGAAACACAGACTCAAGACTAAAATTAGTCTTTATATGCAAACTAATTGTTCGTCTAAAATTAGAACAGTTCTGGAAATGCACAGACGACCGATGTCAGTCTCTGTCTGTCTGGAGATGACCGACGTCGGTCGATGCATAACCGATGTCAGCAGCTTTCGGTCTACCCCTGACCAATGTTGGCAGGGTCTGACTGATGTCGGTTAATGTGTAACCCAACAACCTCCACATTTGCATAACAGTGAAGCTTTTAGCTCCACAACTTAACAATCTCCCACTTGGAGATAAACAATTGCACCTATACCTGTACCTATATAGCAACATCCTCTAATTTATTTCTGGCTTGTATCTCCATCTTCAAGTTCAATCTTGAAGACCAACAAAATTTGAATGAAGATTCAACTTCTCCTTTGTTACCAACTTTGTTAACATATCAACAGGGTTCTTATCTGTATGGATCTTTTCCAGCTTCAACTGTCCATCCTCTAATACCTGTCTAATGAAGTGGTACCTAAGCTATATATGTTTGGTTCTTGAATGAAAGGTTGAATTCTTTGCTAAATGAATTGCACTTTGACTATCACTGTACAATCTGCAACTCTCTTGCTCCTTTCCCAACTCTTCCATGAATCGAGTCATCCATATCATTTCCTTGCTAGCCTCTGTGACTGCAATGTATTCTGCCTCTGTAGTAGACAGGACAACAACCTTCTGCAACTTTGAAATCTAGCTAACCACCGTTCCACCAATAGTGAACACATATCCTGTGGTGCTTCTCCTGCCATCCAAGTCACCTGCCATATCCGAATCTACATACCCATGTAGAGAAGTGTTTGACCCTCCATAGCATAAATGCCTACTACTGGTCCCTCTAAGATATCTGAGAATCCACTGAACTGCTTTTCAGTGTTCCTTTCCTGGATTTGCCATAAACTTGCTGACAACTCCCACTACTTCAACAATATCAGGTCTAGTACATACCATTGCATACATCAAGCTCCCAACTACTGAAGCATATAGAACTCTACTAATGTACTCAACCTCATCATGTGATTTATGACATTGTTATTTGCTCAACTTGAAGTGTCCAGCCATAGGTGTGCTTACCGATTTTGCATCCTACATATAGAACCTCTCCAACACCTTATTCACATAATCCTCTTGAGAAAACATCAAACTATGATTTTTCCTGTCTCTTTTAATACTCATGCCAAGGATTTTCTTTACTGCTCTTAAATCTTTCATGGCAAATGTGTGAGCTAATTTTACCTTTAGCTCAGTAATTTTTTGCATGTGTGAACCTGCAACAAACATATCATCTACATACAACAACAGGATAATATAACTACTATTATCTAATCTGGTAAAATAAACACAATGGTCAGATTGACATTTATTAAAGCCATGCTTTGTCATAAGCTTGTCAAACCTCAAATACCATTGTCTTGGAGCTTGCTTAAGACCATATAAGCTTTTCTTCAACCTGCACACAAGTTTCTCCTTGCCTTTGACCTTAAAACCTTCCGACTGATCCATATATATCTCTTCATCCAAATCTCCATGAAGAAATGTTGTCTTAACATCAAGCTGCTCAAGATGCAAATCCTCAATAGCAACTAAAGACAATACAGTCCGAATATAAGTCATCTTTACTACAGAAAAAAAAATTCACCAAAATCAATACCTGGTTTCTGTGCAAATCCCTTTACTACCAACTTAGCCTTATATCTCATTTGTCCATTCTCTCCTTCCTTTAACCTGTATACCCATTTGTTTTTCAATGCTTTCTTTTCGATTGGCAATTCAACCAAATCTCACGTTTGGTTCTCTTTCAAGGAATCAATTTTCTCATTCATGCCATGCTCCCACTATTTCCTAAATTCTACCTGTATTGCCTCATCAAAACTTTTTGGTTCTCCACCATCAGTGAGCAACACGTAGTATAAAGAAGGGGAATAATGAATTGGAGGTTTACTTACCCTTACAGTCCTCCTTATGGGCGTTTGAGACTCATTCACAGCTTGTTGTCTGCCCAAATTTCATTCTGTCAGTCATCGATCCCGGTCATCTTTGGGTCTGCCCTGACCGATGTCGGTTCTACCTGACCGACGTCGATCTCTATTTGACCGACGTCGATTCCTGCCTGACCGACGTCGGTTCCTGTGTTTTCCTATGAGTGATGATTTTTATCCGCGAGTTCATTTTGGATTATAACCTCATCCAAATCAAGATTGCCCTGCTCAGAATTATTCAGCCTCTTGAGCTGATCACTGTACATCACCTTCTCATTGAAAACTACATCACGGCTTCTAATAATTTTGTTAGTTTATAAATTCCACAACTGAAATCCGAAATCTCCAAAGCCATAACCAATGAAAGTGCATCGCATAGATTTAGCATCCAGCTTCTTTCTATTTTTTTATCAATGTGTACAAAAGCTTCAGAACCAAAAAACTTTGATAAATGAAAGATCTACCTTTGTCCAAGCCTCTTCTGGAATTCCACCATCCAGAGTAGTAGAAGGTCCTCTATTAATCAGGAAAACTGCAGTATCTACAGCTTCTGCCCAAAACTTTAAGGGCAAACCAGCATGCAACCTCATACTCTGTGCACACTCCATTATTGTTCTATTCATCCTTTCAGCAACTCCATTTTGCTAATGTGTCCTTGGAACCATCCTTTCCTTGCGTATTCCACTCATAAAATAGTAACTGTTGAATTTATTACTACAGTACTCACCACCATTATCAGATCTAAGGCACTTCAATCTCAAATCTGTTTCATTCTCAACGAAAGCTTTTCATTTCTTAAATGTGTCAAAAACATCAAATTTCCTCTTTATGCAATAAACCCATACCTTTCTTGTAGCATCATCAATGAAAGAAACATAATACTGTGATCCTCCAATAGAAGCTACCTGAGCTGGTCCCCACACGTCTTTGTGAACAAGCTCCAACTTGTGCTTCTTCTTTGTTGACCCAGTTTTGAGAAACCTTACTTTTTTTTGTTTCCCAAAAATACAGTGCTCACAAAAATCTAGATCTATGCTTTTCAAATCTGAAAGATTACCTTTTAACTTAAGAACATCCATTCCCTTCTCACTTATGTGACCAAGCCTATAGTGCCACATCTTTGCATCTACATCTGAAGTAGATAAAACAGAAGGAGACTAATCAGTAACACAAGTAGATAGATAAAGTGTATCTACTCTCTTACCTCTTGCTAATACAAGTGCACCCTTGGATACTTTCTAAGATTCAGATGTGAAAGTTACTGTGCAACCCTCTTCACCCAACTTTCTTGTAGAAATCAGATTTCTCTTCAAGATGGGTACATGCATGACATCTTTCAACACCCATGTGTTGCCATTCTACAATTTCAGCTGCACTTTTTCTTTGCCAACAATTTGACAAGGCTCATCATCCCCTAAATAAACTTTTTCAAAATCTCCATGGACATAATCATTGATTTTTTTTATTTGGGGTTACATGGAAAGAAGCACCAGCATCTAAAACTCATGATTCTACTTGACTATCCAAAGAAAATATAAGAGCATCCTGTGCAACAATACTTACAACATTTACTTCTTTATTACCTTCATGCTGATTTTCTACCAGCCAACAATCTTTCTTTGCATGCCCTTTCTTTCCACAATTCTAGTAGGTTATTTTTTCATTTCTGGATTTGGATCTTCTTCCCATCTTTGACTTTGATTTCCCTTGCTTGCCCTTCTCTCTTTGCCTTCCCCTGCTTTCAATACTTAAAGCATTTCTTGATGTTTCCCCTGTGCTTTTCTTGCAAATTTCTTCATTCAAGATTACACTAACAACATCAACTTTCAAGATATTTGAAGCAGATGCAGTATTGCTAACTGCCATTACCAAGTTGTGCCAGCTTTCAGGTAAAGAGCATAAAATTAAGAGAACCTTAATTTCATCATCAAAAACTATTTTGATTGAATTTAACTGATTTACAATTTCATGGAAATCATTAAGATGACTATATATAGATCCACCTTCCTGCATTTGCAAACTAAATAATTGCTTTATAAGATATACCTTATTCGAAGCTGAAGGTTTTTCATATAAATTTTTCAGAGTATCCATTAACTCTATCGTTGTCTTTGCCTATGATAAGTTAAAAATCACAGAAGATGCCAGGCTGAACCTTATAGATCCAAGAGCCTTTCTATCAAGAACATTCCATTCTTCATCTTGCATATCTGTGGGCTTACTTGAAACCCCACCCAATGATAAAAATAGATCTTTTTGATACAGATAATCTTCTATCTGCATCCTCCATAATTGATAATTCTTGCCATTGAATTTCTCCATTCTTAGTTTATTTTCTTCTGCCATTGCTTTGCTCCCACTGAATCAGAAACCCCTGTGAGTGAATCCTGTAATCAACAAAACACTAACCTACTCTGATACCACTTGTTAGGAACTTGGAGTACAATTGATTAATTTTGTATAAGCAACTAAACACGAAATTGAACCAAAAGTAATAAGTAACTAGAAATCAGAAACATCAAATAATAAGAGATATAAGAAACAACTAATCTTGTATTAAATTTTTCTAGAATATAATGAAGAAATCTCACTCTTCCCATACCTCTTGGGTGTACAATATTTCTCTCTCAAGAGTTGTCTCTCTCTCAATCAATTATAATCAACTCAATAATCGAGTTCTTATTCCCTTAATTACAATACAGCTCGATGGGTCTCTTAAATAGATCCCAAACCAAATAATAATTAGAAACGCAAACTCAAGACTAAAATTAGTCTTTACATGCAAACTAACTTTTCGTCTAAAATTAGAACAGTTCTGAAAATGCATAGACGATCGATGTCGGTCTCTGTCTGTCTGGAGATGATCGACGTCGATCGATGCATAATCGATGTCGGCAGCTTCCGGTCTACCCCTGACCGATGTCGGTAGGGTCTGACCGACGTCGGTTACTGTGTAACCCATCAACCTCCACATTTGCATAACAGTGAAGCTTTTAGCTCCACAACTTAACAATTGGATGAGATAATTTATGGTCACATCATCTCCCCCACAATATGCAACCCCTGCATATTGTCTATCTCTTTGCAGGTTTAGGCTCTCTAGGAATCTATTGCAATTATTTTCCTCTGTAAAATTTCTTGAACTATGTTTATCGGTATTAGCATGCCTTTGTTTTCTTTTACTTTAGCCTTCCATCTCTCTAAGTGTTCTAAGGGTTGTTCCCCATCCATGGTCCATGATGGGACAAGTAGCAAAAGAAAAGGAGTCATGTATCTCATCCCAACCCATTCATTTTGTGGTTGAGCTATTATTTTAACAAGGGTCTTTGCCATCTTGAGTGCTCACCTTAAATTGTTTGGAGAAATTACTTCCCTTTTCTTGAAGGGATTAGTGAGATGTTCCCATCTTCTGCTACAAGCTAAAAAGCTTGAATTGACGGTGCTCATTGTATATTTTTTGATTTCATCTATGTATTTTGTCAAAATTTCAATATATATTTGTTTTAACTTAAGGATGTAGATTTGTTGTTTGAAAACTACAACAAAATGAACTGGAGCTAGATACTCATGCCTCATCATAAGGCCTACGTTTTGTTCTTAAACATCAAATTATTTTACCCTATCATCCATGCTTGTTGGTTCTATAATAATGAAATATAATATTTGATTTGGACTTTTCGTACAAAGAGATTAATCTTAAAGTTTGTTATGTGGCCAAAGAGGAATTTTATGTAGAAAGAATTCACATAGTGAATTCTTTAGTTGAGTGTTTTTATTCACATATGCCTCCGTGAATTATTTTTCATCATCAAATTCAAGTGGTTGTCTACATTATATCATGAATAATTTCTATTTGAGTAAATTTTATCTTAAGAATATAACGTAGAAATGGGAAGGCTTCTACATGCATGGAGATCTTCCCCAATTTGACATGTTATAGTCAATCTGCCTTCAAGCACCTTATTTTGTTCTTTTAGTTCCTTAAGCTCTTACTTCAAGTTTTTATTTTGTCCCTCAACATTTATCAATACATAACATCTATTTATCCATGTTTTCAACTCTCTTGTCATTATTACTTGTGGAAAGACAAAATCAATTTGCACCATCTTATCTTATTTTTCTAAAGTTATACCAATTGTTTGTTTTGCATTTTGTAACTCCTCAATTTTTGCTCTTGCCTTTGTAATTGCTTGGTGAAAAATAACAATGGCATTCTGGTATTTTTATGCTACCAACTATGTGGCAATTTACTTTACTTTAAGATTATTTTCTAAAGATTTTATCTTGAGCTTTTTTTCTTGCAAAGACACTAATGCCTCTTGTGTAGTTTTCCCCAATTCCTTATTCATCTGTTTAATTTTATCCTCATATTCAATAAATTGTAATTTTTATTCTTTAATTTCTTGTTGCATGGAGAGGTTAGTAGTATCTCTTCCTTAGAGAGAGTTGTTTTAGGGAATCTATTTCTTATTTTTGTATTTACAAAAAAAATAGCTTTAAACAAAACTAGTGCCTAAAGGGTTTGTGCCTATTCTTAAATAGGACTATTGGGTTTCCCTTATTATTATGCTTACATGGATGTTTTACCTTTGTAAAAAAAATTATGTTATAGCAAAGGGAATTCAAGTGGTTTAGCATCTCATTGACTCTTTCTTCATGGATAATTATGGGTGGAGTTTGCATAGAGGTAACCCCAGTTTGATGCATGGTGTGCATAATCTTAGCTATAACATGTTTTTCCTTAGATTACTCATGAGGTGAGAGAACAAGTCTTCTTATTCTACTTCTACTTGGGAGAGGAGTCTTTGCCCTTTCAATATGTTTTTTTCCTAATCTCAATTCCCTGGAGTCAAAGTTAAGGACCTTCGCACTCGTAGTTCGAACTCTAGACTGCAACTCTAGGCTAGATTTTATTTTAGGTATACTTTTGGAAGTTATTTTTATTTCTGACTTTATTCTAACCCTTCTTTCCAAGACAAGGGCTTGCATAACGAGTGAGGGTTTTGAGGCACACTCCTTATTATGCTTATCTACCAAAAATTCATATAATTTTTCTTCTCCTTTTAGATTTTTAATGAAATTAAGCATACAAATCAATTGAATTAGGCCATGATGCTTTAGGGGCCATATTTATTGTCTAAACTTCTTGGCCATAGATTGTAAGGAATAGTGCATAAAATTGTAAAAATTAACTTTGTATTCAACATGTTCTACACAATACCTAAGATAATTCCACATTTTCATTCCAGGTCCTAATATAGTTGCATATTGACCATCACATGTGAAATATTTCATTATCCACATGATTATTGTTTGCCATGGCTCTAGAAAACTATATTTACATAAAAATTTAATTAGTTCACCATAGGGGGTTCTAGAGTTATCAAAGTCTTCCCCCTCCTTTAGGATACCATAAACTTTGCTTATAATTGTAGGATTTACCTAAATCCTCACATTATGTAGGAGTATCCTTTGTTGATATTTTGTATGAATTATTTAGCATTCGTTTCATCAAATCCCTTGAATTGTCAATAAATTCAAACCGCCCCGCATCTTGAAAATTTTGAGCAATAGTTGCATTTTCCACTAGCTTTTGAATAGAACTTGGCTTGGATTTATTCTTTATCCCCATATGCTTTCAATTTCATCCTAAAAATGAATGCTTTAATTTATATGAGTTCTAAATTTAGATCATAGAAGAACAGTTTTAATTTCAAGGATAGCAGAGAATGAACCAATGGTTGATGTTCGAGAGAATGCAAGCTTTGATTGAAATGACTTTGGAGTATGCTTTGTATTTAGTTCACCACTCTTTGCCATCACTTAATTTTGTGCAAATTAAATTCATGTTTTGTCTTTTTAATCCTTTGAAATGATTCGCCACTCATAGTTTTTATTTTTAGCATGCCATGTGATGTTGACCGTTTCTCTTTTCCCTCTTTTAAGAATTAGTTTGAAAGTGGATTTGTTGCAATTAATGACACCTATAATTGTAAAAGTAAAATAATATAGTACACACCTGAACTCTTCTTGGTTGTCCATGTGTCCATCATACCCTTGGGGGATCAAACCAACAATAGATTACACTTGTGAAAGCAATAAACGCGAAAATAAATCAGATAGATAAGTAACTGAAATGATAAATAGCACATAACAAGATATACAAGAAAACACCCTGAAAACTTGTATTGAAACTCTTTACAATAGGAATACAATTTGAAGAAACTTCGTTCTTCCACACCTCTCTCAGATGCACACAAGATCTCTCACTAGATCTCTATTCCTCAAGAGCTCTCTCTCAAGTACACTCAAATCCAACAACCTGGATTGATGCAACTCTGTACTGTCCTTCAAACATTCACAATGTTCTACTCTTACAGTTCTACACTCTTCTACAATTCTAAGCTAAGAAGATCTTCCCTACATATAGAAATAGGAAACTTGAGCATGCTCTTACAACAAACAGTTAAGCCTCTTGAACAAGGGCTCTAAAAATAATATTGCTAATAATAGAGACGCAAGCTTGAGTCCACGACTCAAACTTATCATGCAAACACTCGCTGCTGTCCACGGAAATAGCTTTCTGGACACGCAGGTAACTGACGTCGGTTCCTGCCTGTTCGCCTGTGACCGTCGTCGGTCGACCCTATTGCCGACGTCGGCGCCTCTGCAACTGCTACTGACCGACGTCGGTCGCTCCTGACTGACATCGGCGTCTGTGTAGACCTGAACCTGTTTTAGTATGCTCCTTGGTGAAGCTTTTAGCTCCACACCCTATCAATCTCCCACTTGGAGATAAACCAGCTGCACCAACCTGTACAGCAACATCTTCTAGCTCCTCCATCTTCAACTCAATCATGAAGACCAATAGAAGTTGAATGAAGATTCAACTTCTCCTTAGTAACCGGCTTTGTTAGCATATCAGCAGGATTCTTGTCTGTATGAATTTTCTCCAGCTTCAACTCACCATCTTCCAATACCTGCCGTATGAAGTGGTACCTTAGCTGTATGTGCTTGGTTCTAGAGTGAAAGGCCGAGTTCTTGGCCAAATGGATTGCACTCTGACTGTCACTGTACAATCTGCAACTCCCATGCTCCCTTCCAAGCTCTTCCATGAACCGTGTCATCCATATCATCTCCTTGCTAGCTTCTGTAGCTGCAATATATTCTGCTTCTGTAGTTGACAAGGCAACAACCTTCTGCAACTTAGATATCCAACTAACCGCTGTTCCACCTACAGTAAAAACATAACCTATGGTGCTCCTCCTGCCATCCAAATCCCCTGGCATATCTGAATCTACATAACCATGTAGAGAAGTATCTGAACCTCCATAGCACAAATTCTTGCTGCTGGTTCCTCTCAGATATCTAAGGATCCATTGAACTGCCTTCCAATGTTCCTTACCTGGATTGGCCATATACTTACTTACTACTCCCACTGCTTGGGCAATATCTGGTCTAGTACACACCATTGCATACATCAAACTCCCTACTGCGGAAGAATATGGAACCTTACTCATGTACTCTACCTCATCATGTGAATTGGGACATTGTTCTTTACTTAACTTAAAATGTCCAGCCATAGGTGTACTTACCGGTTTTGCATCCTGCATATTAAACCTCTCCAACACCTTATTCACATAATCTTCTTGAGACAATATCAACCTGTGATTTTTCCTGTCTCTCCTAATGCTCATGCCAAGGATCTTCTTCGCTGCTCCCAAATCCTTCATAGCAAACGTTTGAGCTAACTTCTCCTTAAGCTCAGAGATATCCTGCATGTGAGACCCTGCAACCAGCATGTCATCTACATACAACAATAGAATGATATATCTACCGTTATCAAATCTCTTGAAATACACACAATGGTTTGATTGACACCTACTGTAGCCATGCTCAGTCATAAACCTGTCAAATTTCAAGTACCATTGCCTTGGAGCTTGCTTGAGGCCATACAAGCTTTTCTTTAACCTGCACACAAACTTCTCCTTACCCTTGACCTCAAAACCTTCTGGCTGTTCCATATAGATTTCCTCATCCAAATCTCCATGAAGAAACGCTGTCTTAACATCTAGCTGCTCAAGATGCAAATCCTCAAAAGCAACCAAAGACAATACAACCCTTATTGAAGTCATTTTAACAACAGGAGAAAAAATTTCACCAAAGTCAATACCTGGCTTTTGTGCAAATCCTTTTACTACTAATCTGGCCTTATATCGCATCTGTCCATCCTCACTTTCCTTCAACCTGTAGGTCCATCTGTTCTTCAGTGTTCTCTTACCAGCTGGCAACTCAACCAAATCCCATGTTTGGTTCTCTCTTAAGGACTCCATCTCCTCAACCATGCCACGCTCCCACTTACTCCTGGACTCCACCTGTATTGCTTCTTCAAAACTCTCTGGTTCTCCACCATCGGTTAGCAATAAATAATATAAGGAAGGAGAATATCTAATTGGAGGCTTACTTACCCTTTCAGACCTCCTGGTGGGTGTCTTGGACTCGTTCTCAACAATCTGTCCACCCAAATTTTCTGACAGTGACCGACCTCGGCCACCTGTAGACCTGTCACTAGCCGTCGTCGATTCTGCCTGACCGACCTCGGTGCCTGGTCTGTCGATGTCGGTCTCTGTATGACCGACATCGGTTTCTGAACTGTCGACGCTGGTTCTAAACCTGCCGACGTCGGTCTATGTGTTTTCCTGCAAGTGATTATTTCTTTTTCTCGCGAGCTCATTTTGGACCATAACTTCATCCAATTCACTATTGCTCTGCCCAGATTGATCCAGCTTCCTTATCTGATCACTGTACATCACTCTTTCATTGAAAACAACATCATGACTCCTGATTACCTTGTTAGTTCCTAGATTCCAAAATTTGAAACCAAAATCATCTGAGCCATAGCCTATAAACGTGCACCTCATAGACTTAGCATCAAACTTCTTTCTATTTTCCTTATCTATGTGCACAAAGGCTTCACTACCAAAAACTTTGAGATATGAGAGATCTACTTTTTTACCTGTCCATGCCTCTTCTGGAATTCCACCATCCAGAGCTGTAGAGGGTCCTCTGTTAATCAGGTACACTGCGGTGTCAACTGCTTCTGCCCAAAACTCTAAGGGCAACCCTGCATGCAATCTCATACATCTTGCACGCTCCATGATAGTTCTGTTCATCCTTTCAGTAATACCATTCTGCTGAGGTGTCCTTGGAACCGTCCTTTGCCTACGGATTCTGTGTTTATAACAATACAATTTGAACTTAAGACTGTAGAACTCATCACCATTATCAGATCTCAGGCACTTTAACTTTCTGCCTGTTTCATTTTCAACCATAGCCTTCCAAAACTTAAAAGTCTCAAAAACATCAGATTTTTTTTTAATACAGTAGATCCATACCTTTCTTGTGGCATCATCTATGAATGTAACATAGTACCGTGATCCGCCAATAGAGGCTACCTGAGCCGGTCCTCACACGTCTGTGTGAACAAGCTGCAACTTCTGCCATTTCTTAGTAGACCCGGTCTTGAGAAAACTAACCCTTTTCTGTTTTCCAAATACACAATGCTCACAAAATTCTAGATCCATATTTTTCAAATCTGAAAGCATACCTTTAGACTTAAGAATTGACATCCCCTTCTCACTCATGTGGCCAAGCCTTGAGTGCCACAATTTACAATCCACCCCTGAAGTAGATAAAACTGAAGGAGATTTGTTAATAACACAATTACACAGATAGAGAGTACCTTCTCTCTTACCTATGGCCATAACTAGTGCACCTTTGGTCACCTTCCAAGAATCTGCTGTGAGAGTTACTGTACAACCCTCATCACCTAGCTTACCTGCAGAAATCAAATTTCTCTTCAAACTACGAACATGCATCACTTCTCTCAACACCCATGTGTTGCCATTCTGCATCTTCAACTGCACTTTACCTTTGCCAGTAATCTTACAAGGCTCATCATCCCCTAAGTACACTATTCCAAAATCTCCATGGATATAGTCACTGAAATACTCTCTGTTAGGGGTAGCATGAAAAGATGCACCAGAATCTAATACCCAAGATTCTATGTTATTATGCAAAGAGAAAATTAAAGCATCTTGTGCAATACCTGCAACCTTGGCTTCTTCCTTTCTTTCGTGCTGGTTGTCCTCCTTAGGCTTTGACCAACAATCTCTGCTTATGTGCCCCATCTTTCCACAATTCCAGCATTGTGGCTTCCTGCCATTTCTGGATTTGGATCTTCCTCTCACCTTAGACTTAGATCTTGATCTCCTCTTGCTCTTTTCTTTTTGCCTTCCCCTGCTCTCAAAATTTAAAGCGTTCCCAGATGTCTCTTCTATGCTTTTCCTGCGTATTTCCTCATTCAAGATAACACTAACAACATCCTCTACTTTCAAAATATTTGATGCAGATGCAGTATTAGAAACTGCCATTACTAAGCCATGCCAGCTTTCAGGCAAAGAACATAATATCAAAAGAGCTTTTATTTCATCTTCAAATACAATATTGACAGAACTTAACTGATTAACAATTCCATTGAAATCATTCAGATGAGTAGAAACAGATCCACCTTCATTCATATGCAAATTAAATAACTGCTTCATAAGATATACCTTATTTGAAGCTGAGGGTTTTTCATACATATTTGCTAACGTAGTCATCAACTCTACCGTTGTTTTTGCCTGTGACAAATTAGATATCACAGTGGAGGCCAGACTCAGTCTTATAGACCCAAAAGCCTTTCTGTCAAGAACTTCCCATTCTTCATCCTCCATGTCCTTGGTCTTCTTTGCTATCCCACCTAACGATAAGTAGAGATCTTTCTGATACAGATAGTCCTCTATCTGCATTCTCCAATGTTGGTAGTTCTTGCCATTAAACTTTTCCATTCTCAGCTTACTTTCTTCTGCCATTGCTTCTCCCACTCAAACAGAAATCCCTGCAGAAACCCTTGTGAGCAACCTGTAACCTGTAACCTGTAACCTGTAACCAAGGCTCTGATACCACTTGTTGGGGGATCAAACCAACAATAGATTACACTTGTGAAAGCAATAAATGCGGAAATAAATCAGATAGATAAGTAACTGAAATGATAAATAGCACAGAACAAGATATACAAGAAAACACCCTGAAAACTTGTATTGAAACTCTTTACAATAGGAATACAATTTGAAGAAACTTCGTTCTTCCACACCTCTCTCAGATGCACACAAGATCTCTCACTAGATCTCTATTCCTCAAGAGCTCTCTCTCAAGTACACTCAAATCCAACAACCTAGATTGATGCAACTCTGTACTGTCCTTCAAACATTCACAATGTTCTACTCTTACAATTCTACACTCTTCTACAATTCTAAGCTAAGAAGATCTTCCCTACATATAGAAATAGGAAACTTGAGCATGCTCTTACAACAAACAGTTAAGCCTCTTGAACAAGGGCTCTAAAAATAATATTGCTAATAATAGAGACGCAAGCTTGAGTCCACGACTCAAACTTATCATGCAAACACTCGCTGCTGTCCACGGAAATAGCTTTCTGGACACGCAGGTAACCGACGTCGGTTCCTGCCTGTTCGCTTGTGACCGTCGTCGGCCGACCCTATTGCCGACGTCGGTGCCTCTGCAACTGCTACTGACCGACGTCGATCGCTCCTGATCGACGCCGGCGTCTGTGTAGACCCGAACCTGTTTTAGTATGCTCCTTGGTGAAGCTTTTAGCTCCACACCCTAACAGAATAGTGCATAAAATTGTAAAAATTAACTTTGTATTCAACATGTTCTACACAATACCTAAGATAATTCCACATTTTCATTCCAGGTCCTAATATAGTTGCATATTGACCATCACATGTGAAATATTTCATTATCCACATGATTATTGTTTGCCATGGCTCTAGAAAACTATATTTACATAAAAATTTAATTAGTTCACCATAGGGGGTTCTAGAGTTATCAAAGTCTTCCCCCTCCTTTAGGATACCATAAACTTTGCTTATAATTGTAGGATTTACCTAAATCCTCACATTATGTAGGAGTATCCTTTGTTGATATTTTGTATGAATTATTTAGCATTCGTTTCATCAAATCCCTTGAATTGTCAATAAATTCAAACTGCCCCGCATCTTGAAAATTTTGAGCAATAGTTGCATTTTCCACTAGCTTTTGAATAGAACTTGGCTTGGATTTATTCTTTATCCCCATATGCTTTCAATTTCATCCTAAAAATGAATGCTTTAATTTATATGAGTTCTAAATTTAGATCATAGAAGAACAGTTTTAATTTCAAGGATAGCAGAGAATGAACCAATGGTTGATGTTCGAGAGAATGCAAGCTTTGATTGAAATGACTTTGGAGTATGCTTTGTATTTAGTTCACCACTCTTTGCCATCACTTAATTTTGTGCAAATTAAATTCATGTTTTGTCTTTTTAATCCTTTGAAATGATTCGCCACTCATAGTTTTTATTTTTAGCATGCCATGTGATGTTGACCGTTTCTCTTTTCCCTCTTTTAAGAATTAGTTTGAAAGTGGATTTGTTGCAATTAATGACACCTATAATTGTAAAAGTAAAATAATATAGTACACACCTGAACTCTTCTTGGTTGTCCATGTGTCCATCATACCCTAATTTCAAATCATTTTTTTAGTTAGTCTTAACTTATTTGTGTAAAAACAAGTTTCAGTCACAAATAATTACTCATTTGAACAAAAAGGAGCTGCCATTTTTTGTTTTCAACACCTCTCTTTTTTTAGTTAAAATATATGGGGGAAATGACCTTCATATTTAGTTTTTGGCTCTCTGCCTTTATTCAAAACCTTTAATCTCCACTTAGGTACCTGTTGTGATGAAGGAGGAACCTCCTTCACACAACATAACTCTGGGTGTGATAAGATTTAGTTGCTGAATTCTTCCTTGATAATTAGCTATTTGTATAGGCATAACCTACGACCATTCACCAACAATGTTATTTGATCCCCATCAATGGGTATAAAATGGACAAACCCATTGTCAAAGATCTATTCTATCTGATAAGGTCCTAACCAACGAGTGCGAAGCTCCCCTTTGAAGTCCTTGAACTTAGAATCAAACAAAAAGACCCAATCCATAGCTTAGAAATTATTTTATGGATATGACGATCATGTACTTATGCTAATTTTAGATCAACTTTGTTTAATGCAATGCTTCCAACATCATTCCTTCTAATTCATTTAATTGTAAGATCCAATCATGTTGTGCTTTTTTCAAATCAATTCCCACTTCCACAGTTGTCCTCAAAGTTTGTAATTCAAATTCAATAGGAAGTATTGGCCTTTTACCATTTACCAGCTCATATGGAATGAACTTGGTAGTTGATTTCTAGGTTGCATTATAAACTCGTACTGCTTCTGGTAGCTTTTGTACCCAATTTTTCCCATTGTTGACTATTATTTTGGTCAAAATATTTTACAACTCTCTATTGGTGACTTCCACTTGACCATTTGCTTGAGGATGGTAGGGAAAATATTTTTTATGTTTGATCTGAAACTGCTTGGTCAATACCTTTATCACATTATATGTGAATTATGGCCCTTGTAGGAAATAATAGATCTAAGTCGCCCAAATCTCTAAAAAATCCTATCATACCAGAAATAAGTGGGCTTCTTATCTTGAACAGATTGTAAGAGTTGTGACACAACTCATTTTGTCATATAATCTATGCACACCAAAATATATTTGTTTCCTTGTGATGTTGGATCAATTGGACCAATGAAATTCAAACCTTGTTTCTCAAAAGGTTCCAAGACCACTTGATGTTGGATATGCATTTCATTGGAAAGTGCAAGTTTTCCCATCCTTTGGCACTAATCACATTATCTCACATAGTTATTCATGTCCTTGTGTAGTGAGAGCTAATAGTATCCAATGCTTAAGACTTTGTGAATGGTCATTTGCGTTGAATAATGGCCTCTTGTTGATTCATCACGACAAGTCCATAGGATGTCATAGATCCCATCCTCTCATATACATCTACGCAACATGAAATCAAGTCCAAATTTAAATAAAAGTTCTTTGAGTAATTTAAACATTGAACTTTTATTAATAAGACATTTCTTTTGTTTATTTGTGAAAGTATATGGAACCTTTCCTATGGCCAAATAGTTGGCCATATCTACAAACTATGGTGAGTTTGTTGAAAATGCAAACAAATGCATATCTAAAAAATCATCTTCAATTAGTTTATCCTCTCCTAAAATAGTTAGTCTTGATAAGAAATTTGAAACAACATTAGCCTTCACAGGCTTGTCAACTACTGTTACATTAAAGTCTTGTAAGAGTAACAACCATCTAACAATTCTGCCACTAACTACATGCTTATTCATTAGATATCTAATAGTTAAATGGTCTGTATACACTATTACTTATTAACCAATAATATAATGATGGAATTTGTTGATGGCATTAACAATAGCAAGGAACTATTTTTTAGTCGTGTAATTTCTCTGAATTGGCATTATATTTTTGTTGATGTAATAGATATCATACATTCCACCCCTCATTCTTTTTGACCAAGAACAACTCCTATTGCCTCATTAGAGGCATCACTTTGGATATAAAAAACAAGTTCCCAGTTTGGTCCTCTTAATACATGGGAAGAAATGAGCTTTTATTTTATTGTTTCAAATAATTGATGACATTTATCTATCCATCAGAACTCACAGTATATAGCAAGGAAATATTAGTGTTGCACTCTTGCTAAAGTCCTCAATAAACCTCCTATAATAACATGTGATTCCCAAGAAACTTCTTACATTGGTCTGATTGTTAGGTGGAGGAAGTTGTGTAATTACGTTGATCTTTTTAGGGTCTACTTTAATTCTTTCAAAGGAGATGTGATGTTTTAATAAAATACCTTGTTCCACCATTATTAGGTATTTCTCATGGTTCAGAGACAACTGATGTTTCTCACATCTAATAAACCTTTTTTCTAAGTTTTAGAGAGCCTCATCAAAAGAGTTTATATGCACTACAAAATCATCCATATACACTTCCACACAATATTTTTTAGTTCAACAAAGATGGCCATCATTGTGCATTGAAAGGTAATAGGAGCATTACATAATCCAAAAGGTAAGACTTTATGCAAATGTGCCCCAGGATAGGTATGGGTAGTCTTGTCTTGGTCTTCTAGTGCTACTTATATCTGGTTGCATCCACTGAAACCATCTAGGAAAGAAAAATATTTCTTCCCAACCAAATTATTCAGAACCTTATCAATGAATAGTAGGGGAAAAAAATCTCTCCATGTTGCATTGTTAAGATCTCTATAATCTACAAAAATTATCTATTTTCCATTCTTCTTGGGCACTATAACTAATGGATAAATCGCTATCTAAAATGGGATACATAAATCCTACATGCAACAATTTCTCAAATTCAGTTTTAACAATATCTCTTAGTGTAGGATTTATTCTTTGTTGAGGTTGTCTCAAAGGTCTCACATTTCCTGTATAAATGTGATGTGTGTAGATGCTAGGATGAATTCATCTCATATCACTATAGTCCCATACAAATTTTTTTGAATGTGAGTGCAACACTGTGAACAATTTAGACTCTTGTTCGTTTGTTAACTAGCTATTGGTGTTCAATGTTTTTCCTGGATGTATTGTAATTTGCTTGGTTCTAAGGTAGATTGAGTTAACTGTTATAAATTCACTCGTCAATGAGTTTAGTGATCAAGAGTGGGGTTGTAACACGTGGAAAGTTACTATGTCTTTGAAAAACATCTCACTAGTGAGGATGACCTTTGTCAATGCACAGTGAAAAGAAGTTAAAGACTGTTGTTGACTATCTTGTGCCTAGCTAACAATGCCTTGCTAAAAAATTATTTTTTGATCCTTTCCTTCCTCATAATATTCTCCTATTCATTCATGTGTTTCTGAACTATGATAATTACCAAGGAAGAAATATTTTCTTCATTGTCAGATTCATTAGGTTCATCCACCCAAAAATTGTTATGAGAGTTAGAGGAGGGTTTTGCAGGCAAGTATAGAGATATTTTTTTAGCATTAACCCTATTTGAGATTGTCATGTCCTCTGATCTACAATATATTAAGGCAACAATTGTAGCAATCCAAAGTCTTCCCAAGATTAGTGGATATCCAATATTTTGCATTCATGGCTGAGGTATCATGAAGTCCACATGATATTCCCAAGTTTTTATGGTGATTTAAACATCTTCAATGACATCTTTTGGTTTAGCAATGGACTGATCAGACATTTTTAATAATATAGAAGTTGGTTGCATGCTGGGTAGGGATAATTTTTCTAGCATGTTAGTAGTCATAATGTTAATGGTAACACCTAAATTTATTAGGACATTTGGTATTCTAATTTTTCCAATTGATATTGTTACCACTGAGTTTCTTGGGTATCCATATTTAAGTAAAATAAGTCTTCCCACGAAAATATCAACTAATTTATCATCAACTTGGATGGTTTTAGAAATTTTTTCCGTCCTGGAGTTTTTATGCACAATTCCTTAATGGTTCTTATAAGCTCAAAGACATCCCAAATGGCCTAGAAGAGTGGAACTCTAATGTTCAAGCGTTTAAGTTCCTAGATGATATTAGATTCAGTGACATGGAGTGTATCCTAACATGTTCTCTCCTTCAGTCTTTTTGGGAATGGGATTGGTGGGGAACTAGCAGGAGTTTTGATTTGTGGGTTTTCATCTTGTAATTGTTTTTAAGGAGAATCTTACCCTTATTTTTCATTTGATAATTCAACAGCAGTGGGGGAAGAAAGTTTTAGTAGAGTTTTATTTGAACGAAGTTGAATATTGTCAACTAATAGCATTCAGTGACATTGTATTGTTTGATTATACATTATAGATATGAGCTCCCTGTCTAACATTTTTTGGGTTTGACACAAGCTGAGCAGGTAATTGCAATTAGTTTACCTACTTTGATTGAGGTTGTTGAGTGTTATTGGAAGGACCAGATAGTATGGCTTGTTGGTTTTGCATTTGTCTTGGGCTTGGAATTGTTGATTACAGTTTTGCTGAAGAATCCATTGTTTTAAAAACTATTGAGGTATCCATGGTTGTTAGCATTGGTTAGTCCATTACGGGCTAGGCCATGCTTGGTTATTCCATATTTGTGGGGTAAATGGTCCTCATTATTGTGTAGTGGGCCATGGTGCAGCCTAATGATTAGCAGTCCAAGGAGCTCAATGAACAAACTACTTGAGATATTAATTAGGAGGGAAGTTGCCCCCTTGTCTTTGTCCTATGTAGTTAAGTTCTTCTTGTTGGGTGCTTTTCTTTATGTGATTTTTGACTGTTGGGATTAACTCACATTGACTAGTGGAATGGTCTTTCTCATACATGTGATAGACATCTGTTTTGTCAAAAGTATAGTTACGAAGTCCATGTTTATCTCTACATCTAGGACAATGTATAGTTAGTGGTTCACTAGTCCGCCCTTTTGATTGAATCTCATCCAATGTATTGTTCAAATGCACCAAGATGTTTGTTTTTAAATTTGACAATTTCTCCATGAGTTGACTCATCTCACTATTTCATTTCCTTTGTTTGTTCTTTCCAATTTCAGGCCTGGTTCATGAGTAGTTCCTACAAAAATCAGTGATATTTGAGAGTTCAAGTTCATTTACATCTCCTTTTCCCATATCAAGATTCATTGTCTAGTCCTCTCTGTTGGGTGAATATTTTGTCAATCAGCTAACTGATGAGAAAAATAGGTCTTATCAACCATAGCAAGGGAGATTGGTCGGCCAAGTGTGCAGGTTTACTACATCAAAAGGGGACAAATCTCTACTCTCATCAAGGGGAGGTTCCCTATCAAAGGTGCTATGCAAAGATTGCTCCTTGAGAAGGAAGCAAAATATGTGGTTACTCAAACATCAACGCCTGAAGCTCAAATCTTATTTGAGTTTTCAGGCATGTTTAATTATTTCTTAACTACAGAGGAAGTCCATGAGACACCTGGTGAAGCTCCCGAATGTGACAGCCTGAAGATGGTTTCAGCTAAAACAACAAAAGAATTGATGGAGCGCAATGTAAGTACAGAAGAATCCCCCTCTCCAAACAAATAAGAATCCAAAGAAAAATCAGTGTCTGATGAGGTATGGATTCTGGAATTCGATGGTAGCTGCTCCTCTACCGGTTCAGGAGCCGGAGTTGTGCTGATATCTCCTCAAGGAGATATTTTTCCTTCATCATACAAATTGCAGTTCAGTAACACCAACAATATAGCTGAGTATGAATCTCTTTTACTTGGATTGAGGGCTGCTTGAGACAAAGGCATCAAATTCTTTCATGCTAAAGGAGATGCTAAATTGGTGGTTTGTCAGGTGAAGAACTTGTATCAAACCAAAAATGAGAGATTGCGCCAGTACTATAATCTGGTATGGGATAAACTTGAAAGCTTTGATGCTTTCAGTATCTCTGCCATACCCAGGGAGTTCAATGACAACGCTGATGCACTGACCGTTTCAACAAATCAATTGGTTCCTCACCTGGACTTCAAAAGAGATAGGTACACTATTGAGTTGTTCTTTCGACCAAGTGTACCTGATAATGCCAGTTATTGGTAGGTGTTTGACAATGACAACCAAATCATTGCCTTCTTGAAATAAAAAGATAGCTTTCAACAATTTCACTTTGAAGGAAGTGAGCCTCAGAAGTTTGAACCAGCCCTTGAGTCAAATGCAGATGCAGGTGAGGAGTTCCTACAACTGAAAGAGAATAAAAACCCAAAAGGGTTGGTTTCCTTTGAGAAACTGTTTGACAAACATGATAGATTCATCAAACAGCAACAAATGGATTCAAGCTCCTCTCAGGAGTTTGATCAAGTAAATTTAAGTACTAAAGAAAATCTCAAGTTGGTGAACATTAAGAAGTGTTGCACTCAAGAAAAAAAATCCAAGTTCACTGCTCTGCTCCACCAGTATATGGATGTCCTAGCATACTCTTATGATGATCTGAAGTCACTCAGGCTTGAAGAAATTTGCCATGACATTCATCTCAAAAGTGATTCAGTGCCTTACAAGTAAAAATCTAGGCAGTACAATCTGAAGATATCAAGTACTATTTTGTTTGAAATACAAAAAATGCTGAACGCTAGGATCATTTTCCCAATCCATCATTCCACATGGATTGAAAATATAGTCCCCGTGAGGAAGAAGAATGGTGAAATTCGTCTTTGTGTGGATTTTAAAAATTTAAATCAGTCATCCTTAAAGGATAACTATCATTTGTCAATCATGGATCAAGTGCTTCAGACAGTGATCAGTTCGGAGATGTTATCAATGTTGAACGACTTCTCAGGATACAATCAAGTTGAAGTTGGTGAAGCAGACCAGCATAAGACTACGTTCACCACACCTTGGGGCACCTTCAGGTACCGGAGAATGCCATTTTTCTTGATTGATGTTGGCGCCACTTTTCAAAGAGCAATGGACCTTGCATTCAAGGATGAAATGGGTAAGTTCATTGTAGTTTATCTTGATGACTTGACTGTCTTTTCTAAGCATCGCCCAGATCATGTGCACCACTTGCAACAAGTGCTGGAACGCTGCTGCCAGAATGGCATTTCCTTAAACTCCAAGAAGTCTATTTTTGGAGTGATAGAGGGGAAACTTCTCGGACACATTATGTCCAGAGAAAGCATAAAGATTGACTCAAAAAGAGTCAAGTTTATTCAGGAGTTTACCCTGCCTACAAGTAAGACTGCAGTTCACCCTTTCTTTAGAAAGGTGAATTTCTTACGAAAGTTCATCTTTGAGTTTGCTGAGAAGACTCGTCATATTGTAAACATGATGAAGGGAAAGGCCACGTTCAACTGGACTGAAGAAGGCAAATTGGCATTTCAAGATATCAAGATTGCTATTGCTCACGCCCCAATTTTGGTTTGTCCAGACTATACCAAAGATTTCACCATATATAGCTATGCTTCCGAACACACACTTTCAGCCATTCTGGTTCAACAGAACCAAGAAGATGTGAAATCTCTCATTTTTTTCATGCGCTGTCATCTCAAAGCTTATGAGCTGAAGTACTCAAGTATGGAGAAGCATGCCTATGTAGTGGTAAAGGCAGTGAAGCATTTCCGCTTTTACATCTTGAATTCACACGTTACTGTCTTGATTCCTGATACTACAGTTATATCTATATTAACTCAGCAAGAGTTTAGAACCAAAAGAGGGAATTGGATTGCAAAAACCTAAGAGTTTGATTTAGTCATCAAACCAACGAAGCTAATGCCTGAAAAGGGCCTATGCCAATTGATTGTTGATAACAAGCTAGAAAGAATTGAGCATGAAGAAGAAAAAATTGAAGACACGCCAACAATCCTCTTTGTCTCTACCACAAATGAGTAGTATTCAGATATTGCTCATTTTCTTACTTATGGTGAGTGTCCTGCTCACTTATTTTATAAAAAAGGACTGTCAAGTTGAAAGCTGCAAATTTTGTCCTCTGGGACAACGACCTGTATAAGAGGAGCCTTGATGGAGTTTTCTTTCGTTGCGTGGATAAAGATCACCAGGACCAACTTTTAAAATCCTTCCACAATTTGGCCTGTGGAGGACATTTTTCTGCCCCTGTAACTGCCCATAAAATTCTACGGCCTAGGTATTACTGGCCAACTCTCTTCTAAAATGCATACAAATGGGTAAGAAAATGTGAACTATGACAGCAGTTTATTAGAAGACCCAAGTTGGCTGCCCTGCCTCTCAAGCCAGTGGTGATAGAAGAGCCATTTCAGCAATAAAGAATTGATTTCATTGGTGCTATAAACCCATCTTCAAGTGCTGGACATGATTATGTCCTCACGGCAACAGATTACTTCACCAAGTGGGTGGAAGCTATTCCAACCAAGCATACTACTTCAAAAGTACTATGCAATTTTCTCAAAGAGAACATCATTTCCAAGTTTGGGGTCCCAACCAAGATTGTCACAGACAACGCAGCTTGTTTCACTTTTCAATAGATTACTCAGTTCTGTTTTTACTATGGGATCACCCTCTCTCACTCTTCTGATTACTTTCCACAAGAGAATGGACAAGTTGAATCAAGAAACAAGAACCTGGTGACTATCATCAAGAAGCTGGTAGATGATAACCAATGAACATGGCATAAAGCATTGGTTGATGCTCTATGGGTAGACAAAATTACACCAAAGAGAGCAATTGATGTCTCATTTCCAACTTCTTTATGGTCTCAATGCTGAGATACCAATCACCTTGGAATTGCCAGCATTGAAATTGGCTAAGGTAATTGACAATCAAACATATGAAAGCTCTATTGATAAGAGGATCATGTGCCTGACTGAGCTAGAGGAGCAGCGAACTATGGTGGTGCACCAAATTACTGAGCATCAAAGTCTGGTGAAGAAACTCTTCGACCAGAAAGCAAAAAATCGTGATTTCCAGATTGGAGATCAAGCCCTATTGTGGGACAAGAGAAGAGAGCCAAAGGGGATGCATGGGAAGTTTGATTCTCTTTAGAGAGACCCATTTATTATCCATCAACTCAATGGTGAAAACAACTTCCTGTTGAAGTATCAAGATGACACGCTCTTTTCTCTACCTCACAATGGGTAGCCTCTGAAGCACTTCAATTCTTAAAGTATCAGATAAGTTTACCTGTACATATGTATATTTGTATAGTCTTTGTTTCTGTTTTGTGTTGTTCGTTTTCATTTTTTAGAGCCTTTCTTTTTGGGTAGCATGACTCCATAGCCCAATGGCATACTTCAAAGGCACTGGAGATTCTGGTTTCTATTTCCGTCAACTGTTCCAAGTTTTCAACTGAAGAAAGTTCCCCAACTGGAGCCAACTATTGTCCCCAAAAAATCACTCATTTTTGGAACATTTGAACTATTTTGGTCTTGCAGGGCAAAATTACTTCTTTTTTCAAAATTTATTCTAAGCATTCGAATTCCTCCTTTTTTCAAGCTTTTTCAGTAAAGGGACTAGTAGGTTCAAAGGGTTCAATGGCTTTAATAGGGCAATTCTCTCAAAGGGGCAAGTTTCCAACACTTAGGCATTTTCAGGATTGGTTCAACGCCTTGGTTCAATAAAAAATGTTCATCGGCAAGCTTCAAAGGAAAGATTGAACCATTGAACCATTGAACCTTAAACCCAAAAGGTTCAACGGGTTCAAAGCTTCAACGTCATCAACAAGAGTTAAGCACTTTGCCAAAGGTTCAACGAGTTCAACGGTTCCAAGGTTCAACGCGTGGGTGGTTCAAGTGGTGAAAATACTTAGCCAAAATAAAGAGATTGAACCGATTGAACCATTGAACCATTGAACCAAAGTTGGTTCAATCGGTCAGTTCAACCAAAGGTTCAAGGGACTACCCCAAAGATGAAGGGACAGATGCCCTTGCAAAGGGTAGTGAGCAAAAGTGGACAAAGTCAAAATTCTTTTAGAAAAATGACGAAGGCCGAAAGAGAAGAATCATTCAAACTTTTTTCCTTGAAGAAATGGCTAAGTAAAGGCGCTGAAAGAATTCTTTCGAAAAAGTTCTCGTGGCAAAATTGTTAAGGCAAAAGTCCTTCAGACAAAATATTTGAAGGAATTCCTTTGGACTTTTTGTTCGAAGGAATTCACCCGAGAAGGATGCCCGAAGGAAAAAACCCGAAAGCCAAAGCCTAGTGAAAAAAGACAAAGCCAAGGATGATTTCCTTCGGACATTTTGTCTGAGGAAAATAAAGGACAAAGTCCGTCAAAGAAATTAAAGTTTGCCGAAGAAATTAAAGCCTGAAGGCTGCCCGAAGGACCCCGAAGTGTAGGTACCCTTGCAGAGGGCTCTCAGAACCAAGAAAAATGACCTTTCTCAAAGCTCGAACGTACACCTCCCCTTCGGGGCGTTCCAAAGACTTGGCCAAAAAAAGGGCTACGAAGAATGAACCATTGAACCGTTGAACCTTAAACCAAATGGTTCAACAGGTTCAAAGGTTCAACTAGTTCGATAGAGAAAGCAATGAAGCAGAGAATGAAACCATGAACCGATTGAACTTTGAACTAAAAGAGTTCAAAGTTCAATGGTTCATGGGTTCAACAATTCAAAGATAGCCTCAAGCAAAGAAAAAAGTAGCAAACGGATGATTCCAAAGGCTGGTCCAAAGAAAGCGATGGTTCAACCAGAGACCAAAGTAAGTGATTGAACTAGAAAGCGAAGGAACAAAAGAACCAATAAAGATTGTTGAACCATTGAACCGATGAACTTTCACAGGTCCAAAGGTTCAAGGTTCAACATGGTTCAAGCAGCTAGCAACCATTGACGGCTCCGTGGGCGTCAAATTTAAGATAATGGAATATCCGTTACTTTTTTAATATGGCACGAAATTTGAAGGATAAACCAAGCGACCAGCTGAAAAGAGAGCTTAAGCGTTCAAATTGCTACAGGGAAGGGAGAACAATACAAAAGGATTAAAAATATCTTCAAAAGAGTTATTTCTAGTAGTTGAAACAGTGGATCAAGTAGACTTCTAAGCACACTAAATCAAGGACGCGGCCTATTTTTCTTCCATGAAGTAAAGGCAAAGGGACAACTGCACAGACATTAGGGAAAGGACCAGACAGTCCATACTAAGGAAGAGACATATTAGATGAATTAGCATGCCACAATTAAGGCGAATGCACGGTTCCAAGCATGGTCACTCGACAGGAGTGAAAATGCATTGAAGGCATTGACCACAGCATGGGCGATTTCATGGAATGACGTGCCAAGCCTTTCTTGGCCGCTATACATTGTAATTTCTCTCATTATGCAGAGGAGACTTTTCATTTTTACAGAAGCAAAAAACTCTGCCCAAATTGAAAGACGAATACAGAGACTTTGAGCTCAGATTGTTGTTCATATTATTTTATCTGAATGAGAAAGTAAGACACTTGCAGACTTTGTGTTGTTATATCTTGTGCTATTTTAAGGAATTGTTCTTATGTCTGTTTCCTAGGAGCGTTCTTGTTTATTTAATCTAACAAGCAGAACTTGTGGAAGTAATCAGGAAGGTGTCCTAAAATCAACTGTGAGGAAGACTTTATGCTTTCACAATTGTTTTCAGTGTGTGTTTTTATTTTATATTTTTGTGTGAAGGATTTTGGGATGACTTTGTACCCCCATTATACTTTGTGTTTCATTCTTTGGGCAGTGGAGGTGGAAACTTTGTGTTCTGTTTCATCCTGCTGGTTACTGACCCTGTATTACCAATTACTTGACAACCTGAAATAACTCATGCGCCTTGCTGCAAGACCACTTCTGAAAGAAGAGAAGTGCCTTCAGTATTGTTACCAGGATTTTCTCTTTTGTCTGTGAACATCATCTCTGAAAAAAGAGAGATGGATGGTGTATCCTACCCCTGAGTGTTATTTTCTGCTTATATATATATATCATATAGCTCCTGCATATTTATAGGGAACCTCCCCTTGATGAGAGGAGAGATTTGTCCCCTTTTGATGTGGTAAACCTACACATCTGGCTGACCAATCTCCTTGCTATGGTTGATAAGACCTATTTTGCTCATCAGTTGGTTGATTGACAAAATATTCACCCAAAAAGGTGCTAACTAATGAGCAAAATAGGTCTTATCAACCACAGCAAGGGAGATTGGTCGGCCAGATGTGCAGGTTTACCACATCAAAAGGGGACAAATCTCTCCTCTCATCAAGGGGAGGTTCCCTATAAATATGCATGAGCTATATATATATATATATATATATATATATATATATATATATATATATATATATATATATATATAAGCAGAAAATAATACTTAGGGGTAGGATGCACCATCCATCTCTCTTTTTTCAGAGATGATGTTCACAGACAAAAGAGAAAATCTTGGTAACAATACTGAAGGCACTTCTCTTCTTTCAGAAGTGGTCTTGCAGCAAGGCACATGAGTTCTTTCAGGTTGTCAAGTAACTGGTAATACAGGGTCAGTAACTAGCAGAATGAAATAGAACACAAAGTTTCCACCTCAACTGCCCAAAGAATAAAACACAAAGGATAATGGGGGTACAAAGTCGTCCCAAAATCCTTCACACAGAAACAGAAAATAAAAACACACACAGAACAATTGTGAAAGCACAAAGTCTTCCGCACAGTTGGTTTCAGGACACCTTCCTAATTACTTCCACAAGATTTGCTTGTTAGATTAAATAAACAAGAACGCTCCTAGGAAACAGACATAAGAACAATTCCTTAAAATAACACAAGATATAACAGTACAAAGTCTGCAAGTGTCTTGCTTTCTCATTCAGATAAAATAATATGAACAATCTGAGCTCAAAGTCTCAGTATTCGACTTTCAATTTGGGCAGAGTTTTTTGCTTCTGTAAAAATGAAAAGTCTCATTTGCATAATGAGAGAAATTACAATGTATAGCGGCCAAGAAAGGCTTGGCGCGTCATTCCATGAAACTGCGCATGCTGTGGTCAATGCCTTCAATGCATTTTCACTCATGTCGAGTGACCATGCTTGGAACCGTGCATTCGCCTTAACTATGGCGTGTTAATACAGTCCATACTAAAGAAAAGGACCAGACAGTCCATACTAAAGAATAGCTTCAAAATATTCACCCGACAAAATATTCACCCAACCGTGCATTCGCCTTAACTGTGGCATGTTAATACAGTCCATACTAAAGAAAAGGACTAGACAGTCCATACTAAAGAAAAGGACCAGACAGTCCATATTTGCCTTAACTGTGGCGCCTTAATATGTCTCTTCTTTAGTATGGACTGTCTGGTCCTTTTCTTGATGTCTGCGCAGCTGTCCCTTTGCCTTTATTTCATGGAAGAAAAACAAGTCGCGTCCTTGATTTGGTATGCTCAGAAGTCTACTTGATCCACTGTTTCACCTACTGGAAATAACTCCTTTGAAGATATTTCTGATCATTTTGTATTGTTCTCCCTTCCCTGGAGCAATTTGAGCTCTTGGGCTCTCTTTTCAGCTGGTCGCTTGGTTTATCCTTCAAATTTTGCACCATATTCAAAAACTAATGGATATTCCATTATCTTAAATTTGACGTCCACGGGGCCGTCAATGGTTGCTAGCTACTTGAACCATGTTGAACCTTGAACCTTTGGACCTATGAAAGTTCATCGGTTTAATGGTTCAATGATCTTTATTGGTTCCTTTGTTCCTTCGCTTCCTGGTTCAATCGCTTCCTTTGGTCTCTTGTTGAACCATCGCTTTCTTTGGACCAGCCTTTGGAATCATCCGTTTGCTGCTTCTTTCTTTGCTTGAGGCTGTCTTTGAACTGTTGAACCCGTGAACCATTGAACTTTGAACTCTTTTGGTTCAAGGTTCAATCGGTTCATGGTTTCATTCTCTGCTTCATTTCTTTCTGTATCGAACTGGTCGAACCTTTGAACCTGTTAAACCATTTGGTTCAAGGTTCAATGGTTCAATAGTTCATTCTTCGTAGCCCCTTTTTTGGCCAAGTCTTTGGAACGCCCCGAAGGGGAGGTGTCCCTTCAGGTTTTGAGAAATGTTCTTTTTCTTGGTTCTAAGAGCCCCCCGCAAGGGTACCTACCATTCGGGGTCCTTTGGGTTTTAATTTCTTCGATGGACTTTATCCTTTATTTCCCTCAGACAATTTGTCGGAAGGAAATCTTCCTTGGCTTTGTCTTTTTTCGCCGGGCTTTGGCTTTCGGGCTTTTTCCTTCGGGAATCCTTCTCGAGTGAATTCCTTCGGACTAAAAAGTCCGAAGGACTTTTGCCTTAACAATTTTGCCGTGGGAACTTTTTCGAACGAATTCTTTTGGCTCCTTTACATAACCATTTCTTCGGGGGAAAAAGTTTGAAGGATTCTTCTCTTTCGGCTTTCGTCATTTTTCCAAAGGAATTCCAACTTTGTCCGCTTTTGGTCACTGCCCTCCGCAAGGGCACCTATCCCTTCGTCTTTGGGGCAGTCCCTTGAACCTTTGGTTGAACCGACCGATTGAACTAGCTTTGGTTCAACGGTTCAATGGTTCAATTGGTTCGATCTCTTTATTTTGGCTAAGTCTTTTGACCACTTGAACCACCCGCGTGTTGAACCTTGGAACCGTTGAACATGTTGAACATTTGACAAAGCGCTTAACTCTTGCGGACGATGTTGAACCTTTGAACCCGTTGAACTCGTTGAACCTTTTGGGCTCAATGGTTCAATCTTTCCTTTTAAGCTTGCCGATGAATGTTTTTTACTGAACCAAGGCGTTGAACCAATCCTGAAAATGCCTAAGTGTTGGAAACTTGCCCCTTTGAGAGAATTGGCCTGTTAAAGCCATTGAACCCTTTGAACCTACTAGTCCCTTTACTGAAAAAGCTTGAAAAAAAGAGGAATTCGAATGCTTAGAACAAATTTTGAAAAAGGAAGAAGTAATTTTGGCCTGTAGGACCAAAATAGTTCAAATGTTGTTAAAAAAATGAGTGATATTTTTGGGGACAACACTCTCAAAAATATTATCTTGCTAAACTCTTGGTCTAACCCAGTGCCACATCATCGATAGACAAAGAGGAATTGGTAAAAATAATCTTCTAGGCTTTCATCCTCTTTTTGTTTCATCCTAAAGAGTTCTTTATAGTCTCGAACCTTACAAAGTCTTGATATTTATAAAGAATTTTTTTTTTCCATTTTAGCCCAAGAGTGGATGGAGTTGGGTGTTAATCCCATGAACCAACACATGGTTCAATATTTGAGCGTAGATGGGAACAATTTTAGTTTATGGTTATTAATTATGTAATCCGTAAGACAAAACACTTTGAACACAAATAAGAACTGATCAAGGTCTTCTAAAGCTATACCTGTAAAGGTAGGTAATATGGATGGGGATATATTCTTCATAGGGATTCCTCGTCTGAATTTAACACTATGGGATAAGTAAAAGTTTTTCTTGACTGACTGCAACATCTTCAACAACTCTCATGTTTTCAGCAGAGGAAAATCTGAAGGATTCATGTGATGATATTCTTGGTTCTTCCTCTAAGGCTTCTTCTTGCTCAACCTTGTCTGATGACTCTTTGCTGCCCGTGGCTTGGTTTTTGGGGGTTTGTGTGATAAATCTCCCTTTTGAGTCTCTTTGCCTAATCATCAACTTAAAAAACCTTTTTTTTTAAATTTTAAATACTACTCCTAAAGTATGGTTAGACTAATATTTCCTATACATTGAAGTGGTATGAGAGAATTCGATTCCACTTATTCCAACTATCTTAGAAAAGTTGTTTGTTGTCACTTACAGATACTTCTTTTTTTAAATCGTTAGCAGAGTAAGGAAATATAGTTTGTGAATGGAAACTTACTAGAAGTTCTCTCACAAAAACCTAGTTTAATGACTATTCCCTAATGACAACTAAGAATTCCCCCACAACAGTGCCAAAAAGTGACAAGTGTCATTAATCCTTCACTTTAATTCAATAATTGTCAATCTAAGGCAATGTCCAAGGCTATAAGCAATAGGGGAAAATGAGATATTCTCTTAATAGTTTTAATTGAAAATGAAATTTAACTACAAAACCAACTACTTTGATTTATGAAAGTAAATCAAACATGTATTTTCATTTCAACCATGTAAAAAGTAAACAAGAACATAAATTAAACATGACATAACGCTCAGTTAACTTAGACAACTAGACACATATACATGCATATTTCTTACAAATTAAAAAACAATCTTATTGGAAAGAAAATACTCAGTGACAAAAACAAATCTATTCTAGGGAATACCAATGAAACGTTCCTCCTTCTTGGGTGAGTGGACCCCTACTCCTCCCTTGGATTGGGATTTAAACCACTCACAAAAATGCTGCCAAGAATACTTGGGAACTCCAAATTGTATTGTATTCAAAATTATGTTGCTAAAAAATCAATTTAAATTTAAGTGCTTGAAGGCTATATTTATAATAAAACACTCTCAGTCTACATGGTCAATCTTCCAAGAATAAAGAATTGTCTACCTATTTTCACGGGGAGTTTTATTTCTAACTAAAATCCTAACAATTAACTACTTATCCCATTTGTGAAAAAACAAGTGGTGAAAAACATTGCACTTAAAGGCTCCTATTCAAATACTACTACTCATCCCATTTGTTAAGCACAAAACATGGGATTTAAACCAATCACAAAAATGCTGCCAAGAATACTTGGGAACTCAAAATTGTATTGTATTCAAAATTATGTTGCTAAAAAATCAATTTAAATTTAAGTGTTTGAAGGTTATATTTATAATAAAACACTCTCAGTCTACATGGTCAATCTTCCAAGAATAAAGAATTGTCTACCTATTTTCACGGGGAGTTTTATTTCTAACTAAAATCCTCACAATTAACTACTTATCCTATTTGTGAAAAAACAAGTGGTGAAAAACATTGCACTTAAAGGCTCCTATTCAAATACTACTACTCATCCCATTTGTTAAGCACAAAACATGGGAGATGTTTTATTCAAGACTCGTATTAAGATTCTATTATTACTCATCCCAACTGTCTACGAGCAAACGTAGGAAAGTACTAAATGGATTTAATTGCTTCAAGCTCTTTACATTTTTATCTAAATATTTACAACTGTTAGCATCTAATCATTTGCATTTTCTTGGTAGAGTCCTCACACTACTTCAGCTTTCAAAAACATAGTACTATGACCAATTGATGTTTTTGAATCCCTAACATGTCATATGGAAAAACTGTCTTTACACATTTTCTAGAGCTATTGCATAATAGTCGTGAGCCATCTAAAATACTCTGGTAATAAATTTTCATACAAATTCCAAACTGGAATAGTCCGAAGCTATTCTAGCACTAACTTTGTATGGCCAAACCCGAAGAGTCTCAAAATGCTCTAAAAATAATCTTGTTGCCGGATATTTGTTCTAAAACTTTAACCCCCATTTTTCCATGACCAATATGCCTTGTTTTGCAATATATCATATCTATTTTCCAAAGAAATGTTAGAACATAGGGGACAATCCATACCACTTATTTATAAAGAACAACTCAAATATATACCCTATATTTTATCTTAAACAAGTTAAAAGTTTATAAATCGCATCTAAATCCACTTTTAAACTAGTGCATGGAGGAAAAAAAATGTTATTTGTTAGCTTTGGATGAGACAATTTGTGGTCTCATCAAAAGTGTACTCAAGCACATGAGAGTTCAAGCAGATAGTTTAGAGATGCGCAGTTGACACCATAGGATGCATAGTTGGTGAATGGGAGTTTTGTCAAGTGTAGAGAAGGCAATCAAGTGCAAAGAAGATTTGAGTCGAAGACTACACAATTGAGATGGTTGAATTCAGTTGCCATTCTTGCTAAAGAAGCAAGGAATCCAAAAAAGAATTGCATAGATCATTACGAGTGAAGGATGCTTTAAGACTAGTGTCCTTGTAGGCCTCAAGAAGGCAATAAGCTTGTAAACTGCAAAGAACATAGTGGAGATGAGAAAGCATGGCTTTACTCTTCTAGAATTTTCTCACATTATTTTTTTGCAAAATAACTTTTTGTATACGCCTCTTTGTTGTTGTGTTTGATTTATTTACTTGCATGTTTTCTAATCCTTGCAACTAGTGTACTATATCAAACACTATGAGAGCATAAGAATCAAGAATCACAAGCATGGTACTTGTTCATAAAGCTAAAGAACATTGCATTCATTGTTGAACTGATGTACAAGCATTTAGATTGTAGTCATGTATTGAGTTGTAGAATGGTTAGAATGTGAAGGTTGGTAATGCAATGTATGTAGCATGTAGGGATTGCAAGTGAAGGAGCATAAGGAATGTATGTTGTAGATGACAATCGTAAGAGCTGGGAAACATCATACTACAACATTTTGGGTGTTGTTCTATATCTTATAACTTGGGAACAACACATTGAAAATATAGGATTCACAAGTATGAGTTCAGTGTGGAATATCTACCCAAATTATGAATCAAAGTCACAAAAAATTGTTTTAGTAATATATTTTGAAACGAATAAACTTAGTTCATGATGAATTATTCCCTTTTCCAACTCAGTGTTTTTTGCTAGCGCTATTGGTAAGAGTTTATGATCATGTTAGACAACATGAACCATTAAAAGTTAGCGACTAATAAAGACTTCTGCATATTAGACAATCCATTCCCTCAAAAAATATTCATTGTTAGAAATGAATATATGTATTATGTCGCCTCATCCCCACTTAGATACAACAAAAAGATAGGTTATATTTGTCAATTCATTACAAGCTAATAATTTCATCAAATCAGAATATAAATATACTGTTATTCACTTGCTATTTGAAGTTCTTTGCCCACCACCTCTTCCCCTCGGAAATGTATTCAAGAATATTTGACTTGATGTGATCCCATAAGTGAGGAGCCTGATTGTGCGATTGAGGAATTTTTTCACTTAAAAAATATGGACTAAAATATAATATACTCTACCTTCACTGCTTAAGTCAATCACTTTATTTGAAAATTAATTTTAGCATGTTAACCTTGCAAGACTAGGCCCACACTTTTTGTTTTCCACCACAAGGTGTGTTACTAAATTCTCCATTAAATGTAAGAAAGTAGGTGGAAGAAGCATTTGCATGTCACACATTAGAAGGACATCCTTCTTCGATTTTAGGTCTTGTGGAAAAAACATTTTGGAAGACAAAAACCTACCAAAAAATACAAAGGAAGATATCAAAATCTGCATGAGGCCATAACAATAATTACTAAAAAATAACAACGAAATACCTTTACCACCTTCGGCATCTTCTTAGCTTGTAACTAACTTCAGATATATCTTTGTTAAAAGTTGTTTCAAAGGTTCAATAGCAACATGTTGCACCAAAAGATGTAAAGAAAAAGATATATATAAAATAAATCATAACAATCAATACACTCATAGTTAAAAACATGAAATATGATGTATAAGTTACCTCAAAAAAAATTGTGTCAAACAAATTCATGGCAAGAAAGTCTCCACTTGTTCATGCCAAAAATGTGAAATTTGCAACATAAGGAGACTTGTTCATGCCAAAAATGTGAAATTTGCAACATAACCAATGGAAAATTTGATCTTTTGCATAAGGTCAATCACAACTTCTCTTTCATCAGATGTCAATTCCCATGTAATGTTTTGTGATTCATTGCATGTAAAGAAGATGAATACTGCCACAATCATTTCATTTCCCCTGCTTCAACCAAGTTTTCCATGCCCTAATTTTTTTTCATTTTTTGCAACCTACCATTCATCAACCTCCATAAAAAAGATGTCGTGCCACATTGTTTGTGAAAGGTGTGCCGTAAAAAATATTTTCATATTATGAGAAATTTTATTTAGGCTTGTGGTGTGATGGAATAATTTCACAATGCCTCAAGGTTTTGATGTAATAGTTCGTTACATTTGGTATCAGAGACTCCACTCGAGTTCAAGTCATGGAGTGGGTGGCTACCCCGGCATGGTAGTGTTCGTCTGGGGCTCGTATATGTAGGGGACCCTAGTGTACGGGCGCAAATCCAACCCATAGTTTGGGCTTCAAAAGCATGGTAGAATGTTATGAACTTATTGGGTGGATTTCACTAATGACTTGAGGTTTTGGTGTAACAGTTAATTACAAAGATGTGACATGGACTATTGTAAGAAGTTTTGTTCATCATCAAATCCTCTTGATATCTTTTTCTTCACATATAGGGTATCTGTCGAGTAATGTATTCTCACTGTAACGCAAGACGAAATCAATACCACATGCATCGATAATTTCATGCATCAACCTTGTATCCTTGAGAGTGTTACACACTTCTCCATATGAAATAGGAAAATATTGTGATTTTGGTAAAAGTCTTCAAACACCCTAGCCAATTTAGTCATTTTATACATATTGGAGAATGCAATTTAGAACAAAATAGCTGCACAACAGTCTCCACAAAAGGGAGCTATTAACAAACAGGGAGATAACCAAGGACAACAAAATAACAGCAGGTCCATCAATGGGAACCAGCTTAAAACATTACATAACAAGCTACTAACAAATGCTTATTAAGGAATATAAAATATTAATAAACAAAGAATGAATATTACCTGAACATTTGAATGCAAAAATTGTTAGGTCCACCATTAAAAACTTTCAAGTTCAGTAGCAAAATGAATGCAGAAAGCAGAGATATCTTTGCTTGAGGATACATAAATTTTTTTACCATATCCATTAAGAGGTGATTGAAGCTCAATTTCGCAACTCTTACGTCATATCTAGAATATTCTTTGCTTTGTGAAGAAAACATTATGGAGTTTAGCCCATGTTTTGTATAACGTCATAATGCAAAAGTAATTGAACAATGATGACATCATTGCCTTGGTGGGTGATGTGGTTTACACACTTCAGCTGAACGTGACCCCATCAGCCGAGGAATGTGATCCTTGCCGGATTGAAATGCCTCCCTCTACCACGAATGACCTGGTTACAAAAACTAACATCTTACTCGTTGGAGAGAATTTAAGTTAAGTTCAATTTGCCTGAGTCAACAAGTGGATGGCATGTAATTTATAGTTTTGTCTCTAATGCTTAGTAAGTGCTTCAATGTGATTAGGATTTCTTAAATTTCCATTTCCAATTTTATACCTAAATGTTTTCCTTTATGGTTTATAGCAGTGACTGGTTTTTGGTATTGGTGGTCACATTTTATAGCATCAACCTTTTTAAATAGTGGATTTCCTTATTGAACCACACATTTTCATAAGCATGATGATTGTTATTGCAATAGTGGTGTGAAGGCTAGCAGGTATGTAGCTTTGAGCTTGAACATTGATATATTCTATTCTCTTTTTAGTTTATATATAAAAATATTTTTACTCTTAATTTGGGGTATGTTAAAAAAATTTAATATATATAATTTGAAATCTAAAGACATGCTGAAAATTACCACTTAGTATTTGGTTGATATACATACAATAGTTTTATTTATAAATATGATTTTGTTGGGCAACTCTAGTTTTTCCTGCAGAAAGTTTAGCTATGGAGGTATTAAACCTAGAACCCAATCAAACTCATTAGAAAGGAAACAATTCACTTTGTTATGGATAGATTTGTAAATATGTTATACAAGCACCAAGACTTAACCACTAGGATAAAACCTCTTAGCTAATAGTGTATGAAGGGGAAAGAAGATTGTGATTATCTTGGAAAATGCAAGAGAAATGTTCTCTTATACTGAAGTATAGATTAATTCATTCCAAGCTAAGGATTTGTTTAAAGTGAACTAAGATACAATATCAGAACAAAATATTGACCTAGATACAGAGTTTCAAACTGTTTTTTTTTAAAATACTTTTCTTATTGAAAATGAACTATTCCATGTTATCCTTTAGAATTTTTGGAACTTTGATGTAAGGATCCTCCAATACCGGAACAGCTGCAACCATTGCCTCCCTACATCAAAAATTGGCATGATATGAGATATGAGTAGCATATAAATTACATGAAAGAAAGGTTGTCAATTACTTTAAAATGAGATATTTGATAAAAATATTTCATGTATTAAATTTTTTAATCAGGGTATTTAAAAGTACGTTATAAAAAGACATCAAGAATATTTGTTTTCTTCCTTGTAAGTCGCAGCTTGTGAATACCCACTATATGATGAGGTACAAAAGGTTTGGGAAAATACATGATAAACGACTGTGATTAAACTTAGGTAGTAAACAGAAAAGGCATCTGTTCCCAAGTCATGTGGTATCAGCCACACAAAGAGGGTGTTGAGATGGGTGCCATGTACATTTCTATGACCAAATGAACTAAAGCAAACCATTAATGAAGTAGTTAAATGGCATAATGACCTCCAAAGCTAATTCAAGTTGTTCATGCCCACAAAAAAATCAAATGAATTGATTGAATGCGCCCTAGTTAAAGTTTTGTTTCAGACAAAAGTATCAGAAATTATAGAAGTTGCAAGGATATAAGCCTAGAGAACCACCATGATAGAGATTATAAAATAAAATAATAAATGTAACAAGAACAAGCTTCTTGGAAAATACATTGGTTAATTACATACCCCAAAATTGCGTTAACATTTAAATGATAATGTTAACACAAAATAATTCCCAGAATGAAATCCTTGTGGACTATAGAACAAAAACTTTTGAGCACAACTCTACATAAGAAAGAAGTAAATCCATATGCATGCTGAAGTGTCAAAATACAAGTGTGCCCATGTATTTGTATGAACATGCAATATGAATAATAATTCGTTGGATAACATCTACATAAATTAGGATTTGTATTCATTTTAGTTATTTTTTTAGCGCCAATGTATATTTATTGATTGTATTTATGTGCGGTCAATTTTTACAAGTGGTTAATCATGGTTATAGGTGAGAAAGGGTATGTATAAGTAGGTGAGAAAATGTATGTATGGGGTGAATATAAGAAGGTGAGAAAGTATATGTATTTGTGAATATAAGTATGCATGTTGTTTTATTATTTATATACTACCATGCATATACTAAAAACAAATATCATTCATTTGCATGTCCTTTTGGTGGTTTTTTTTCCCTCAAACTGTGAAACTTGGAACTTAAACACACACCACAGATATTAACCCATACAATCATAACATAGCTACTTGGTTTCCACATTCTCAGATAATCTCCAACACGTGGATATGCACCAGTGGCTTGCAAGTGATCCAGACAATCCAAGGGATTAGACCAAACGGCAAGAGGAATTACAGCAGACCTACATATAGTAAAGGTCCAATACTCTCACCTTTGTGTACCCAACAAGAGGGTTGTCCCGACCCAATTGGGTCTCAGTTTGACACAAACAGAAATGCATGGTTCTATGCAAGTATGCACATCAATTCATCTCATTATGTGATATTAGAAAATAGAATCAAATGATGCAAATAATTACATTAATAATTCATAAATATCACATTGCTTTTGATTAGTATACATCATGAATGTTATTGTGCTAAACTATTGCTCTAAGGTGCATTAATTTATAAGTATGGTCACTCATGATGATAATGATGATGTCCAGCCAACCAATGGAAAGACCTTTTAATCCCTAAGTTAAAATCCAGCAAAGTTTATCACATGTTAAATAAAGAAAGGTTCATGAACAATAAAAATTAACATGAGATGTAGCTTCGCCAATGGTTAAGTACTCAACTCATCTACCTATTCATCCACACAAAAGAAGTTCACAAACATATATTTGGCAATAGTACTTTATAAATTGCATGAGGTAGAATTAAAGTGAAGGTATTTTTCTAGGTTGCTGCCAATAGATACCAATTTGGTGAGATCCATTATGGAAGCCTGTTAAGAGATTGTTTTTCCATTTATTTTATATATTGTTAAACCATATGTATGTAATGTCCCTAATCAGACATTTTTAAATGATTCTGGATTTACCGAAAAATCCTAAGGCATCAATAATAAGATCTAAATTTTATTGCAAGAAACCCTTGTGGAAAAACACAAAAATCTGATTTTCTATTATTTATGACAACAAACCATTGAAACAAAATAACCAAATGGTTTGGCAATCACTGATAAACCCTCTGAATATTTAGATTTGATTTCAAAGGTCAAATATACAAAATGGAATTAAATACAACTCAAACCAGATTTTATTTATTTATTTTCCACATCAAAACCATAGAAAAATACCCGAAGGCTGATTACCACAGTTCCTCCACAAATGATGTTTTAAATGGGAAGTTGGGGCCCAAAGATGATCATGCAAACTGGAACCATGAAGATTTGCCCACCGAAATGATGTCGGCAATAAAATGTGTTTTCAAAAGGTGATGTCAACCCTTAATCAAGCCCTAAATGAGCTCCAAAAACTGGAACTGATGATGCTCTAGCTGCAATCGTAGTTTTGGACTGAAAATCAGGTCTGAAATGTGCCCTAAGTGAACTAGAAATTGAATATATCTAAACAAAATATAATTGCAACCCCTGGATGGAGTTACACTGGGAGATGAGAGGGTTCTCATCCTCAAATATGTCTGCAAAGGAGAGTTTTCATCCTTTATTGTTGTAGCTGAAGCATTTGCATCAAACATACATGAGAGAGTAATATGAATTTTCAAGATGATCTCCAAAAGAAACCCTCAAGTTGCCTTTTATTATTTTCCATTTGCCTTTCCCAAGGGGAGTGCTCCACTTTCGGCCTTTTCTTTATTTTTAATAAAGTAATGCTTATATTTCTATTTTAGCGTTGACTTTATTTTACATTGAAAATCTCCTTTTTGATTAAATAATAATAAAACGTAAGTTGCCTTTAATATAACGTAAAGTTACTTTTTGGCTAACTTAATCGTATCATTATTTTAAGTATATAAAAATAATTTTCATTTTAATAATAATATTATTATTATTAAGTTGTCCAAAAGATTAGAAATGACTGGGCCCAATTAAATAATATTATTAATTATTTTAATTTAGAAAAGGGGACATGACAATCTGTCCTTCCCATAATTTGTTTGCCCTCAAGCAAATACAAACCCGAATGCTCCAGTATCACTGTGCCAATATGATAAATCAGGTTGTAATGTCCATAGAGCCTGGACCCTAGATCCTATACCTGTCAAATGAAGCAACTCCTATAAAAAAGCACTATAGGATCCACTATCTCCATCATCCTTATTTTTATGCAATCCATGTAACTTGATCACTTCTTTGAGAAACAATTTGACTTCATATTATTGACTTGGATTAGGCAAGGAATGCAAGCAACTCACAATATGCTCCTCTTTGATGTGACAACCAATGATACCTCCCAGAGCTTAAGAACATACTCAAATTCCCATAAGGCCAAGGGTTGCCTTATGAACTTGCCACCATGTTTTCATTGTGCCACTGTTACTGTTGACCATTTTGGTCCTACAAGCCAAAATCGGTCTCCTTCCCTTGTTCTGAGCTAGTTCAAATTTGGTTTGCACAAGTCTTTCGGCAAAAGGATGAACCAGTTCAAAGAATGCAAGGCTCTTACAAAGCTCTTCGGACTTTTTGTCTGAAGAAATTCACAAGGAAAGAGACCGAAAATGTTCAAGACACTTTTCCTTAAGGTTGGAAAAAGTGGTTCAACGTCGGGGTTCAAACGACATGATCTTTCCAAGAATTTTGAACTTTGAACTTTGAACTTAACAATGTTGAACCATTGTTGGTTCAATCATTTGGTTCAAGTGTTCGGTTCAATCAATCGGTTCAAGCGGTCAATTGAATGAGCGCGACTCCTTGCGAGACACAGTGATGAACCATTGAATCGTTGAACCATTGAACTCCGAAAAAGGGTTCAGGTTCAGGTTCAATCGGAAGGTTCAAAAGGGTTTTACGAAGCCTGAAGGATAGGTACCTTGCGGAGGGCAGTCACGCATGAAATGGACCATTCCAGCAGGTTGCGGAGGGCAATTCCGGACCCAAAGGTGCCCTTGTGGAGGGTAGAAAACACTTAAAGAGGAGAGGGCCGAAAGGTGAGTTTCTTTCAAAAAGAAAGACCAAGGCAAAGAATTCCTTCGGACTTTTTGTTCGAAGGAAATTCGGAAGAAAATCCTGCGGCAAAGTGAACAAGGCAAATCTTTTGGAAAAAACGTCCAAAGGAATTCCTTCGGACATTTTGTCCAAAGGAATCAAGAAGCCGAGGCAGCCCAAAGTACCCCGAAGGGCAGGTGCCCTTGCGGGGGACTCTCAGGTGCCAAAAGGGGACCTTTCTCCAAGCCCCGAAGGGACACCTTCCCTTCAGGGGAGTTAAAAGACAAAGTCCTGGCCCAAGGAACAAAAAGTCCGAGGAAAGAAAGGTCGAAGGAAAGAAAGCCGAAGAAATTACTAAGGGGGTGACGGGCCCGAAGACGTCAAAATTGAGCATGGCGAACTAGCCGTTGGAGGTTCAAACGTCTAGTAACGAGCGCGTGAATGTCAAATTTAAGGCGGTGAAATAGCCGTTGATTTTGAAATGCTTAAGGACAGGCCGCAAGTGAACTCAGTGACCCGCCGAGAAGATAGCTCCGAGTGCTCACAAAGCCAAAAAAAGACAAAGCCAGGAAGAGACAAAAATAACAAGGAAAGACGAGACCAGCCTAGGTGGCAAAAGGGAGAAGTCGGTTGGAGAGTTATTCCAACGGTTGAAACAGTCTCTGCCAAGTGGTCATCAAGGAGCGCAAACAGTAAACGACGTGCCCTATTTTTCTTCATTTTGCATTAATGAGCAGACAGCCACGTGAATGTCTTTAAGAGGCGGTCTTGTTGGCAGACAAACGGAGCGGCCCATGCTTTCACAATAATGTTTGATATAACTTAGACGCAAAAGTCAAGACTGGCAGCTGACACAGCATGTTCTTTCAACGATTTCCTCTTCCCAATGTTCTCAATGCGACATGGGCCACTTGTAAAAAGGGTGCCATTTGCTTCCTCTTTCTCTATATATATTGTAAAACTCTCATTTGAGAGAGATCTCTCAGCTTGTAAGACAGAGCTTTGCTGGATTTTACCTTGAATCAAGACAGAGCATTTTTTACCTCTATTTTGAGTTTGCACTTTCGTATATGTCTATGGCTTTGTCTTGTGTTAAGTCATTTTCCTTTATGCTTTCACAGAATGATTCCAGCATGTCTAGTGTATTGCAAGTTAGCCAGAAGTGTCCCTAGAGGAGTATAGGCGCATGTGAATAGGCTGCCAAAGTGTGTCGTAGAATGCCTCTGGTAGTTCTTCCTCCCTGTATCTCCACGGACCCCTAGCTCACTGATGCAGAAGAATTTTTCGTATCAAATGAAGTGTATGTCAACTTGTTCTTGGTGGAAAGCGTATGTTCAAGCTAAGTAGATGAACCATTTTTGGTGCATCACCGTTTAAGTTTAGGTTCTGTTTTCAGTCATCCTTCTCCCTTTTCAACCCCCCCCTTTTTATTCATTTTTAGCAGTAGGAAATCCAGGACCTCAGAGATGCATCAAAGGGAGCTAGCCCTTATCTAGAGATTCTCCCCTCAATTTTGTCAGACCCACAGGCAAGAGAGGAGTCTCCATTGTGTCGCGTGAAAGACAGGGGCTCAGCCACCTGTTGAGGGTGCAATCCACAACGTCAACAGTTACCACTATGAATTGAAGAATTGCAAACCTCCCACTAAGCCACATAATAACTTCATTGAGTTCCAATAGATTATACAATTGTATTGTAGGCAGAAACCCTCATGAATTTGAACCACTCAGCTTGTATGGAAACTGGGACAAAGTTGCAACAATCAGTTCCTTTGAACCTTCCCCAAAAAAACAATATGACAATTGGAGTAATTGCTTTCAACAGCTCCAGTGGCTGAAACCCTTCACAAATAGCATGATACAAAAAAAATCCTTAAAGTTTGTAAAATGGGTGCTGAATGTGACTGATAACCGTGATCCAAAATCAATAATCCTGAAAATCAGCAGTATAAAAATGGTACAACCGCTGAAACACTGAAAATCCTTCGCAAAATTCAGCAATGTTAGTAATATTGATGCTGCAAACAACCATACAATGATTGAAAATACTTCAATAGCGGAAACAAACTGAAAATCACTCAATTCTATGACTGAAACCACTTGTATGGCTACAAATGATGTAATGTAACAACAGGAAATGATGATGACATTAGCCCTAAAACAACAGTGCCTAATATGTTTCCTTTGCAGCATAATTAAAATATGCTATCACTACTCTTCCCCCTTATGCTTTGTTTGTAATCTTTTGTAAGCATATCTGAATGTGAAACCGTTCCACCAAGCTTATGTCAGGCTACTCTGATATTCATGTGAACTGCCCCTTTTGACCTTGTGGTGCTCAAAACTTCCTCAATAGGAGGGATAAATCCAACACAACTCCTTTCTAACTTTTGTTGGTGCTCTTTACTTAATGGTAATCTTGAAAGTTGCAAAATCAAACATCGTGCAAAGCTTCATGATGCAAGGAAAGGTGAAACCATCTTGTAGCATCCCAACTTTTGTGAATGCTCCTTCACACATCCAAGGGTGGCAAACATGCATGTAGCTTGATTCTAACAACACCATACCATGCTAATCCAAAATAGACTAAATGCCATCATGATCAAATGTCTCACATGAGGATGAAATTGTGGTTGTCAACAATTGATATTTCATCTATTTAGCCATGACAACTCTTGGAGCTCCATCGATGCCTTGAAGAACTACCACTTTTCCCTTGGATTTCAAATCCATAGTGAACTTTCCAATAGAATGTAACCATTGCATGCCCAATACTATGCCCACCTCTCCTAGTTTGTAGTTATATTGATTACCTTGGACTCCAATTGTTGCTTCCATGCTGCCCCAAGCTATTCTCTTAAAAAAATTGGTTCGGATTAGACCTTATGATTGCACATATTGGAATTGTAGTGGCTAGAAGCCATCTTCTATAAGCTGCAAACACTTCACTAATGACAATAGGTGAGAAATGCATCTTCTCTGAGATATAACAGTCATGTATGGTTTCAAATAAAATGTTGGGCAAGCTGGAAATGAGAGGGGCAGCAGTTCTAAAATTGGCAACAGCTCCCATACTGATCCATGTCTCACTTAGACCCATGATATAGGAATCATTACATACCTTATGTTGACAACATGTTGTAAATGTTTCAATATACCCTTCTGCAATCTTGTCTCCAAATGTGGGACTTAGCTCCAAGGAGCGATCTATGAATCGTGAGCATTGATTCTTTACAACTTCGAAAGAATGCACATCACATTCTATATGATTCCTCATGATCTTCTTTTTTATTCAAATGCATGGGATAAAAAATTCACTAGAAATAGTAATATTAATCTTATTAAAGCCTTTATCCATTTTGTGCCTCAAAAAATCACCTGGATCTCGTATGCAAAAACTATTTGGATCTTGAATCAAAGAATCTATATGTCCTATGCTGCAAGCAGTATCCTTCACCCTATCACCCTTTTTAGCATGTTGTCCATGATGACAAGATTCTTGTAAGGACGATATGGAGCAATAAATTTGGGATATGACCATCATACCTTGGGCTGTAATCACAATGTTTATCAATAATTGCTAATCTGAACATTTCAGCAAGCTAAAAATCAACATTAGTACCTAGTGAGGACCTTTCTCATGTGCATGCATTTCAACACAGTCATCCAAAAACTCAGCCTCATATGCTTCTTGACTTGACACATTCTTCTATAGCATGGACTCAATCCCTGGTGGATTGATGAGTGGGTATTGAACTGGAAAATCTTCCTAACTTGTGCATTCATCGGGTGATGTTTTTCCTTTTGACTTCTATTGACTTTCTAAGTCACCCCTCTAGTCGGCGTAGGGCTTTCGAAGGCTTACAAAAAGGTTTGCGCACCTGCAAGGTCCCATGCGCTTCAAGCAAAATGTGCACAAGCGCCTCTCGTTTGCACCCAAGCCCAAGATAGGGGCACAGGTCTGTGCAGGAGCAAGAGGATGGTTCGCGCTCACTAAAGGTTCCCAATGCGTGCTTGTGAGTAGGATTCTGTGGCGTACAACTCAAGAGGTGCACAGGCGCAAAAACACGAGCCCCCCAGGTTCCGAAAGAAAAGTAAAGGAGGTGCAAGGAGCAATAACCAAATCACGAAGAGCGCGCTTAAGACCTCTAATCTTTGTGCGAGGCTTCCCCATGCTTATCTACTGAAGTTCCGCGTCAGTTTGCAAAGTCACATCTGCGCCCTATCACTACGTAGGTGCACAGCATAAAGTCGTGCACTGCCTTGGCCCCAAGCACAGTTCTAAGTGACTCCCACGTGCACCTTGGCGCAAGTTCTCAGTTTGACCAAGACAAGCACCAGCCTTCCACGCGTCCAGTCCGCGCAGCTCCTGCCTAATAATCCAAGGGACTCCTCCAAGAGCCGATCAAGACAACACGCGTCCCCATTTAGCTGCGCCCGAGAAGCAATCAGGAAGCGCCATGTGCAGATGCGGCAGCAAGATATAAAGAGGTTCGTTGGGGCAGTCGAGGGAAGCTCGAGATGCTATCAGATCGATTAAATATAGAAGCGGCTACTTGACATTGGGATGTGCATGCACGCCACCCTCTAACTCTGTCAAGAAAATCTTTTGTTCCCATGTGCATGTGTATCCAGAAGCAATCCTACTACCAATCCCTAGATCCAATTATCGAATAGACTTCAAGAAGCATGGCCGCAGTGCTGCAAAAGAATTTAAAGCTATGCCCACCGCCTCAAGTGGTGCATTTATTGTAAAACAAGCTTGTTCTCTATAAAATACTGGCCTTTCACTTGTAAAAGGGTCGACACATTTTTAGTAGCCTCACGTTATTGAAATTGTCCCTCCATGAGCACTTGTATTGGCCAAGTCTTGCAGATTAATGAGAATTAACTTCACCTCCTTTTGTTATTTTGATGATCTGTGTGCTATTTTGTTTTTGTTGATCTCTGTTTGTGAGTAATGTTCACTCCTCTCATTGTCATTCATTCGTAGCACCTCATTGACTTCGAAGCTCACTTGCAGGTCGTATCTTGTGCGCACTCGAGTCTATGTTGATGTTGTATGTGGACCGTTGTCCCTCTCAATGTTGCGTTGTGTTCCCGTGCCTCTATGCGGAACACTTATGCATCTGGAGTGTCCTTGGCAGAATCTGTGTGAAAACGTCTTGTTGTCAAGCGTTTGTAGTGTGCTTATGGCAGTATGAGCGCTCGCTCTATTCTAGGTGCATTGCCTTTTTACTTTCAGCATCTCTTACCTTTTCCCTCAAGATCCTAGGTTTAGATCAACGGTAGTTTACCTTTCTGCTCTTTAGGCCTACGCGCTAGTCTTAAACCAGGTGCGCTTAGAATGGAAGGAATCCAATCTACTTCGGAGGCTCATCTCAAGGAGCACAAGGGTCCCACGCCTTGGGGACGTTTCCATCGTTACGACGAGACAATTGATGCTCGCATGAGCAGCTGCACGATAATACTTCCGCACCCAACGTCTTAGTCTCTTGCGCCCCACTGCAAAGCACTCCCATGCCACGAGCATCCACGGTTGCATGTTTTGAACGACAACTTCCTCACCATTTTGTTGATACATGCAATCATTAGAAGTCAATAGAACATTCTCTACTATCAAAGAATCTTTACCTTCAATCTGTATGTTGGTTTCCTTGTATTCCACTATCATTTCTACTGTTAAGTACATCTTCAACTTTTCTTCACATTGATTAACTACCTTTTGAACCAATGCATGTGCAACTAGTGACACTCACTGTTCATCCTTTCTCATATTAGCCAATAAAACTGATAAGAGTGGCTGGAAAATATCATCACTCTCATTCATAATTAGAGACATAATTGTTTGCATTGAGGTAACGCCATTTTTTGCATGATTCTCCCTAACAGTAGCAAAGAAATGTTGGAACATTTTAAGAATAAGATCATCACATTCAAGATCTATTATTACAACACATGATCTGATTTTTGCACCAATTTCTAAACTTGTAACCCTCTTAGCAAAAGAAGGGCTCTTTTGATTTCATCTAAACCTTGGAAACTTTTCACAATCAACTGAAATATTTCCCTCATCATGTTGTTGTATAGCCTTTGAGGAGCTGTTATTCTGGGAATTTCACTAATACAAGTAATAACTACAAGTCTCACATCTAGATCTGGGTGTCTCAAAATCTTAGGCTTAGCCAACTAAGTAATCGATGGATTCACTACCCATAACATAGACTCAAAATCTTATTGTCTTATGGACAAATAGTTTACCCCTTCTTCCAAAACCCTGAGTAGAACATTTTTTGAATGAGGCCGCTGCTCAAGTTTCTTCCCTGCCTTGCAAAGCTTAATTCCCAAATCATCTTTAATCATTAACTCCATGATTCAAAAGCTATGCATTAGATAGCATCTATAAAATATTCATTCTTTCCCACAATTTGCAAGAAAATATCTCTGATAATATTGTAATGTCCCTAATCAGACATTTTTAAATAATTCCAAATTTACCGAAAAAACCTACGGCAGCAATAATAAGATCTAAATTTTATTGCAACCCTTCTGGAAAAACATAGTAATCTAATTTTCCATTATTTATGATAGCAAACCCTTGAAAAAAAATACCCAAATGGTTTGGAAATCATTGATCCACCCTTTGAATATTTAGATTTGATTTCAAAGGTCAAATATACAAGATGGTATCAAATACAACTCAAAACATATTTTATTTATTTATTTTCCACATCAAAACCACAGAGAAATACCCGAAGGTTGATTACCATAGTTCCTCCACAAATGATGCTTTAGATGGGAAGTTGGGGCCAAAAGATGATCATGTAAACTAGAGCCATGAAGATCTACCCACCGAAATGACGTCGGCAATGAAATGTGTTTCCAAAGGGTGACGTCAGCCCTTAATCAAACCCTAAATGGGCTCCAAAAGCTGGAACTGATGATGCCCTAGCTGTAATCACAATTCCGGACTGAAAATCAGGTCTAAAACTGCCCTAGGTGAACTAGAAACTAAATATCTATAATAAAGCACAACTGCAACCCCTGGATGGAGTTACCCTGGGAGATGAGAGGAATTTCGTCCTCGAATCCGTTTGCAAATGATGGTTTTCATCCTTTATTATTGTAGCTGAAGCATTTGGATCAAACATACATGAGAGAGTAATATGAAATTTCAAGATGATCTCCAAAAGAAACCCCCAAGCCGCCTTTTTATTATTTTCCGTTTGCCTTTCCCAAGTGGGGCACTCCACTTTGGGCATTTTCTTTATGTTTAATAAAGTAACGTTTATACTTCTATTTTAGTGTTGAATTTATTTTACATTAAAAATCACCTTTTTAATTAAATAATAATAATACGTAAGTTTCCTTTAATATAACGTAAAGTTACTTTTTGGCTAAATTAGTCATATCACTATTTTAAGTATTTAAAAATACTTTTCATTTTAATAACAATAATATTATTAAGTTGCCCAAAAAATTAGAAATGACCGGGCCCAACTTAAATAATATTATTAATTATTTTAATCTAGAAAAGGGGCATGACAATGTACCTACCCTATACACCTTCGGATTTGAGCCTATGCCTTCTATGAAGTACTCGTGCCTTCACCATCAAGCCAACTCAAGCTGTAATACAAGCTAACCTCCTCTACGGTTAGCTTTCATCTGCCACTTACAAAAATGATTCCTTTTTGTGGCAGGATAGCAGTAAACTTATAATTGTCTGCAAATTTATGCATGCTCATCTCGAACAACCAAATTACGCTGTCTACAATTGTTGAAAAGATGGCTATTAATAACCTAGCTTCTGGCAAGGTACCCATCAACAAAATAACATTGTGAGCCTTGATAATATATCTACAAACACCATTCCAACCCAAACTTCTTGCAGCATTTTAAGAAATTAAAAACCAATATTTTTCATATAAAAACATACAAAGAGAATACCATTGTACACCATCCCATAGAATCAAAATGTTACGAGTGGTCTGAAGAGGAAAGATTAATGTCCTTCCCTTGTGCGCCTCGAACTTTAGTAAGTCTGAAAATGAAGTTGCAGATTATGGTAGTAAAAATATTGTTACAATACAATATTTGTTCATGAGCAATTAACCAAATAAAGAGCTCATACTACAAACACATTGATTAATGTAACCATGATGAGCTACGAACATACTTCGCTCATCCAAGTCTCCATGACTTGGGAGTTGTCATACAAGTTCATATAATATTTTCCTGCCTATGATTATCGCCCATTACAATCATGTAGCCTTCAAATGTGTATATTTTGATTCTAGACCAATGAGATTTAGGTATAAAGAATCAATACTGAATTTGATGTAACAAATTTTGGCTTTATTGTTGCAATTTAACTTGTTTTCTTTGTTAATGTGTGTTCTTATCCAATAGATAGTTGAATGGAGATCCATGGACATTTCTCATGGCTCCCAATAGTTGTTTGCATCCTAGAATGAATGTTGGACACACTTTAGATTGTATCAGACGTGATTCAAGGTTTGGAGTCAGGGTAATTACTAACTACTGTGATTTTATGTTACTATAAACCTCCAGATAGACTTCTCTCTGAAATTGTATTGGTCAAGTTGAATGTGATAATTAGAATAGGAAGGGAGCTTCATGATATCTTAAGATTTCCATTATTGTAAAACCCTTTTCATAGCATGCTTTATGGTCGTCAACTTTTTCTTCTATCAACATCCAGCATGAGAAACTCCCAAGACCATAAGAATTCCTATGTTCCCATTTCTGACAAGGTCATCAAAATCTAGACCAATATTGTGACAATGGATTGAGTGCCATCCCAATCTCATAGTTTGAGTGGTATCCAGGTTATAGATACCCAAGAGAATAAGGAGAGACAATAGCTCATCTAACTCAAGTTCTTCGTCTGATACTTCTGATTCCTTTGAATTTACTAGGAGCTTGTTTGCAATCAATTAATGGTGGGCTTAAATCAATTATCAAAGGTGATTCACTAGGTGTCCTAACCTTTGGCTCGAAGTGCTCAACACCTTTACCATTCACTTGATTTTCCTTATGTATTGCATGCATCTCTAGATTAGCATGCAGGAAATTCAGTCATCTATCATGCTTGATTGTGCTGAAAGGTTCCGCTCGTCTTGAATATTTTTGTTATTCATATACATATTAAAGAAATTAAACTCCATCCAGCAAAGATTTGCAAATAACATGACGTCTTGTTGTTGGAAAGGTTCTACCTTATACCTTATTGGCCTTTGCTACAAAAGGAACTTGTTCTTCCTCCCTGTTTGGTTCCTTCATTCTTAAAATGATTACTCGTATTTGATTTTAATTCTCTAGAAATATAGATAGCAAAGAAATGACAAGTATTTAAGAACTGTAATGTCTCTCTTAGGGCAAAATAATGCAATTCTGAAATTTGCAGCTATCTCAAAGAATGAAACACCAATTCTGATTTTTTATTTGAAACCCTAACTCAGAAAATTATAGAATTCTGAAAGTGCAGATTATGCATGAAAATAAATTCCAAATCACTTAGAAGCCCTCATAAAAATATGTAAATTCAGTAAATTTATTTACCACCATAAATCTGACTTTTGAATCAATTGTAGGCCTGAATAATTGTAATAAAATATCACCGATTGAATGAAGGTAGAAGCTGAGATTTCCACCCACCGAACGCTATCCAAACTCAATGTCCAGTCCTCTAGGCAAGTCGCCACACCCCAAGTGGCCTATAGCAGCTGTGTTGACCCTCATAATGCTGCCTTACTGCTGTGTCCCACTTTCTAAGGCTGCCAACTGGTTCGTCCCACTCCCAAGGCTGTCCAAATTGGTTTGTTCCTCTTCACAACTGCCCCAAACTGATTTGCCACCCTCCAAGGTGACCCTTATGTTGGAAAAGATGAATTTATGCCCGATCGTGACTCCTGAATGAAGTCACCAGCTGAGTATTGAGGGTTTTCGTCTTCGAATACTAAGGCCAATGAGGGTTTCCGTCCCCAAAAGCTGAAACTGCAAGCAAGCGTGCTTATCATTAGAGAATATAATAGATAGCTGATCATGGATGCAAAAAATGGCTCTCTCTACCTTCTTTTATACGCCCTTTTTCCCTCCAATCCTCTTCTAGAGTGGAGTGCTCCAAGAGTGAAGGTAAAACAAATATTCAAAAGCAATTTCATTATCATTTCAAACTAAGGACCGACTTTCATCAAATTAGAAAGTCCCCCTTTATTAAAAATCAGATTAGAATAAATTGCCGACATAGTTACTTTTGGCAACTTGAACAAGAACAATGTTTCTCTTTTTTTCTCCTTTCCTTAGCCAATGGGAAACCAAAAAAGTCAGCTAAGGGTCTCCAAACAAACTAAACTCGAGAAAGGGACATTACAACAGTATATTCATTATTATAAATAAAAACTCTATATATGGATAGATTACATGTAACAACTTGTCATAAAGAACCACAAGTTATCTTAGGTGTGTTGAGACAGAAAATGTGAGATGCTTGCCAACACCAAATGTAGTAGTGTCAGCATACTCCAATGCTGAGGTGTTCCTCAAAGGATGTTTTTAGAAACCTTGTATGCAGGAGTGGGCTACATTTGTGAAGGCATAGTGCCAAGCTTTGTATACATCTATGCTCACAGAGTGGGGAGCAAGAATGGGGAACTGCTGAGTCCACTCTATAAACCTTTAGATGTAACTTGTGTGTATAGCTGCTTGAGGAGTAGAAATCGATTTGTTGAAGTAGAAAGATCAATTCGTCTCAAGAATTTGAAAAGCCATCAAACGAGTGTCCCATTCGATACTGATATGTATCTATACTGATGTGGCATGTGATGCAGAGGTGTTATTCAACCGGAATTCTACTAGGATCATGCAATATTCAACAATACTGTTTTCAATAAATTCAAGGACAGGACATTGACCATCTGCCCTGCCCCACAGTCTTGTAGGGTGGCCATGAGGGGTGCTGCCACTCAACCGCGGAAAGGGTTGTCACCCGTTGACCCCATAAGAGAGAGCAAGGGAAACATTAATTATCTGTTGGTATGGTTACTGTAATGTCTAAGTAACTCCCATCATGTCATTTCATGTTGACCTTTTGGAATATATAAGTTAGGTGACACTCTATAATGCAAAAAAATTATTTATTGAAAATCAAATAACTAGTACTTGAATTTTAAATAGCGAAAGCATCATTCAAAATATAAATCAAGTCATGTCACAATAGTTTGATATATTCTTTTGTATTCAAATTAGTTTTGTATTGATGAATTAGGTAAGACGAGAAACTCAAGGATCCTGATTTTATCAGCAATATAGTGGGCAACACACTAAATTATTTGATCTAAGATGTGTTATAAGCAGAAGCAACCAATTAGCAACAATTACAGCATTGGGATAATTGCAGAATTGCAACTAAATAAAACATAATAAATGGAGATTAAAAATATATAGACAGAAAAATTCTGAATAGAAAATTAACCACTTTAATTGATATGAAAAGTGTATATTGCTATCTCTTAGAAGAGATGTAAGCTATTTCTCTCTGATTTATGCAAGAAGGTAGCAATTGCTGAGAAGAGCTGTGCAACTACCACAATCTCTTGATAATACAAAAGAGGTAGCAATCTCTAAGAAGAGATGTGAAGCTAACCCACCATGCTCTCAGCTCTTTTTGCTCTGCTACAACATTCTCTAATTATTTCATTTGAATGACAATTTATTTATAGCTATATTTAGCATAAAATTAAGTCTAAAAATAGAAAATGAAGTGATTTGCCTTGGAATCCAAAAAACCATGTGACAAGGGTTCCCCGAAGAAGTTGAGAGGATCTCTCATAACATGAAACTCAGAAAGATTTCAGCTTTCCAATTTTTTAGGAATTTGCTACATGTTAGCATTTTGCAATTTTTTGAACTTTCAGAGTTCCACACCTTTCATCATGTTGTACATGTCAGGCCTGAGCTTTACGCACTGTTTGATGGGGGTCATTTTAAGCTATAGTCACGGAGTCATGCCCCCAGCAACATGGCATACTAGAAAATTGGAAAAAAAAAATGACAAGCAAATACATTTAATAAAATTTGTCAATTAATTCAAAAAATAGAAATAGGCAGGTTCTTTTCTGGTGAATTCCCCTGGTGGGGTAAGGTTTGTCTTAGATCTCATGACCAAGGAGTATTTATTCCATCAAATTCACCCAATATTTCAACCCAGCCTCATCTGTTGCGATACACTATATCAAACGAGTTGGATGTGGTATTTAAACCAATTTAACACTTTATCATGTCTCTTGGGGATTTGAACATGGGACATTGTTATGAAAGACTTGTGCTTCTATCAGCTAAGCTTATCCCATTCAACATAAATAGGCAGGTTTTTTTTAGTAACATTTTATTACAAAGTTTAAAAAGTTGAGATAGTTTTTATTTAAAACAAGATGCTTTTAATCGTTCTTTCTAAAAGCGATGATATTCATTTTTTCCAAATGAAAATAGCCAAACCTTGTGGCATAGCATGAAACCAAGACCCGAGGGGACAAGAAAGGGGGAGTAAGTAGGAATATGTGATAATTAGGCATTCGATGTAAACAGAAAGCAATAAACCCTGCAAAAAATTTGAACAGACATCTATTTGTAATAAGACCCAAGACAAAGGACATGAGGAACATATTCAAATAGACTTAGTATGCAACAAGACTTCATATCATATTTTTTGTAAAGGGATAAAACTTACAAACAATAGAAGCCCCACATTCTTAGGAGAACTTACTAATGGGAAAGAAGATTAGAACACTCGAGGCCCAAATATTCTTTGCAATATCCAAGAATAGAAGAAACAACAAGACTTCTATACAAAATAGTAAGCTACAGTTATGAGAGTAATATGCATGTCTACATCAAGACCATATACTTTACAAAAATGAAGATAAAGGATGTTCTATACAAACTACAAGTGCTGGTATTCCAAGTCAAGAGGATGGCCTGAAAAGGAAAACAATCCTCTGCAATTATCATCAAACAAAGCAATGAGAAATATAACAGAATCAAGTACATATTGAATTCAATGCCACATTTGAGAAATTCCAAGATGTTTTTCCTAATGACTTGCCACAAGGATCACCCTCATAAAGCGATATTGGTAATTGCTTGAGTTGTAGCCTGATATTTGACCCAGTTGGAAATTCAATGGAGACTAAGCCATAACCAAAACAAAGTGGCAAAGCAAATGAAGGAAAATATTGGAAAAGGGATTCTTAAAACCTTTAAAATCACTCCATTGCACTCCTATCATATAATTTTAAAAGACAGCATAAGATTGTGTATATTTTAGGGCCTTCATCAAGGTAACCATTAGAGATGAATATCTTTTTCCTGTAATTCATGACCTCTTTGATAGTCTAAAAGGTGCCACCCTTTTCTCAAAAAATAGACTTGCAAAGCGGATATCACAAAGTTAGAACCCAAGAGTACACATGCCTAAGAAAACCTTTACAAATTCAACGAAAATTATGAGTTCTTACTATAACCTGTCGACCTTAAAAATTTGACCTAAAAAATGATTAGGCTGGTTCTACCACTATGTAGCCAAATTCATGGCTAGTTTCTTGGAAAAAAAATTAATAATCTATAGAGGGAAAAAAAAAAGCAAGAACACAAAAACTGCCTAGACTTGGTAGTAAAAGTCAATGGGAACACCAAGTTATACGCTAAACTTTCAAAAGGTGACATCTTTCAAAGTTAGGTTAAATAGTTAGTTTAAAGTAAAGTTAACTAAAACTAGTTGATCTGCAGCAGTAATTCAAGAAAACACGAGCAAGCATTGAGCAGATACAAAGTTTCCACAGATTAAATGGATTCTAGTATAAAACTCTTGGAAAACACTTTTGGTGACCCAGGCAAGATTTTAATGCAAATAAAAGGCAAACTTTTGAGGTCTTAGAAGAATAAAGCTAAAATAGGATCTTTAATATTTATGCAAAATATTTCTCGTTCTCTTTGTCTAGTAAGGAGAAGTTTACCGACTTCTCCAAATTCTAGTTTCTAGTCTTTCCGGTCCCTGTAAGGATTTAAAGTTTTTTTTTTTCCTTTTGTTTAGACACAAACCTGATTCCTAGTTCCTAGCTTTATTCGTTAGCTCCAATAAGTTTTCATAGCTAAGCTTCTGCCATCCCATAAGGAAGTGCGGGTTCCTTAGATGTGCATTGGGTGGAAGCTTTGACTGACCCATAGAGGCTTGCAGTCTCCAAACCCGTCAGGGATTGTGGGTTCTATAAAACAAAAGGGGATTACAGACCACCCAAACCCATAGAAAATCACAGATCCCATAAAACCATGGGGGTTTGTAAACATCTTAATCCTTGAACAGTATGGATTCCACATCTTGCAGGTTAGACGATGTCTAAGATATGTTCTAAAATCTTAGCAGGTAGAAATTCCTTTGGAATTTTGCTTTTTGATTATTTAGAGACCTTTCAAACTTATATGTTTTCAATCTCTTTTTACCGTTTGAATCCAAGAAGATTTTGTCAGATATATTCTTAGAAAACTTTCATAATAAATATTTCCATTTGATAATGGGGAAAAAAATTGTTCTTACCTGTCTTCAAAAATAATAGGTGCATCAGGACGCAGATTGCTCGGCTTATCAATGTCTGTATACAAAATATTGCAAGCAGATTAAAAAGTGAGTTATGAAATATCACTCCACAGTCATATTTCTCGCACATAAAGATGTTACAGTAACATCAAAAAAACAAAAAAACAAGAAATTCAAGTTGCATGGAACAACATTGGTAATAAGCAAATCTCTATGAAATATTGTAAAAATTAAGCAGTTAAATCACATGATAACGGAGAACCTTAATTGTAGATATGTAGTTATGCCAAAAAGAAAAAGGATTATCATAGCATACAAAAATCACATATACACTTCTGCCTGCATTCTTTATTGCCTTAAATCACCTCAATCATTTATAAGAATTCGAATACAAACCAGCTTCATTCTATCATTTACTCACATACATTGAGATCAAGGTGGGTAAGTACAGAAAATTTTGATGTCATAACTAGCATTTGAGAATACATCAAATTTGAAATGGACTGGATTTGACTTAGCAATGTCCAATGGGCCATGGACTAGCAGTAAGGCGAAGGATTTTCCATGAAAAAAATAACTTCATGCAGAGACACATCAAGTAACGGTCCCTTTGGCATAGATAGTCAAGTTCAATTTGCAAGCATTTGTGAAAAAGTGTAAGGGCCTGATTTTTTCAAATATATAGTATTACACAAATTTTGAAGAAATTCCAAAATAAGGATTAGGATCCTTTATTGATCCTCAAGGAAACTAATGAGGTTTGGAAGTTTGCATTAATGCTCAATAGTTGAATCCATATAAAATTCCCATTATCATTTTCATGCTCAAGATCTCATGTTGTTATCAGCATTTGTAGGAGGAGAAAAACATGAAGAAAATGTGGTCATATAGAGACCTTTAGATTGATTTGCAAGATCATTGATATTATTAACACTCAAAACCATTGGAAAGATGGTTTCAATCAAATCTATGAAAAGTTCCTCAACTCCCCTATAGACTCTGATGGAGAAGACAGTACAAAAATGTTACAAACCCAAAAAAGGCTCCCATTAGCCATGAAGGCATCTACTATATCTTCAAAGTGATTATAGAGAAGACCAGGGAGAACATTAAACTTAGGAGAAAATGACACCATCCAAACATTTAAATAGTCATCCAATCGTTTATGACATCATCATTGTACTTATGTCAGCAATATATAACAGGATGACATCATTAAAGTTGAAGTCTAGTCAAACTGGGTCTACTCTGCACCACTGAGCCCCAAATGTTAGTGCAATGGACAACGTTGTTCTTGATAGCAAGCTACTAGTTGTAGAATGCGCAAAGGAACACTAATCCAGCAGTAAACCAAAACACATTCGAATGCAGGAGTATTTTCAAAATGGTCGAACCTTTATTCAATATGAAGAATAGAGAAAAGTACAAAAGTGTACAGTATTCAGTAAGACTAGGAATGCATGTTTTGAGATTAGAAGAGGAACTAGTTCCAACTGATTTGTCTACACTAGACATGAATACAAATGTGTGTGATATGCTAGATACTTAAGGCACGCTAACATTCTCCTATTTACTTGTGTGATCACTCTAGTCTGTGATCCCTTATGGGTCAGATGGTTACAATATATACATCATTACAAGAAAACAATTACAAAAGAGAACAATTACAAAACGGTTCATCTTTTGAATGGGTGATTGGTCGCCTTCTTGTAAGTGTGACGGTTGAACTTCCAAAGCTGTTGTACGCTGACAAGATTGTTGACAAGGTGCGACTCTGTGAAGTTCTTGTGCAGCATGTTGCTCGATGTTGCAGTAATGCATAGAGGTATTGTTGTCAACCTGGAGCTGCACCCTAATTCGAAGACGTGCACGAAACGACTGGTCCTCTATCCGGTTGAAACAATGGGATATTCTCACGAGGGTGGGTGCCTCAATAGTGAGAAGAACCTCCAGAGAAGGCTGGTTCCTGTATAATGTATCAATTAGGACTTCTACTCTACGTTGCAGACTACCGTGGAAAAGGGAGAAAGGAAACTTAAAGGGGAAATCCTACCTAAAGGCGGTGATACACCAAAATTTTGATCCACTCAATTTGGAACCTTGAACATTGAATGAACAAGGGAGAAGGAAGACCTTAGACTTCAATTAATCACTTATGCATAAGTATTTCATGCAGAGGTTCAATCCAATAACTAAAACCTGAGGGAAAACGATGGAGATAGGTCTGATAAAAGACACTTTACGGCCACCTAACATTCACTTACAGTTTCAACAAAAGACAATAAAGAACACTTTAACATGACCTGCACAAGGATGATATAGCAACTAGGTATGAAACAGAATTTGGGAAGGGAGAGAACTCTGCCACTTATGCAAATTGCTGAAGAAATATACACTATGCCAACGCTTGAAATCTGAAAGTACAGTCCTTCTTATTGATCGAAGAGGTTACACAACTCACCAATGGCAGAGTCTGGTCTAACCAAGAGAGATTGGATGATTTTTTAAACAAGGCTGAAAGCCTTTATATAGAAAATTACAAGAGGCCAATGATTGGCGTAGAAACTTGAAGAGAAAGATTCACTTTGGTTATTTAAGGCTTTACTTGGCCTTTCAATAAAACATATTTTCCTTTTTGTCCTTGCATGAAGCTTCTTCGTTTGATGAAGCGAACTTATCTTTGTTATGAACTGCCCACCTCCTTTTGCATGGAAATCCATGCAAATGTTAATTTTAGAACTCTACGTGCGTTGCTTGATGCCGAGTTGTAGTGTTTGAACGCTGAGTTAAACGAAGAGATCATGCTAAGTTGGACTTTCGGATGCATGAGTAGGTTGGAGACAAACAAGACTTTAATAATCAGTCAACTGAAACTTTAGCCGATGTTCGAAAATAGCTCCGATGTTCAAAAATAACTCCTGCTTGCATGTATTATGTTCTATTATGATCTTCCTGTTCATGTCTATTTCTGACGGGATTCTATATTCAACTCTTCGTCGGATCATCTATTTTCTACCCTCTTTCGCACAATCGGCCTCCATTTATTTCGGATTTCTTGTCTCTTTGTTTTCAACGGTTACTTCCCGCAGTCAAAATTTGACGGTTTGCGGGATGTCACTGGAAGCTTTATTCCTTCGGACTTCCGTCTTGTCACTTTTCCGCAGCTTTCTTTCCTTCGGCTTTATTGGCTTCGCATCTTTCCCGCGGACGAAATGTCTGCAAGAATTATCTCTGTCTCTGGCTTTCGGCATTCCTTTGGGTTTTTTTTGTCAGTCTTTTCTCCGAATTCCTTCGGACTTTTTGTCTGAAGGATATCTTCTTGCTTACCTTGTTTTTTCTGCAGCCTTTCTGCCCGGGTACTTCGCTTGTTTCTTTTGAATTCCTTCGGACTTTTTGTCCGAAGGAATTCCTTCTGACAAAAAGTCCAAAGGATTTCTTTCCTCTCTTGCCTTAGCATTTTCCTATTTTTTCTTTGTTTTCTCCGCAGACTTTGCTTTGTGTAAGCCTTCCGAATTTCTTTGGATTTTTTGTCCGAAGGAATTCCTTCGGACAAAAGTCCGAAGGATATGTCTTTGCCTTTGCTCTATTTCAATGTGCCCTTCGGCAAGATAAGTACCCTTCGGCACCAACCAAGTGTCCTCCACCCGTGCCTTTCGAAAAAATTGGAGGGCACCCGGGCTTTTTTGCAATAGTCTCTGATTTGGTCTTGTGCCTTCCGCCCATGTCCTTCAGGAATATTGAAAGTGACCCTTCTGAAGGGTACCCTGCCCTTCGGAATTCTTGAAACTGCCCCCTTCTGAATTAATCCTTGGCCTCTTTTGTGCGGACTTTCCTTCTTAGTGCTCTTTTGCCCTCCGCAAGGGCTGTTTGGCCTCTAAAATTGCCTTTCGGAAAAGTTGCAAAGCCCCCTTTGTCGCCTAAGTGTCAGGAACTTGTAAATTTCCTGCAAAGTCCATAGAAATTTCCTGCCTGCAGAGTCCGCAGAAATTTCCTACCTGCAGAGTCCAAAAATTTCCTGCAGAGTCCGTAGAAATAGCCAAGAAAAACAATGTATTCTTCCTTCCTTGGCTAGGGACGAGAACTTTCCAAGTGGCAAGAGAAAATCTGATTTGTGGAAGATTTGTCAACATTCTAATTTGTGGAAGATTTGTCAACATTCTGGCGACTCAACTGGGAAGCATGCCTGCTATGCTTGAGAACTCAGACCATGTATAGACGTTATTCGAATTTCCAAATGGGGAACCTGATTTCTGATTGAAAATCAGCTCTGATCATGGCTGTAGTAACCTCCTTCCTCAAAATAAGAAGGGAAACACACGAAAGCGGAAAACTAACTAAGAAGCAAATGTGCAAACTAGCACTTATTGAACAAAACTGAAGCAAACTAGTGTGCTTGAACAACACTTGGAGGAAAGCGAAAAAATAATTATATATGTACATGGAATTTTGCTCTTTAATAGCAATGTTTCAGATGTATCCCATTGACTGGGATTGGAAGCTCTTGGCCGTCTATCTTCGCAAGTTGGAAGGTGTGGGATTTGCAGCTGGAGATCGTATATGGGCCACTCCAAAGTGAATCAAACTTTGTGTGCCTTCCTGGTTTGGCCCGATCCTCATCCCACTTGAGGACCAAATCTCCTTCATTGAAGCTTCGTGAGGAAGCTCCTTTGTCGAATGTCCGTTTCACTTGTGCCTGATGACTTTCCATGGCTAGCATGGCTTGATTTCTTGTCTCTTCCAACTCCATAAGTTCTGCATACCTGATCTCCATAGGCTCGTTTTCTAACAATTCAAGTTGATGCATTAATTCTAAAGCTGGAAACTCGAGAGAGATAGGTAACCTTGCTTCCCTACCATAAACTAGCTTGTAGGGAGAGTTGGCTATTGACCTCTTGTAGGTGATCCTATCAGCCCATAGTGCTGACTTCAACTTGAGGTACCATGATCTCTAATTGTCTTCAATAGTCCTTTGTATGATCCTCAAGAGGTTCTTGTTTGTAGACTCAGCCAGGCCATTTCCTTGTGGATAATAATTTGATGAAGTGCTGACATAGATTCCATGTTGGACGGCCCATTGGCTGATCCTAGATCCCACAAAAGCCATTGCATTGTCAGAAATAATGGTGAAGGGACTCCAAACCTAGTGACCAAACCTTCATAGAAATCAAGAACGCTAGTTTCATTTGCCTCCTTTAATGCAACTGCTTCTGTCCAACGTGTGAAGTAGTCCGTAAATGTTAGGATCCACTTATGCCCTGAACTGGAAGGAGGGTTAATGAGACCAATAAAGTCTAATTCCCACTGGACAAATGGCTGATCCACTATAATTGGCTGTAGGGGCAGGGCTGCTAGTTTAATTTTTCCTACAAATGTAGCACATTGTTTGCACTTCCTAACTCATGTATGGTAGTCACCAAATATAGTAGGCCAATAGCACCCACCTCTCATGATTTTGAGTGCTGTAGTTCTGGCAGAAAAGTGTCCTCCACCAAGTCCATCATGGAATTCTTCAAGTAATCTTCGAGTATGGCTTGGCTCCACACACCTTAGTAACATTCCATTGATATCCTTCTTGAACAAGACACCGTCAACAAGCAAAAATGGAATTGATTGCAGTCTGAAATACCTTCTTCTTGAAGCACTTAGGTGGGAAGGGTAATGACCTTCCTGAAGATAGCTTACCAGATCATGAAACCAACTGGAAAGTGAGGTCTGTACAACAGCAATTTCTACATCATTCGACACTAGAACAGCTTCGTTGGTTTCTTGTAAGTCCTGAGCTAGATGCTCACAAAGTCCTTTGCCTCTAACCAGTTTCGTGATCTTAATTTCTATATCATATTCCATTACTTTGGTTATCCAACCAGCCCTTTTCTCATTTATGTCCTTGTTCAGAAGAAATTCTTTGATGCTTGGATGAGCAACCATCAGAAGTATTTTATTATTAGACAATAAGTGCCTAAATTTCTTCAGAGATTTTATAACTGAAAGGACGTGTTTTTCAACAAAAGAGTACCTTGTCTCATACTCCTGCAGGCCTTGGCTGTAGAAGGCTATTGGCTGTTCCAAGTCTTCATGGTTCTGCTACATAAAAATGCCTGAAATGGTGTCCACATTAGCATATGTATACAGAATGAAATCTTTCTTGAAATCTGGATTCAAAAGCGTAGGGGCACTTGATATGGCTCTCTTAACATCTTCAAACCCTATTATTCCTTCCTTGGACCAGCTGAAGTTCTAATTTTTCTTTAACATGGCTGTAAGTGGTTTAGCTACAGTAGCAAAATCTGAAATGTATCTCCTTATAAAATTGATCTTTCCAAAGAAACTTTGCAAAGCCTTTTTGCTCTTAGGCAAAGAGAGTGCAAGAATGGATTGAATCCTTTCAGAATCTATGTTTAAACCGTGCTTTGAAACGACATGTCCAAGAAGCTTACCTTCATGAACTGAAAATACACACTTTTTGAGATTTAGGGATATCCCAAATTGCCTGCACCTTTCAAAAACATGCTGGAGGTGTACCATGTGATCTTCTGCATCCTTTGAGAACACTGTTATATCATCTAAATAGACAAGCACGAATTTGTTAAGAAGGCTTTGGAAGGCCATATCCATGGCTCTCTGAAAGGTTGCTCTAGCATTGGACAAACCGAACGGCATCTTTATGTATGCGAATGTTCCCCACTTGGTTGTGAAAGTTGTCTTGAATTAGTCCTCTTCTTTGACCAAAATCTGATTATAGCCACTGTACCCATCTAATAAGGAAAACCTCTTTGAACCTGAAACAAGCTGTAATATTTGTTCCATTGATGGCAATGGATAGTGGTCTTTAAGCGAGGCCCTGTTTAAGTCACAAAAATCAACACATAAACGAATCTCACCATTCTTTTTCTGTACTGGAACGAGGTTCACCACCCAAGTTGAGTGCTTGATTGGAAATATATTAGCCGACTCTATAAGCTTGTTAAGCTCAGTTTTCATTAAAGGCTCAAGCTTTGGATTGATTGGCCTTTGTCTTTGTCATACTGGTTTAGTTTCATCTTCTAGCTCAATAGTGTGTTGAGCCAAGCTTGGATCAAACCCTTTGAGATCGCTATACTGCCATGCGAATATATCAGCAAAATTTTGACATAATTCAACGAAAGTTTTCTTTTGTAGTGAAGTGCATACCTTGTCCAATTTCAAAATCTTACTAGCTGCAATCTCTACATTGGCATAGTGCTCTTCCTTTGTTGACAAGGCTGGTTTCTCTTTCCTTAGTTCATCGTCTTCACTAAAAATATTTTCAAGGATAACCAATCCCTTGGGTAGTTTATTGGTTTTCAGCTGCACAATCTGATCACCATACTATTGTAAGCGCTTTGCCTATTTTTTGGAAAAAACTCAGCTTCTTCCTGTAAAAACCTCACAATTTGATTGTCACTTTCAAATACCTGGCAATTTTCCTGGTTATCTGGGACAGATGGCCTTACGACTATCTTAATATGTGACTGAGAAACGTCACTTTTAATGTCAGCTGAAGTATCAAATTGTGCCCCAACAGCAACCAACCTATCAACATGTTTATTTCTATCTCTTTGTATTGCCTAAATATTAAAACCCTGAAAATCTTCAAGTAAATCCCATACCCTGTGTCTATAAAATTTAAGCAACATATTATTGCATACATTCAAGCCTCTCACTTGGTGAACTATGAGTTCACTATCTCCAAACACTTGCAAACAACTTGCTTTCATCTTCCTAGCCCATTGCAAACCGTGGACTAGTGCTTCATATTCAGCAATGTTATTTGAACAGCCAAACTGAAATTTAATAGATGAGAAATACCTTTGTTTCGTAGGAGAAATTAACATCATTCCAGCTCCCGTCCCATGTTTATTTCTTGATCCATCGAAGTATAATTGCCACAAGCCTTCATTAGATTCGCCTTCTTTGACCATAGCTGGGATTGGCACATCGTTCTCATGGAGACAATACACACCAGGGCCTTCTTCAATCAGCTTGTAGGGATCATGCTCATTCAAGGTGGAAGCCCACTCATCAAGAAATAAATCTGGAACTCCATCCAAAGGTGAGTCCTTTTCTACATCACTAGTTTTTACTACTTAATCTGAAATGATACAATTTGCATTGACCACACTTGGCGTATAAGGTTCCATGTGAAAATGTGCAATAAGTTCTGAATGAATGGTTATCTTTGTGCCATATCTGGTTCTGAACAGCAAGTCCAATCAGCGGATAGATATCCCCCAATCTTTGAGGTGAAATCTCTTGAAAGACACATGGCGAAATACGGAGGCAGATCCACTACTATGTCCTGTTGAATAGTTACATTAGGACAGGCATGTAATTTTAATTTCAAATCTTTGATAATCCCTACCATCTTTCCGGGTGAACCATCGAACTGCAGTACCCTTTTAGTATTTGGCTCATAAACAAGGCCGAGCTTGTCTACAATCTGTTTAGGCATGACTGTACTGCTAGCTCCACTATCCACCATACAATTATGAACTACGGTGTCTCCTACTATCAAAGAGAGATAAAAAGGGGGAGTCTTCTTTAATTTTACCTCAGTTTTGTCCACCCTTGATATCTTATTTCCTTGTTGTACCTGTTGCTTAGTTCGCAGATCTGAGTTTGTCAAAATAGCACCTTCTTTATCTACTAATTTTGGGGACAATTCAAGAGCTGAAAGTTCTTGAATGAGTTTGTCCTTTTGGCCTAGAATTGAAAGAGTATCCCACATGCTAATATTGACGTTAGACCTTTTCATCTGATCTACAATATTGAACTGGGATGGACTAACCTTTGATTGAACCTTTTGTGTTACTTGCTGCTCACGAATCAGAGGTATTTGCTGCACTCTGCCGACCTCTACATTTTGATTTTTTGTGACTGTGGGGGCAGCAAGCTGTTCTTTCATACCTTGAGCAATAGTACTAAGAGTATTTGGCGTATTTACCACTGCTTGAGCTTCTCCCACAGCTCTTCTTTTATTTCTCTGATACGTTAGAGCTGCAACTTGATCATTTGAAGTGTTAGTTTAAACATCCTGAATAGAAGCAATATAATCATCTACCTACCAATTTACATTAATAGCATCAGGTTGCCCTTGGGTTGCTCCTTGTGGTGCCAATCCTATATCTTGATATTGGCTCTCCTGAAAAGAGAACTCTTGTGTCATTTGTGGCATGGTGCTATTTGATGATACTGAATCCTAGTTTTGAAAATCATTGAGATTCGAAGGCTGCCAACCTGAATCTTACACTAAATTGTTCTGAGGTGGAGTTGGAACAATGGCTTTTGAAGTGGAAGGAGCACTTGGATCGAGAGCAGCATAAGGATTAGCTAGAGTTGTGGCTCCTTGTCCTTGATAGGGTAGTCTATTTTCTCTGAAGCCCTGATAAAGAGATCTTTGATCTTTGAAGCGCTGATAGTTGTTCTAATTTTGATAAGGCCTTTTTGATTGAAATTGTTGCCTTTTAAACTGTACTATTTCATTTCCAAAAGATTGTAACAGACTTTTCAGCTCTCCTATCTCACTAGATTGACTAGTAGAGGGTACAATAGGACGTTGAGGCGCTGGAATTGGAGCCAAGAATGGAACTTGAGGGACTTGAAGCGCTGGTACTGAACTTATCTCCGAAAATATGGGCATTGGAGGCCTTGGAGCAAGCTTTCCTGCTTGAATCAGACTATTTTTTGCCCTTATTGCAGCTTCATAGGCATCTGGTAAAGTAGTGCCGCCCATTGACTGTATCATCACACTAATATCAGAATTTAGAGCTTTCAAAAAATATAAAAATGCATATTCTGGTGATGGCCTAATTAGAACCGGTATCCTGTGCCATGTCTTTTGGAATCTGAGGTTAAAATTGGACATGAATTCATGAGGAGCTCTCTGTATGGCAGTTAATTGCTCGACCAAAGATAGGTGGTCAAATTTGTCTTCAAACTGTTTGACCAAAGCAGCTCCTAATTCATCCCAAGTAGAGATAGATCTAAGTGGGAGGGTTCTATACCACTGTAATGCTTTTCCTTTGAAAGAAGCAGCTAATAATCTGATAGCAACATTATCTTCAGTTACATTATGAACTGAACAAAGATTGACAACATCCTGTATATGCTCAATAAGGGTCGTTTGATTTTTCCCTGAAAAGAATGGAATACTTTTGAGGGCAGATATAGGTATATCATTTAACTGTGCTAGATTTAGTGGGCTCCCTCCATTAAATGGAGCAAATACTTGATTTCTATTGGCCCTCTGCATGATGGAAATTTCAGTGTCTAGAACAATAGGATGAGGGGGAGCTAAATATTCCCTTTGAGGATATAGACTTGCCCTCCTAGATCTTGCTCTTTTATAAGTTAAAAATTCAAAAGGAATACCTTTGCTTGCTGATCTTGTAGTAACTTTTGGCATGAACTGATTGTTTGAATGATGCTTTGAACTCTTTCGTTGGCTGCAAATGGGCATCTTCCTTTGCTGCGAAGATTTTCTGTAAAGAACTCTTTTTGTATCCCACCGAGCGTGCCAAAAACTGTTGTCAACCTGAAGCTGCACCCTGATTCGAAGACGTGCACGAAATGGCCAGTCATTTATCTCGCTGAAACAATGGGATCTTCTTACGAAGGTGGGTGCCTCAATAGTGAGAAGAACCTCCAAAGAACGTTGGTTCCTATATAATTTATCAATTAGGACTTCTACTCTACGCTGCAGACTACCGTGGAAAAGGGAGAAAGGAAACTTAAAGGGGAAATCCTACCTAAAGGGGGTGATACACCATAATTTTGATCCACTCAATTTGGAACCTTGAACACTGAACGAACAAAGGAGAAGGAAGACCTTAGACTTCAATTAATCACTTATGCATAAGTATTTCATGCAGAGGTTCGATCCAATAACTAAAACCTGAGGAAAAACGATGGAGATAGGTCTGATAAAAGACACTTTACGGCCACCTAACATTCACTTATAGTTTCAGCAAAAGACAATAAAGAACACTTTAACATGACTTGCACAAGGATGATATAGCAACTAGGTATGAAACATAATTTGGGAAGGGAGAGAACTCTACCACTTATGCAAATTGCTGAAGAAATATACACTATGCCAACGCTTGAAATCTGAAAGTACAGTCCTTATTGATCAAAAAGGTTACACAACTCACCAATGGCAGAGTCTGGTCTAACCAAGAGAGATTGGATGATTTTTTAAACAAGGCTGAAAGCCTTTATATAGAAAATTACAAGAGGCCAAAGATTGGCGTAAAAACTTGAAGAGAAAGATTCACTTTGGTTACTTAAGGCTTTACTTGGCCTTTCAATAAAACATATTTTCCTTTTTGTCCTTGCATGAAGCTTCTTTGTTTGATGAAGCGAACTTATCTTTGTTATGAACCGCCCACCTCCTTTTGCATGGAAATCCACGCAAATGTTACTTTTAGAACTCTACGTGAGTTGCTTGATGCCGAGTTGTAGTGTTTGAATGCCAAGTTAAACGAAGAGATCATGCTGAGTTGGACTTTTGGATGCATGAGTTGGCTAGAGACGAACAGGACTTTAATAATCAGTCAACTAGAGCTTTGACCAATGTTCGAAAATAGCTCCGATGTTCGAAAATAGCTCCTGCTTGCATGTATTATGTTCTATTCTGATCTACCTGTTCGTGTCTATTTTTGGCGGGATTCTATATTCAACTCTTCGTCGGATCATCTATTTTCTACCCTCTTTCGCACAGTCGGCCTCCATTTATTTCGGATTTCTTGTCTCTTTTTTTTCAATTGTTACTTCCCGCGGTCAAAATTTGACGGGTTGCGGGACGTCATCGGAAGCTTTATTCCTTCGGACTTTCGTCTTGTCACTTTTCCGCGGCTTTCTTTCCTTCGGCTTTATTGGCTTCGCATCTTTCTCGCAGACAAAATGTTCGCAAGAATTATCTGTCTCTGGCTTTCGGCATTCCTTCGGGTTTTTTTTGTCGGTCTTTTCTCCAAATTCCTTCGGACAAAAGTCTGAAGGATATCTTCTTGCTTGCCTTGTTTTTTCTGCGGCCTTTCTCCCCGGGTACTTTGCTTGTTTCTTCTAAATTCCTTCGGACAAAAAGTCCGAAGGATTTCTTTCCTCTCTTGCCTTAGCATTTTCCTATTTTTTCTTTGTTTTCTCCGCAAACTTTGCTTTGTGTAAGCCTTCCAAATTTCTTCGGACTTTTTGTCCGAAGAAATTCCTTCGGACAAAAGTCCGAAGGATGTCTTTGCCTTTGCTCTATTTCAATGTGCCCTTTGGCAAGATAAGTACCCTTTGGCACTGACCAAGTGTCCTCCGCCTGTGCCCTTCGGAAAAATTGGAGGGCACCCGGGCTTTTTTGCAACGGTCTCTGATTTGGTCTTGTGCCTTCCGCTCGTGTCCTTCGGGAATATTGAAAGTGACCCTTCCGAAGGGTACCCTGCCCTTCGGAATTCTTGAAACTGCCCCCTTCTGAATTAATCCTTGGCCTCTTTTGTGCAGACTTTCCTTCTTAGTGCTCTTCTGTCCTCTGCAAGTGCTGTTTGGCCTTTAAAATTGCCTTTCGGAAAAGTTGCAAAGCCCCCTTTGTCACCTAAGTGTCGGGAACTTGTAAATTTCCTGCAAAGTCCGTAGAAATTTCTTGCCTGTAGAGTCCGTAGAAATTTCCTGCCTGCAGAGTCTGTAGAAATAGCCAAGAAAAACAATGTATTCTTCCTTCCTTGGCTAGGGACGAGAACTTTCCAAGTGGCAAGAGAAAATCTGATTTGTGGAAGATTTGTCAACATTCTGATTTGTGGAAGATTTGTCAACAGGTACCGCGAGGCGATATAGGTGAGGCGCAATGCCACAAGTGGATGCACAACATGCAGACTCAAATGTGCATGCACAGTGGTGGACTTTTGTGTGAAATACTACGAGGTGTTGCAGCAACTCCATGGATACCACGAGGTTACGCACAGCCGCAAGTGAGGGAAACTCAAAGTCCTTGTGGGAGTGCGCAGAACCGTGAATATGTGCATGGATCATGATCAAAACCCTAGTTTTCTATCTCATAGCCAACCAACATGGAATTTTATGGAATTTCTATATTTTAACATGACTGGACTGACCAGCATGTCATCATCCTTGTTTAAATTTTTATAAGTCAGTTAATGACCCTAATCCGAGCACAACTATGCCAGTCCACGCTCTCACCTTGAACACCTTAGACATATTCGCAACCTTGCAAAGTTCTAAATATCTTGTGCAACACCAAATCACACACTATGCAATTCAACATCTGCACAAACCAACTTTCAGCACAACATATGTGCAACTTGGCATCCATGTAGTACAACATCTATGCCATTCAGCAAACAACATTTCTCCCTTCACTCCTAATGGGGCAGAGCCCCAATATGGCCAGATTTTGACTGTTACATTTTGGCACCAATCAGCACAACCTTCAAAAGATGAAGAGTCACACATGGAAGCTCAACCATTTCAATTCCATAACGATTCTTTATCCTTCACAGAATTGTAATATTATGTATAAATATATGCATGACTACATAGCATCAAATAGCAAAAGATAAACAGCCATACATCTCCCCTGTGAATATGCCATGTACAGAATGCACAAATTAATAAACCTTTATGTTACAATTCGAATATTTTCTCTATTCTGAATATTGTTTCATATTGCTTCCGCGCACACATATAACACATCTAAATCCTCATTTAACGTGTTGTCCTTAAAATACCTCCTGAGATTTGGATCAGACCCAGTTTGAAAAAATCACTTTAGTTTCAAGTCTCCAGCACAAAATTGAAGTGGGAGAGGAAACAAGTGCAATTGACCAGCAAAGTGACTACAGCTGCTTCATTGAACAGATCAGACTGTAACATTAACTTGTCAACCGTTAGCTTTCAGAGATTTTAACTGTGTGATTATTGTCATAAAATTGTGTCGCCCAATTATGAGGAAGGAATTTGCTTTGTTGGACCTGCTGGAGTAAGTTTGACTAGAAATTGCAGCACTCGCCAGCATTGACTTTGTAGACTGAAATACAGCATCAGATCATTCAGTTTCACTGAAGTAACTTTACAATTCAGCTGATTCCTTCAGGTGGTAGGATATTAGGTACTAATTGTTATTAGACCTTTACTTTTCACGCGAAACAGTTAAGCCTTGAACTTGCAGGGTTGATTTTGAATAAATATTATTAAGTACTTGTTCCCAAAGGAGCGATATATATGGCCCATAATATATGGAATACCTATACTGTTTGGGTATTGAACCATAAAGGCCCATGATAAAATGATGATTTAGGTATCTTTGAATGCCTATGAAGTCCTGTGACAATTGCATGACTGGGTATCTCTAAAAACCTTAGTTGGGGGATTGGGCATTAGAGAGGACACCCATTAATGAGGTCAGTAGTAAAGTAAATGTAGAGAGGGAGTTAGATGGTTGGCCCCTGCAGTAGGCCTTATTAAACTGAACTTTGATGATGCTTCTTGGGGAAATTCAGGTCTGGCAGAAGCTGATGGAATCCTACGACACTCATTTGGTTCTTGTTTCCATGTCTTTTCTTTAAAATTCAGCATTGACACTAGCAATAATGTTGAGGCTGTGGGTCTTGTGGAAGGGCTGAAAGTGGCTCATGTGGTAGGGATAAAGCACCTCTTGGTTGAGGGCGACACTCAGGTGGTTATCGATGAAATGTCTAGCAGCCTTTGTCGGGACTGGTGGCTTAATTCAATTATTGAATAAGGTTGGTCTCTCTCCTCTCAGTTCGAATCTATTTCTTGGACCCATATTTACAGAGAGGGCAATTATGCTATCAATCTTCTTGCGAACCTGGCCATCGACATGGTCGGCACCCATGGCCATCCTTCCCCACCAGATTGGGAAGGCTTGGAGTCTATTGTCAAGAAGCAGGGGTGTTTCGTTACTTTTGTTCTCATTGCACTTCATGCTCATCATATCACCATCCTCACATGCTTTGCCTTAATCATATACAGAAGGTGAAATAATTGATCACAGACACTGAGTTTAAAACTTTTGTGCACCTAGGCACAACATAATATTAGCTTTCCATTATAGGATGTTTTGCGTTAAGTCCTTAGTCTTAATGTTATTATTTATGTTTTGTTTTTCTTACGTAGGGTAAAATTAAGGGTTGATTATTGGTTAAGGTTTCTTTCCCAATAAGTATATAATGAGAGAAAACCCTAAAAGATGTCTATTTCAATCTTATTTTGTTAATACGATATAGAGAGCCACTATCGAATGAGAACTCTCGTGTTTACAGTCGGATCTGCATGTGCAATCCATCTGAGGTCACAAGGGGCCCCTATTTTTCCACAAATTTATCTCTAGTATTCAAATTTTCTGCAACTTCAGTCAGTTCTTGTTGCCACTGCAAAAATTCCATGGGGTGTCTATCCAAACAATACCTAAAAGTTTGTGACAAAGGAAGAGCTGATGGTATCGTTCGCATAATTCACAACAAATATCAACGAGCTAATCTATTTTGGAACCACTGCAAAAATTCCTAGGGGTGTCTATTCAAGAAATACTTCAAAGTTTGTAACAAAGGAAGAGCTGACAGGATTGCTCACAGAATTCACAGCAAATATCAAGGAGCTAACCTCTTTTGGAAGAAGGCCAGTGGATCTGGAGTTTGCAGAAGAGCATGCCAACCCTTGGGATGCCCTTAATCACCTGGATGAGGAGCCAAAAGAGGAGGCAGACAAAAGCCACAATGATCCTCTTTTAACTTATAAATGAAGATCCCACAATACAATTTTGGGAAGGAAGTAGAGGTACACATATGATTGAATAAGATCCAGCTAGCATTCAAAGTACAACAAATTTATGACCCTAAGCAGAAATTGAATGTGGTTTTGCAGCATTAGGATGGGGCAGCTCATACAGTGGAGGAACATATGGCTATCTCAAAACCCTAGAGGAAGCTTTACTCAGTTTGTCTGAGGCTTTGACTCAGAGCAGATCAAAATTGGAGTGGGTCGTACCATAACCGACTCATGCATTTTTTCCAAAGGGATGACATTGGAAGAGTATATAGAGAAATTTGAAGTTTTGAAGTTGAAGGCCAAACTCCCAGAAGATAGGTGCTTGATATCCACATCTCCAACTTGTGGTCAGAAATTTGAGCTTAAGTAAGGATGTTTAATAACAGAACTCATGAAGATGCTATCTATATGGCTAAGAAATCAAAGGTTTGTGTAGAAGGTATTAAAAGGAAAATTGTCATGCAACCTTTTCTAAATATTTAATTATGGAAATAATTTAATGATAATATTCCATGTTGTCCAAAGTCACTCTATTTTATAACATTTAAAAATGACAAACATGTATTATTATTATAAAGGGGACCAAAAGTAATATTTATTAAGTGGGCCAAAAAGATAATATTTATTAAATGGGCCAAAAATTAATATTTCCAAAAAGTAATATTTTATTAAAAACATTCTAAAATACTTTTAGGATATTTGGATTGAAAAGTGAAATTATAAAAAGAGGAACTGGGTTCAAAAGTGAAAATTAATTATTCATTCATTATTGAAATCAAAATCCTATCCCAAATCTTGAGATTTTGGTTCAACTTCTCCATTTGAGGACTAAAACCCTCCAAGTGTATAGGATCTGAGGACGAAAACCCCCCTGTCCTTCGTGGTGATTCCATCTAGGGGTCACATCTATGTTGAATAGTCGCAAAATATTTCTAGTTATGTTGGTTTGTGAGTTTTTGGTGAAGATATCGAAGATTTCTAAATTTTGAATCCTGCTACAGTACTCTGTATGACTGCTATAGTACTATGTGCGATTACTACAGTACTCTGCATGATTGCGATAGTACTCTATGTGATTGCTACAGTACTCTGTATGACTGCTATAGTACTATGTGTGATTGCTATAGTAGTCTGTACCATAGTTACCAAACTCGGCAAAAAATCACGATTAATCGTGAAACATATCAAAAAATGCATTTTTACCTTGTTTAAGTGTGGTTTATTCCCGGTCAATGCCTGCAGGGCAATAAACCATTGACCAATCCGATTTAATCGCAATTCACACTTACGCTTTTTTCAATTATAAGTGTAGGGAGTAGGTACAAAACATCAAAACATTGCAGGTTTTTGAAGATTTTTTAAGAGCAAGCAGAATTTCGAGTTTCAAGGAGTTGAGGATAACATCAACGGAGAGCAGACTCAACATAGAGAATCTTCAGGGTTTAGAGGTTTGAGAATCTTCAAGCTTCAGCATCAAATCAAGCCCATCTAATTTCCAAGTTCTTTTTTTTATATATTCTTGTAATATGTAAATAAAAATTATAAAATTTCAAAAATCCCTGACCCTAACTCTAATTCTTTTTTTATATATCTTTTATAATGTAAATACCTATAAAAATTATAAAAATACTTAATAAAAATTATAAAATTTAAAAACATACCTAACCTTAACCCTAATAGTTCAAATTTTTTTAAAAATTTTAAAAAATATAAATAATTATAAAAATAAAAAAATACCTAACCCTAACCCTAGCCATACTAACCCTAATCTAAGTTCATTTTTTAATATATTTTTTAAATTGTAAATAAAAATTATAAAAATAAAAAAATATCTAGCCCTAACCCTAACCCTAACAATTCAGTTTTTTTATATATTTTTTAAAATGTAAAATTAAATAACTAAAAAAATTAAAACAATACCTAACCCTAACCCTGATCTAAGTTTAATTTTTTAATATATTTTTTCAATTGTAATTAAAAACTATAAAAATAAAAAAATACCTAACCCTAACCCTAACCTAAATTTTTTTATAAATTTTTTAAAATGTAAATAAAAATAAAAAAATACCTAACCTTAACCCTAACCCTAAAAAAATAATTTTATTTAGGGTTAGGGTTAAGGTTTTTTAAATTAAAAATTAAAATTTGAACCTAACCCTAAATATTAATTATTTTTATATGATTATTTTTATGGTTAAGCATTTTTTTTTAAATATTAATTTTTTTAATAAATTTTTTTAGCTTGTATTTAATAAAAAAAGAATCTATAAAAATTATTAAAAAACAATATTTTATTGTAAAGAATTATTGTAATTTGTTAATAAATTTTGATATAATGTTTTTATATGATTTTATTATGTATGTATTTATTACTAACGATTGCAGGAACGCAAAACAATAATAAATAAAAAAAGCAAACAAAGCATCTCTAAAACACATTCTTTTTTATTCTTGTTTTTTAGTTCTTTTGAGATCTATTGTTCAGCGGTAATCCAGTGTAGGGGGATTGCAGTGTCAGACGAATACCATGCCTACGAGCTCTGAATTGCCCCTTGTGAGCAGGTATCCCATTAAATAGAACCGCGATCTTTCACATACCATTTCTTTCAGTGCCACTCTACTCTCGCGTATCACTCTGCTCTCACGTACATCTCTCTTCTACATACTATCATTCTTTCACGTACCTTTGGATATATAGGAAGGTGAGCTTTATAGGAAGGTTTGGTATATCAAGAGGGGTGGTATATAGAGAGAATTGCTCCTCTCGAAAGGCACTTTGGCTATTGGAGATTTAGGTATATCGAAAGAAGGGAGTGATAAGGGTTTCTTCTGCGAGTGATAAGAAAAAACCAAACACCTTCAAAATATTTTATCACCTAAACAAACAATTTTATGCCACTGCAGATTTGATCATCATGCTACGTGTTAAAGATTTTGCATAGAACTACTGCATCGAAGTCGAGCCAGGCAACGCAAACAAGGTGAAATGCAACTTTTGTGGACATATATACAATGGAGACATATACCACTTCAAGTGGCATTTGACGAGAAAACGAGAGCACGAAGTTACACTTTGCACTAATGCATGCCCTATACATGTCACAAATCAAACTATAGCAACATTCGAAAGATATTCAAATTTGAAGGCAAAAAAGGCAAGAATAGGTACAAAAGTAGATTTTAACTTTTCAGATACAAGGGGTGATGAAGAATATGATGACACGCCTGGGCCATCAACAGAACGTGAAAAGGGGAAGGAGAAGTTTCACGTGGCACTTCTATCAGTATCTCATGGGCCAAACACAGGTGGGGGAAACATTCATGCCTTCTTTAGCCCCTGCACTACACTTGGAGCGCAAACCACACTAGAGTACAGAGTGGAAAAAAACTGTGCACTAGCAAGTAAAGAAAGCAATCTCTAACTTTTGGTACTATTCCAGCTTGCCATTTAATGCAAAGTATGATGGATGCAATTGTAATTGCAGGTCTAGGATTCTTAGCCCCATCATACGAGGCTTTGCGGATAGATTTGTTGAAGGATGTTGTACAAGATGTGAGTGATGTCCTTGCAGAACATCACAAGAAATGGGCACAGTCAGGATGCACTATCATGTCAGATGGATGGACAGATAGAAGGAATCGCATGCTTATCAACTGCCTTGTGTCGTGTAATATTGGCACTGTGTTTCTTAAGAGTATCGATGCATCTGATCAGATAAAATTGCGTGAGACATTGTTTCATCTATTTGATGAAGTTGTGATTGAGGCGGGGCCAAAAAATGTGATCCAAATCATTACTGATAATGTTGCTACTTGTGTGGCCGTTGAAAGGCTTCTTATAGAGAAATATGAAACTCTATTTTGGACTCCGTGTGGGGCACATCGTTATGATTTGATCTTGGAGGACATAGGCAAAATTCCATGGATGAAAGAGGTTTTGCAAAAGACCTGCACAATCACGAAGTTCATATATAATCACACAAAGGTTGTTAGTATGATACGGACATTCACAGATGGCAAGGAACTTTTTCAACTAGGAGTGACAAGGTTTGCAACCCACTTCCTTGTTTTGCAGACTCTTTTCCAACAACAAATAAATTTGAAACAAATGTTTGTTTCAAGTGAGTGGGTGAAATGTTCCTTTGCAAAACATATGGATGGCAGAATGGTGAATGACCATGTTTTCTCAACGTCTTTTTGAGAAGAGAAAGCAAATTGTGTTATTTTTTATGCCTCTAGTTCAAGTTTTGAAACTAGTCAATGGGGATAAACCCCCCACGGGTTATTTGTATGAATAAATGGATATGGCAAAAGAATATATTAGGGGCAGATTAGAGAATAACGAGACAAAGCACATGTCATTATGGGAGATAGTTGATAACAGATAGAATCGACAAATGCAGTCCCCTCCATGCAGCTGGATACTTCTTGAATCCAATATTGTTCTACAACGCCTCATTTCGAGACGATGCAGAGGTCACAGAGGGCCTATTTAAGTGCATGAAAAAATTGTTTCCTATTGAGTAGGAGTTTGGAGAAGCCATGGGAGAGTTGTCAATGTACAAGCAAGCAAAAGGTTTCTTCTGTAGTAAGGCAACTGTCACAGGAAGGAAGACCTTCCAACCAGGTAGAATTTTTTTCATACATATAGTTTAAGTGTTAAATTTTGACTGGATTGTGCAACTGGTAACAAAATCTTTTTTGGCAGCACAATGATGGGATTTCTTTGGCAAAGAAACCAAACACCTCCGAAAAATGGTGATGCGCATTTTGAACCGGTCATGTAGTTCATCCGCTTGCGAGTGCAATTGGAGTGTGTTTGAGCATATACACTCAAAAAAGCGCAGTCGACTCACTCAGGTACGGATGAATGATTTGGCATTTGTCCACCACAATCTTCATTTGACGATAAAGAAAGCTCAAAGTTAATAAATGTTGCATTTTTTATTTTCAATTCATATGAAAAGTCGATTTATATTCTTGTTACTTGTAAAATAGTATTTACATAAGTCATTAGCATATGCAATGTTTTGTATAATGTTAGGTACCATCGAGGAAGATCATCCGATCGACCTTGACGAGATCGATCCAGATTCCGAATGGCTTGAAAATAATGAAGAGCCTCTTTTTGAGGATTTTGACTTCGATGTCATGGACGACATTGGAATTGATGCGGAGGCTGTCTTTCAAATTAGGAAGGGCAAGAACCTTGAAAATATGTTGAAGTGTAGACCTGTTGAACCATAGTCTACATGCTATCATTTGTTCCCTCCCCTTTTTTTGTTACACTATGACAATAGCATGCATTTTGAAATGCAAATGTAATGAAATTTGAATATTTCAAAAAAGTAATGAAAGAAAACAATTGACTGATTTGGATGGCATACAATCTCAGTTATCTTTCATGGATGACATAATTGTATGATGTATCTATTCTCTATGCAATTGAAATGCCTAATATGTATCTTGATGCAATGAAAATACATTTAAATTTTTTTTTTTAAAAAAAAATCTCCATTTCCCTGGTGGTTTTAAGTTTTCTGTTTTTTTCCCCATTTTTTCTCGATTATTCACGATCTTTTGAAAAACACTTACACTTTTGAAAAAACGATTTTTTCCTCAGACGATTAATGCTACTATGGTCTGTATGGCTACTACAAAGATTCATACCCTACCATAGCTTTGCCTTGACCTTGGGGCTATTTAATATTGATTGGAGCTGTCGTAGGACCCTTGTTTTGTGCTTTGTTAGTGTTGTGTTGAAGGTTTTACACACATTGGTGACAGTTGTGCACCATTGGGGGTGCCTAGCTTGCTATTGGTTTATTGCAAGTCCCTTGAGTTTGTCGTTAATTGTTGTACACTAGGTAATGTGGGCTGTACATGGGTTAATGTGGTGGAATATCTTTTATGTTGTCGTTTCACCAATAGGAGACTAGTGCTGAACATTTCGATATAGTTGAGGTTTCATACCATACAATACTTGAAAGGTTCTACAGTATGTTATTAAATACTTCTGCTGATTGGACATTGATAATGCTACTGAATACATCAATAAATTGGGCTTTTTTGTTGCATTTGCCCTGTAAGGATTTGATATAGACTTATTTGTGGATTTGGCATCAACATCAATAAAATCACGGTTTTTATAGATTCATGATGTTGTTGTAAGTGTTCATGCTTTCCATTGTGTAGATATGGTATTTTTACTATCATAAATATTTTAATTTATTTCAGTATTGCATAAATCAAGAAAATCACAAATTCTAGAATTCATAAAATCATTTGAAAATAAATATTAGTGGTATCAAAGCTATGATCTTGCCATCCTACAAGGTAAGAGATAGAATGGGCCAGCATTTGGAAGAGTATCATAATAGCATGTCAGATCTAGTGGCATCAATAAAAATACAGCTTGATAGAAAAGAGTCAGAAGAAAAAGGGCAGCAACAACTCAGAATTGAGTATGAGGTCTATTGTGAAGAATATTATAATCTAACCCTGAAAGTTCAAGCTAACATGACTCTCCAAGATTTCTGTGAGTTAAAAAGAAGGCATGAGCCAAGAAGAAGATAAAGAAGGATCACTCAAAATCGTCTGAGCAAGTTTCTCACATATGATGAAACTTTACCTTTGAAGAATTCTTGAAGATGCTCGAATAAAGTAGAAGTACAAAATTAAAGGAAGAAGAGCAGTTGAAACCAAAACCACAAAAAGTCACCAAAGAGCAAATGCTAGAGACAGAAATAAAAAAGTTATAGCAAATAATATGTGAAATGGACAATAGAAATCAGACCTTGTCAAATGACTATCAAAGACTCAATGAAAATTATGGTGCTGCGGAGGAAAAGGTGAAGGAGCTGGAAGAAACAAATTTGAAGCATAAAACAGAAAATGATACGCTGCTACATAACTGCTCATCTGCAATAGAATTCAACAGGGGTCTGGAACTAGAGATTGAAAATCTGCAAAAGCTTTTTGTTATACCCTATAATGTTGAAGGAAATGTGGGTAATGCTGGTGTGGATGGCACAAAGCTGGTAAAAAGTATAGTTGGAGAAGTCAAAAACCTGCAAAAAGAACTTTCACAATTTCAAGAAGAAAATAAGATGTTTCTAAATGATGCATTAGCAACGACCACACACCTAGAACAACTTCAAAAAAATGTGTCTATTCTCTATTCTGAGAAGGAATCTATCAAGGAGGTTGCCCTTGGGCTTGAAAAAATAAGATGTTTCTAAATGATGCATTAGCAACGACCACACACTTAAAACAACTTCAAAAAGATGTCTATTCTTTGTTCTAAAAAGGAATCTATCAAGAAGGAAAATTAAATGAGTCTGTAGAGAGAAAATTTTCAATTGCAGGAGGCAATAAAATTGCTAAGAAGAGGTTGTGATAGAGAGAGAGAAGTCTAAAATCAGAAATTATGAGTTTACAACAATCTTTGACAACCTCAGGCACTGAATACTTGGTGCTAGAAGGTGAATATCAGAGATTACTTGAAGAACACAATTCCACCAAAGTGTGCCTTAAAAAATCAGAAAGCAAGTTTTTTGAAACAGATTAGGAAAATCAGACTATCCTCATTGAAGCATATTGTCGCAAGGTAGTCTCATTGGTATGCTTGAGAGTGTGATAGTTGAAAAGGACATGAATATGCAGCTAATGGAGGAACAAATAACAATTTCAGGAAAAAAACAACGAAATATGAATATTGGCTACAAAGTTGTTCTTCAGAACCACAGATGCAAGCAGCTGAGATCTTGCAAAATCAGGTGTTGATGTATGGCTTTCAGAAAGAAGAGCAAGCGATGACATGGGATGCTCTTAATAAGGCTCATGTGGTATATAAAGAATTGTTTGCGGATACAAAAGGGGGCTAATCAAGACGAAGGAAGGGGTGAAAGTCTTGGTGAATTTTGTTAGCAGTTCATCACAAACACAGACAATTGGAGAAATCTTTTTCATCTGTCAATCCAGAATATGCAACTCTTGAAATGACAAAGAACGAACTTCAGCAAAAAATATCCATGATGACAGAGGATGAGATGAAAATAGATGATTTTTTGCATGAGCTACAAGGAGAGAAATAGACAAATCATGATAAGATGGTTTATAGAGCCAATCAGACAAGGGAGTTGCAGGTAATTTTGAAATAACTGCAAGACAACAAGTTCAGGATTGGGTTGCGAATACCAAGAAGCTTCATGAATTTCCACAGTCATCACTATCAAAGAGATCTTTTGAAGATGAACTTTGGAAGCACATTGATGAATATAAGAATCATAAAGCAGGAACATGGGAGTATCAGAAAAGGATTGATTTTATAGAAAATGGAATATTTTGGGATGATTACCCCGCTATTGCATTTGTTGAAAAATCAAGGAAAGAGTAAACCTTTGGGTTCATATCCTCTTTCAGCGTGTGGTTTCAAAAAGCAAGCTGAGGTAATAGCTATGCTTGAGTTTTTGTACATGTGCAATTTTCACCCACAGACTCTTTTGGTTCATTGGCTTTCAACTCGGTTGGAAAATCAGGTACCAAGAAAGAACATAAATGTGCCACCAATTCGACCACTATCAGCGAATTGTCTAGTCAATATAACTCTACAGGTATGTGCAAATATTAGATGATTGGTTGTCTGCGCTCATTCCAAGCAAAATCCTCCACTGATAAATTTGTTCATGAAGACATGGCTTCTCTGGCTACAATATTACTCGTGTCTTCAGCATCAGAATCTGAATATCATTTCCATGTTATTCTTAATAATCTCGTCAATGGATTGTGATGATGAATGTGATATGATGACAGAACAAACTAGCAGTGTGCGTAATGTTCTATCAAATTCCGTAAAAGAACTGCTTGGGACAATCTACTTCGCATTTCCATTCTCAGTTCATGGTGCTTTGCAGTTTGCTAGAGGCAATGCATTCTTCACAAACAAAATACTTAATGGCTTCAAGATTCAGCAGCAAACTATTGTTTTACAAATGTAGACAGGGACAGCTGATGTATCAAATACTGCAACATGCTTTGAAGATTTTATGTGAAGGAAAGGAAAAACCATTTGATACAGCTTATGGTTTCTATCATCACATGGCCATGGACGAGATATATGTGCACTCAACAAAAACTATAGTGGCAAATAATGTAGCAAAGAGTGGAGGTTCTGTTACATCAGAATTGTGTGCAAATGCAGTTTTGGATTCATGTTAGCAGTGTGTGCATGAGGAATTCGAAACATGGGATTGCAAGTTCCCAAGGATGAATTGGGATCCAGGGATTACAGAGATGGTTATTTGGGGAGAGCCAAAGTAGTTGAGCTTGCAATTGCTTGAGGGCAAGCAATTTTGGGAAGGGCGGACTATTATGTCTCCTTTTCAAAATATTTAATTAAAAAAATAATTTAATAATAATATTTTAAGTTATCCAAATTCACTTTATTTTAGAACATGGTAAAATAACACTTTGTATATGTGCACTCAACAAAAACTATAGTGGGAAATAATGTAGCAGAGAGTGGAGGTTTTGTTACATCAAAATTGTGTGCAAACGCAGTTTTGGATTCATGTTAGCAGTGTGCACAAGGAATTTAGAACATGGGATTGCAAGTTCCCAAGGATGAACTGGGATCCAAAGATTACAGAAATGGTCATTTGGGGAGAGCCAAAGTAGTTGAGCTTGCAATTGCTTGAAGGCAAGCAATTTTGGGAAGGGTGGACTGTCATGTCCCCTTTTCGAAATATTTAATTAAGAAAATAATTTAATAATAATATTTTAAGTTGTCCAAAGTCAATTTATTTTATAACATGGAAAAATGACACTTATGTATTATTATTATAAAGGGGGGCAAAAGTAATATTTATTAAGTGGGTCAAAAAGGTAATATTTATTAAATGGACCAAAAAATAATATTTCTAGAAAATAATATTTTATTAAAAGTGTTTTAAAACATATTTAGGGTTTTTGGAATGAAAAGTGAAATTATAAAAAGAGTTGTGCTTAAAGTTTGGATTCATTATTCGTTCATTATTGAAATCAAAACCCTATTCTATAGCTTGAGTTCTTGGTTCAACTTCTCCATCTAAGGACAAAAACCCACTTGTCCTTCATGGTGATTCCATCCAAGGGTCACATCTATGTTGAATAGTTGCAGAATCTTTCTAATTTATGTTGGTTTGTGAGTTTTTGGTGAAGATATTGAAGATTTCTGAATTTTGAATCACAATACTCAGTACAATTGCTACAGTAGTCCATATGGCTACTACAGTGATCCTTACCCTATCGTAGGACCTTGGGGCTATTGAATATTGATTGGGGCTGCCATAGGACCCTTGTTTTGACCTTTGTGTAGTGTTGCGTTGAAGGTTTTACAACGTTGGTGACAGTTGTGCACCATTGGGGGTTCCTAGCTTGCTATTGGTTTATTGTGGATCCCTTGACGCTGTCATTAACTGTTGTACACTGGGTAATGTGGGTTGTACATTAGTTAACATTATGGAATGTCTTTTATGTTGCTGTTTCACTAATAGGAGACTGCTTCTGAACATTTCGATACAATTGGGGTTTCACACTATACAATACTTGCAGGGTTTTGCAATATTTTATTAAATACTTCTACTAATTGGAAATTGATATTGTTGTTGAATTCATCAATAAATTGGGCTTTTGTGTTGCATAACACCTGGACGGATTTGTCATAGTCTCTATTTGTGGATTTGGCATCAACATCAATAAAATCAGAGTTTTCATAGATTCATAATATTGTTGTAAGTGTTCATGCTTTCAGTTGTGTAGATCTGGTATTTTTGCTATCATAAATTGTAATGTCCCCATTTTAGGTAGTTGTGGTTTTTGGGTGGTTTAGCCTATTCCAAGCCCTCGTAGGCTAAAGCAGGTGGTTAGAGGGCCCTGTTGGGTGGATATCAGTTTGGTTTCTTCCCTAGGGTTCAATGAGGTTCAGGGTTGTCCTTTGCAGAGGTTTCAGAACTCAGTTTCTCATACTATTTATAGTAAGTCATTCAGACAGGGTTATTATTTATAGCAGGGCCCCTGAATGTGAAGTGTGGGCAGTGTTAATTTCGGTATTCAGTTGGTTTGGTAAAATAATGAATTTGCCTAAGTTATAACATTTAATTATTATTAAAGGTGATTTTAATAATAATTAATATGTTAATATTATATTTTAACGTTATATTTGCACTTTATGACTTGAGGGGTCTTTAGTCATTTAAAGGGGGGCCATTTTATAATTAATTGTTGAGGCGCCAATATCAAGGAGATTATTTAATATTTCTAAAGTGCAAATATTATATCATTTTAAAATGATTAAAAGGCAAAAAGGAGGGAATCGACCTCTTGAAGTTTATATAAAGGAGCCAAAGGAGAAATCGAGGGAGGATTGAGTATTTTTTATATGTCTTTGTGATTTTCTTGGTTTCTGGATTCCAGAGCTTTCCAATCATTGAGAACGAAAACTCTCATTGGTTTCGCAATTTTGAGCCTATGAAAGACCAACTGAATCATTGTTTGATTGTGAACTTCATTCAGGGGTTCAATCTGTGCTAAAGGTGAAGAATAAACCAAGGGTTTGAGGAGTTTGAAGTTTAACAATTGCAAGTCAGAATATTAAAGAGTTAATCATTGCATATCAAAAGTTGTATGGGGTGCTACAGTGGCGTCAACAATAAACGCTACAGTATCTTGTATCTTAGTTGAGTCTACTAAAGGGTTCTTCAAGGGTTTTAATTGCTGCTCATTTCCCAATTAGTTGTTTCTGTCATAACATTGAGATTTGGACTCTTAGAAGGACGATTTTGGTATTGATAGAGGCAACTTTGAGGAAGCCGATTCTTGTTTGGAAGGAGATAAAAATCAGACATCATTGGTAGCTGGGACACAATTGTAAATAGTGTGATTTTGTCAAAGAAAGCCAAATAAAATCAGTCAAGGCTTTGGAGGAGTTCGTTGGGCTTACATGAGGCTAGACACAATGTCTTGAAGGTCATAGACTTCATCATCTTGGAGGATCGAACAAGTTGTGTGACTGCCATCATTATATCAAGTTCTTTATTTGTATTAGTTGGCAGTTGCTGTCATAAGCAGTCATTGGCATTGCACAAATTTAGTCATATATCTATTTTGCATTGCATTTGGTTGGGAGTTGTAGTCGCTGTCCTATGACAGTCATCTGACAATGTAATTTCAGTCAAGTTGATGTAAGCGGGAGTTTGCATTTTGCATATGAGTTGAACCTTGTAATCACTGCAAAATATCAAATACAAATATTGGAGGTTGGCTGCAAATTGTTTGATGAATTGTCAAGTAGTTACTTTCATATCAGCTTATATAGTTTGCATGCTAAGTGTTTGACTAAATGTCAAGTAACTGTAGTTATCATTCTCAGTCATATATATGCATTTGAAAAATGTAAAAAGATTTGCATATTTTGGTTACTCTGTTAGTCATCTTGCATTCATTCACAAGCTTCTAAACATCATTGGCATCACAAAAAACCAAGGACAAGTCAAACTGGAAACAATATCAAAGTATATCCACTGGCACACCAAGTGTTTGGCAAAATTCCTAAGGCAAAAATTGAAGTGTTTTGAGTCTGATTGAGTAAGGCTCATTACATATATATTCTAGTTTATTTCAGTATTGCATAAATCGATAAAATTGCATAAATTCCAGAATTCATAAAATCACCTGAAAAGGGACATTACAAAAATCTTAATTTTTGGCAAGGGAAATACATTTGATACAAAGGTTGAGGGAGAGAAGGCCCATCTTTTGATGAAAACCCCTGCTTAACAATGACCAATCCTTCATTAACCCTAGTTACTCAAAACATGACATGATAAATAACACTAAAAATAAAGACTTAAGGAGAAAAAATTCTATAACATAAAAGCTAATAATATGTTGTGTCTAGGTACACAACAAAAACTTGCGAAGTATTGATGGCTCCATGTATGCTGTCATTGCTTACATTCTCCACAAAGCATGGTTTTTTCTAGACTCTTTGCCTTTCTCTGCATTGGATTGTTCTTGTCTTCCATGTTGTGTCCTACTTCTTTGTGCCAAGCTATGGCATAATGCACCCAATAAGGACGGAGAGAAGGCCTATCTTTTAACAAAAAACCCTACCTAAACAATGACCAATCCTTCATTAACCCTAGTTACTCAAAACATTACATGATAAGTGTTGACGTTGTGGATTGCACCCTTGAAAGAACGCTGAGCTTCTCTCTTCCACGAGGCACAATGGAGACCCCTCTTGCTGTGGGTTTGGCAAAATAGAGGGGAGAATCTCTAGATAAGGGCTAGCTCTCTTTGATGCATCTCTAAAGTATTTTGCTACTACTGTTAATTGGGAGGGGGGGTCAAAAGGGATAAGGAATAACCAAAACAGAAACTAATCTAAGTGGTGATGCACCAAACGATTTTTGATCTACTCAGTCATTCACAGTTCAGACCAGAAGAGGACGGACATACACTTTATTTGATGAAAAGACCACGCTATTGGGAGCTTTAACAAGGGGCTTAATGAAGACACAGAAAATGAACTTACCACAGGCATTGTAGAAAACACACTATCTGATAACTCTTTTACTGTCTCTGCGCTCCAAATGCAGCACTTCCTGTTAACCTGCAGAAATGGTGCTTTGTCTACACTAGGTGTGTTGGTGTCAATTTGTGAAAGCATCAAGCTAAAATGACTGAACACAAAATTGATACACAGACACACTCAAAAGCATAACCAGTCAGATAGAGGTAAAACAAATTCTTATTGATCAAAGGTGAAATTTGGCAAGGCTTCGCCTTACAAAATGAGAGATATCTTCCTCTCTTAAGAGGTTACAATATGTATCATAAAGAGAAAGACTTCTGGCGCCTTCCAGAACAAGCAGCCCATGCTGCATTGAATGCCTTGGAAAGAGGGAACTTGCTCATGCTAGTGTCATCCTTCTAGAAACGGCCTGGAAGAACCATGCTATAGATGTCGCAAGTCTTGACTTTACAGCTTAAACTGTCTTAAATGTTCTTGCAAAAGCATGGGTCGCTTTGTCTCATCCTCAGCAATAACTTCCTGTGCCGAGGCTTTTCTGTGTGCCACTTGGGCTATTCTATTCTTTTCTGCGCTTGACTTATGTGTGCATGGTCGCGCTTTCACTGTTTTCTGTCTCTTTCCTGGCAACTCGACTCTCGGGCTATCTTTTTGTCTTTTGCTGGCTCTTCAGGCTCCTTTCTCAACAGTTCGCTGAGTTTCCCTCGGGTCTTATGCCCCTTTGAATTCCGTCGGGCCTGTGCCATTCGAGCTCTTTCAGGCCACTTATCGTGAAGGCATTAGTCCTTTGGCTTGTCCTCAACGACCGACGCATCCCGTCAAAATTGACATCTGTGGGCCTGTCACTATTCGAAAACCAAATGGCTATTTCATCACCGTAAATTTGACGTCCGTAGGCCCGTCGCCATTTGAAAGCCAACGGCTAGTTTGTTGCCTTGAATTTGATGTGCTCGGGCCCATCACCCCTTTGGCAATTCCTTCGGCCCTCTGCAATTGAACCTTCTTGAAGGGCAGGTGTCCCTTCGGAGCTTGGAAAAGATCCCTTTTCGGCAGCCGAGAGTCCCCCGCAAGGGCACTTGCCCTTCGGGCTCCTTCAGGCTCCCTTGTCTTGTCAATTCCTTCGGACAAAATGTCCAAAGGAATTCCTTCGAACATTTTGCCCGAAGGAAATCTTTTCTTCAAAGTCTCGACCTTCCTTTGTGAATTTCTTCGGACAAAATGTTCGAAGGAATTCCTTCAGGCATTTTGTCTGAAGGAATTCACCTTTGGTTCCACATGGATTTTTGCTTTGTCATTTCTCCTGAAGGAAAACTTCCCTTTCTGCCTTCTCTTTAATCCCTCCGCAAGTGTTCCCTGCCCTCCGCAAGGGTACTTTTAGGTCCATAATTGCCCTCTGCACCCTGCTGGAACGGTCCAGTTTGTAACCCAATTGCCCTCCGCAAAGGCACTTTATCCTCGAAGCTTTGTAAAAGACTTATATCTCTTTGAATTTGGCCAATTCCTTTGCCAAAAGGTTTGTGAAAACTAGCTGCCCACAACCAAATAAACCTCCAAATCAACCCAAAACATCTACAAAGCTCAAGTCACTTGGCTCTTTACAAAACAGGTCTACTACAAAGGGAAATGACACAATTGCAATAGGAGGAATACATCCAAGATGGACAGCTCAAGACAGCAGGGAAAGAAGACCGATTTTTGCCCTGTAGGACCAAAATGGTCAACAAATATGGTGATTTTCAGGGGAAGCATGCTTGCTATGCTTAAAAAGATTGGTAGCCTCAAAGTCCATTGGGCATGGAGTCAGGACGCATCTTGGAGAAGTTAACAACCTTGTAAGGAACTATGAATCAGCAAAGATTTTACCTCAAACACAAAGGAGAACACACACAACAAAGGCTAAAAAACTACACACACGTGCAAACAGCACTTAGGGGAAACGAAAGACACACAACTGAAAGCAAAATACTATGTACAACTAAAAAGATACATTTGCCTCCCTCCTAGATCAAAGGGAAAACTTCTTAAGTCTCCTTCATGGCAAGAAAACTTATGGTGCCAGACAAGTGGCTGAATGGAAAGGAGACTTGGTGACTTGCTCTTCTTCTCTGCCGCCTTGATTGGCTTGTATCCAAATGAATCAGGGTCAAACATGCTTCCAACATATATGTATTCATCTTGCTCTTGGAAGCTTGCCTCATGTTGGCCCTTCATGCTAGTGTATCTCACCAAGAAGTCAATGGCTACTAGCTCATCACCATAGGGATCATCTAGCTCATAACCCCCTTGATATGCATCATGGATTGCCTTGTTCCCTTCTGCCTCATTGAAGAGACTATCAAACTTATCTTTTGCTTCCTCATGGCTCTCTTGAAGAAGGGTGACTGTTGTGATGTCTGAAATGAGATCACAAACTCTTGCTCATCCCACAGAACATCACCTTCTTGCTCAAGGCTCTCTTCTTCAAATCTTTCATCAAGATGGACAGGCCTCTCCTTTTCTTGCTCAAAAACCAGTCTCTAGTTGCTCAAAGACATCCTCTTGATTCTCCTCCAACTCAAGTTCCATGGCATGGTCATTCTCTTCATCAAAACAAAGAAGTTCATCAAACAAGGGAGGGGAGAGTTCACCATGCTTACTTTCCTCATCATCTATTGTTGACAAATAAAGTTTGTCAACTTCTTCTTCATATTGCTGGAACATCCGCATGTATGCATGACCTGTGTCTTCTCCATTGTTGATGATGTCTTCAAATGGAGCATCCATGATGATTTCATCTTCATTGTCACTCATGATAGCCTCTAGGGCAACTGGAAATTGGATCCTCTCTTCTTCACTTGCCTCTTGCAAAACAGGTTCCTCCTTGAGAAGGGATGAAGTGGAACGCTGATGGTTAAACTCATGTGGAAGAGGAGGCAGTCCTTGAGCTAGAATCAAATGATTCTCCTTCTATTTGGCCAACACTTCATCTATATCAGATGTGGCTTGATAGCTCTCTTGGAGGGGTGTAGATGGGGTTAGTTCAAATGTAGGATCTTCTGCTTGATCTGAACCATCCATCACACCTTGGTTGAGGAACCTCATTTTGGACTCCAATTCTACAATTTGCTTGGCTATATTCTCTTGGAAGAGCCTTTCTTGGAGATCATGAGGATCACCATGAGCAGGAGCAACTTCACCATTTCCAAGGCCTTGAGCTGGTTCATGGTATTCCCTCCTCCAACTTGGAATCTTGACATCATGTTGAAAGACTTGAGGAGGTTGAGGAAGACTAGGAAGAGACTGTTGATGTACAGGAAGAGTTTCTAGAAGAGAGACGTGCTGGTTCATGGTATTCCCTTCAAAGGAGGATTCACAACCTAAGGAATTGAGAAGGGTCGTTTCCATGGGACGCTGCTCTAATGCCCTTTGGTGTTGAAAAGCTAGGTGCAAGGGATTACGAGCAGGAGTGGTTCATGCATCAGATGAGCTAGCGTGAGCAAGTGCTATTTGGTAAAAAAGATTTGGTGCACAAGAAGGGGCTTTCCTTAGAATAGGAGGGCGCTGCTTTGGAATGGGCGAAGGCACAGAAGGTTGATTGCCTTGAATGAATGGACTCTCCCATTTTGCTACTTCCTCCTTCATGGATTGCAAGCCCTAAGCTTGCCTAAACAAACACTCCTCTTTGTACATAAGCTCTTACTGATATCTATCCTGCTCCTCTAATCTATTTATCTCCATCACTTGCTTCTCAAACTCCAGCGTTACTTCCTTTACACTAGGTGAAGGGCAATCAGGAGAGCTACTTAAGGTGATTCTATGAACAACCTGAGCTTGATCAAAGTTATATGAACACAAGGTCCATGTCGCTGAGTAATGGAATTATACATACCAAAATGTGATTTCTTGATGGCACCAGGACTGCTTAACCAGCTAATTCAACTCGGAGTCGCCATTGGTGTTGGTTGAAATGCCTCCAAACGCTGATTGGTTGTAGAACACACCAAAAATCCTTCAACTCCTTGGACAAACTGTCCCACCGAGTGTGCCAAAAACTATTGACGCTGTGGATTGTACCCTTGAAAGAAGGCTGAGCTTCTCTCTTCCACATGGCACAATGGAGACTCCCCTCTTGCTGTGGGTTTAGCAAAACTGAGGGGAGAATCTCTAGATAAGGGCTAGCTCTCTTTGATGCATCTAAGTGGTGAAAAGGGATAAGGAATAACCAAAACAGAAACTAATCTAGGTGGTGATGCACCAAATGATGTTTGATCTACTCAGTCATTCACACTTTAGAGCAGAAGAGGGCGGACATACACTTTATCTGATGAAAAGACCAGGCTGTAGGGAGCTTTAACAAGGGGCTTAATGAAGACACACAGAAAAGGAACTTACCACAGGGGCTGTAGAAAACACACTGTCTAATAACTCATTTTCTGTCGTTGCGCTCCAGATGTAGCACTTCCAGTTAACCTGAAAAAATGGTGCTTTGTCTACACTAAGTATGTTGGTGTCAATTTGTGAAAGCATCAAGCTAAAATGACTGAACAAATAATTGATACACAGACACACTCAAAAGCATAACCAGTCAGATAGAGGTAAAACACATTCTTATTGATCAAAGGTGAAATTTGGCAAGGCTTTGCCTTACAAAATGAGAGATATCTTCCTCTCTTGAGAGGTTACAATATATAGCATAAAGAGAAAGACTTTTGGCACCTTCCAGAACAAGTAGCCCATGCTGCATTGAATGCCTTGGAAAGAGGGAACTTGCTCATGCCGGTGTCATCTTTCTAGAAACGGCCTGGAAGAACCATGTTGTAGATGTCACAAGTCTTGACTTTACAGCTTAAACCATCTTAAATGTTCTTGCAAAAGCATGGGTCGCTTTGTCCCGCAAAAATAACTTCCTGTGCCGACGCTTTTCTGTGTGCCACCTGGGCTATTCTATTTTTTTTGCACTTGACTTATGTGTGGATGGTCGTGCTTTCATTGTTTTATGTCTCTTTCCTGGCAACTCGGCTCTCGGGCTATCTTTTTGTCTTTTGCTGGCTCTTCGGGCTCCTTTCTCGATGGGTCGCTGAGCTTCCCTCGGGTCTTATGCCTCTTTGAATTCCGTCGGGCCTGCGCCATTCGAGCTCTTTCGAGCCACTTGTTGTGAAGGCATTAGTCCTTTGGCTTGTCCTCAACGGCCGACGCATCCCGTCAAAATTGACGTCTGCAGGCCTGTCACTATTCGAAAACTAAATGGCTATTTCATCACCGTAATTTTGACATCCGCAGGCTCGTCACCCCTTTGGTAATTCCTTCGGCCCTCTGCAATTGAACCTTCTCAAAGGGAAGGTGTCCCTTCGGAGCTTGGAAAAGGTCCCTTTTTGGTAGCCAAGAGTCCCCCGCAAGGGCGCTTGCCCTTCAGACTCCTTCGGGCTCCCTTGTCTTGTCAATTCCTTCGGACATTTTGCCCGAAGGAAATCTTTTCTTCAAAGTCTCGGCGTTCCTTTGTGAATTTTGTCCTAAGGAATCCCTTCGGGCATTTTGTCCGAAGGAATTCACCTTTGGTTCCACGTGGATTTTTGCTTTGTCATTTCTTCCGAAGGAAAACTTCCCTTTCGGCCTTCTCTTTAATCCCTCCACAAGGGTACTTTTGGGTCCATAATTGCCCTCCGCAGCCTGCTGGAACGGTCTAGTTTGTAACCCGACTGCCCTCCGCAAGGGCACTTTATCCTCAGAGCTTTGTAAAAGACTTATATCTCTTTGAAGTTGGCCCATTCCTTTGCCAAAAGGCTTGTGAAAACTAGCTGCCCACAGCGAAATAAACCTCCAGATCAACCCGAAACATCTACAAAGCTCAAGTCACTTGGCTCTTTACAGAACAGGTCTACTACAAAGGGAAATGGCACAATTGCAGTAGGGGGAATACATCCAAAATGGATGGCTCAGGACAGCAGGGAAACAAGGAGACCGATTTTTGCCCTGTAGGACCAAAATGGTCAACAATAAGTAACACTAAAAATAAAGACTTAAGAGGAGAAAACATCCTATAACATAAAAGCCAATAATATGTTGTGCCTAGGTGCACAACAAAAACTTGCCAAGTATTGATGGCTCCATGTATGCCATCATTGCTTACATTCTCCACAAAGCATGGTTTTTTCTAGACTCTTTGCCTTGATCTGCATTGGTTTATTGTCTTCTTCCATGTTGTGTCCCACTACTTTGTGCCAATCTATGGCATAATGCACTCAATTTGTTGTAGCTACAAAGGAGTCAAAGAGGGCCTTCAACATATTTGACAAAGGAATGGGTTATGAATGAATGGGCTCTCACCAGGTCCAAGGAGTAGCTTGGGGTAATCTTCAAGGAGCGCCTAGGCAAAGCTATCACGAGCATTGAGATCTTCAATTGCCTATGTCATGTGCTTCTACAAAAGGAGGATGGCAGAGTTGTAATTCAACCACTTGTAGACGATCCCAATGCCCAATCTTGTGTGGAGGTAATGAAGATGGAGGTTGATTGTGAATCTTGGCAAGTCACAATATTGAAGCTCTTCAACTTTTCCCCCAAGCACATCCACTTGGTTCCCATTGTGCCAGACCTTTTGGACCTGTCACTCTCGGAAGCCCCATTCAATTCCTTGAACCCCTTTGGCGGCCTTGTCAACTCATAAGCATGGCCGACCCAAAGCACTAGAAGTCATGCCCAGGGCCAATCAGGGGCATTTCTTGCTTACAATGGATTTGGATCATATGAATGGCACAGCAATGGCAAAGCAAGAACTTTTAGTACTCTAGCTTAATCTATTTTGCATCAGCTCTATTCGTGTTTGGCAGGTCTTTGCAGTTTAAAATTGTTGGTACGTTTCCTAGTGTTGGGTTCTGTTCTCTTCCCCTGTTTTGGCCATCTTTGGCTAGATTTTGACTCTAGGAGCTTCTTTTGGTTATGGTTCTCTTAGTCTACTATTAGCACTAAATGGTAATCAATATTTTAGGTTGCCATTTGATGTTTTTTTTGTTAGCTTTGTTAGTTGATGATAATTAGCAGAATGGTTAGTTATGGCTTGAATGGTGTTCTCTACAATAATGGGGAGAACTGGTATGCTTTGGCCTTAGTGCCTATGTAATGAACTGTTATATTATCAAATTCTTTGTTTTAATGAAGAGCGAGGGACCCATAGAAAGCCCATGAGAGTTAGGAGATGGAGTGTTTGTGATGACTTGTGGTAGTTGGGTGAGTAGGTAGCTAACTATTCCATAAAAGATGGTCACTAAAGCAAGTGAAATATGATAAAATGAAATGAAATAAAATTGAAATGAATGGATAGAATAAAATTGTGATTTCTGAGATTACTGCATTATTTATTTGGTATCTCAAATTGGATAGATGATGGAGATGGAGTTAGTTGGGGCCCACATTAGTGATGTCATCGGCTGATGAACATCAAGATATGCACATCTATTGGACATGGTTCTGTGATGGTCTCCAACCATAACAGACCTAATGTGTTTTTATTACTTGTGTAGGGTGTGTAAAGGTATTTTAGTCATCAATCCTGAGTATTGTCATTGGGTGCACGTACAAGGGGGTGGTTCCTAATACAAAATATTTAGAAGTGGTCGCCTCTAGTAGATAACATGATGATGTTGAATACTTATGGAGCTGTTAAAAAGCTCTCATATGTAGGTTCATAGGTGCTTACCCCGGCCCCAAAACTCTCAAGATATGCATGCAGAAAAACTGGAAACACTCAAACTCTGTGGACATCCTCATGATGCCAAAAGGATATTTCATGGCCATATTCAGCTCAATACTAGAAAGAGACAAATCCTTTCATGGTGGACCCTGATTTATGAACAAATTGGGAATTTTAATGAAACGTTGATCCCTCACATTGAGTCCTACCAAAGATCTCCCAAGCACAATCCCAATATGGGTTAGACTATCATTGTTACCCAGTGAATATTGGCATGAATCCAACCTCAAAAAGAGAGGATCTGCTATTGGTGAGTATATTACAGCATCTGAAATCACAAGACATCCAGGCGTCCTTAACTATGCTTGAATTTGTATCAATCTTGATCTAGATAAGCCTCCGTCAGACAGAAGAGTTCTGAATATGGAAGGGACTGAATGGGAACAACCACTTGATTATGAAAACATTCCATTCAGAAGTTGTTTATGTCATGAGCATGGCATTTAGCAAGGATATGCCTTAAAAAAGGAAGATCAATGCCCCCCCACAGCCTCCTACTAACAAGGCAACTACCCAGCAACCACAACAAGACAACCTGTTTAAAAGTAAAGCAACCAGTCAGCCAATTAAGCTATCAAATGATTCTCAAAATCAGATGAGTAGCAAATTCCAAATTGCATATTCATAGAAAGGTAAGATGCAATTTAGTCAGGCCACTTCTCTCACCCTCCACAATCGGTTTGAAGCTCTAGTGAGTTCTGAATCACAAGAGATCCACACAACAGAGTCCTATGTGGAAATACCAGAGACAGAAGGAAAAGAAAAAGTTAGCAGCCGTCCTGACGCTTCCAAGGTGATATTCTCTTCCATACATTCAACTATTATTACACGTAGTAGAGAAGGAAAAAATCAAATGAATGCCCAAGAGGATCTAATACCTTCAAATCTCCATATCTAGGAACCAAAAAACATAAATGAAAACATCCTGAGAGCAGATCGACACCAAAGAAGACAAAAGCATAACAAAGACAGCTGAAAGGATGATGTGAATCTAGACTCCTAAAGCAATTGATATCACAAAAACCTCAGAAGAATACTCACCACCATGATTGAATTTTGATGCAGATTCTCTCATGGAATGTCAAAGGCCTGGGGGTTCCCAATAATGCCTATTCCTCAAAGATCTGCCAATAGAAGAAGATATCGATATGCTTCTTCTACAAAAGTATGCTCAAGCTGGCTCTATAAAACGAATTTGATCCAATAAGAACTGTGGAACCAAACAATCTATTTCAGTACTACAACCAAAACCCTCTTTCATTGGAACCCAGCTAGGTATGATTTAATCTCTGAACAATTATTTGCTTATAGCCAATATGTTGTCTTTTATTCATATGAATGGAATAGTGAGACACATATACTAAATTTGCATATCCCTCCGAGTGGCCACAATTGGATACAAATGCTGGAAATGGTGACAACTTGGGTCACCAATCTCAATGTTCACAATTGTATCTTGATGGGAGACTTTATCACAATCAGACATCACCATGAAACAAGTGCAGTGATGCATCTTTCGTACCTGTTGTTGAAAGGAATATGTTGGTATGGGTTTTGTTATTTTACAATTTTCAATACTTGCCCACTGCTAAGACATTATAGCTTCTAAAATATATTATCAAAGACGCATCGCTTGAAATAGTGTTGGGAAATAAAACAGAAACAAGTGGCAGCTTCTTATAGGCAATGGGTCACAGAGTAACGCAGTAACAGAGTGGCTTTTTGTGTTTTAAAGAGGCCATAGCTTTTCACGCAAATGCGTGGAACTTTTGACATCCATTGTTGTGTGTTTTTCTATTTTAAAATTTTCAATACTTGCCCGTTGCTAACACATCACAATTAATTTTTTCCTAACTATGAAAAGTATTTACTGCACAAATTAATGTTGGCCACTGTGAATTAAATCTCCTTGGGATGATACCAAAACAGCAGCAACTATCCATGAAATTAGGCTTGGATTGCATCTGAGGATCTCAGTTGTTCACGCATCACAAACACGGAGGCATAAAGAAACGGAGCTCATGGCATCAAAAGTTCACTTTTGGTGGATGCTTTATCCCTATCAACTGCGTGGACTCATGTATTTATCTATTCGCCTTTATCTTTACACCTTGCATTGGTCTCTGCCACGTGGAATAATCATGCAGTGTGTACCTTCGCAAATCTGTGATCTATCTTTTTCTTTTGTCCTTTACTAAGTCCAATAAAAAAGAAACACGTGGAAAACTCTTATTGGGCACGGATTAACAGATTTCACGGAGAGCTTTAGCTCTTCAAATGACTTCAAGCTCTACGCAGATCCATTAAATTATTGATTTCGCTGTATGTTCTTTTTGAAGTCCACACCCTTCACTTTTGTTGTGGCCACGTGGAAAAACACAGCATGATACATGCTCGTCTAAGCTGTGACTCTTTATCACTTTTCACTTTATTGCATCCAATAGGATTGAGATACATGGTCTCTTTTGATTGGTTCCCAACAACGGAGTGACAAAGTTGCTTTTGGCTTGAATGAGGCCTACGAATGTGTGGGTTGTTTCAATTCATTTTATCTTCTTAATGGGTCCACTTTATATTTCCCTAAGACAAATAAAAAAGCCCGCAACTAAAGCATGTATTCATAAACATACACATATGCATATCACTTTTAACTTTAATAAAGTTGAGGATAAAGACAAAAACATCAAAGCAAGATGGTAATTTGGGTTTTGACGTGGTGTGCTTGCTTAATTATGATCAAGAAAAGAAAAAATTTGTGGTAGGTTTGTAGTAGGTTTGGATTGATCAATATATGATATTTTGCTAATTACAACAGACCTAGTGCAAATTCAATTATAATGTGAACTTTAGTTTCAAAACCATCTTGTTATGATCAACACAGTTTTTTAGAAGAAACAAGGAGCCTCTTTTGTCCTAAATTGAGATGCAAATTTTATAGACAAATTATCTGAATTTAGTCTTTCCCAGTTTAGTTCACATGATAACATTTTTGGGTTTTTGTTTGAATTTAAGTGGCCGAGCAATAATTATTTGTTAGGACTTAAGTCTACTGGCGGCCCCCTTTTATATATCCTAAGTCTAAAGGTTAACTTTAATTCATTCATGTCACTTGAGACATTTGGTCTTACACAGACCCATTCATAGTATTAAACCGAATTGCATATTCCCATGAATCCACAAAGTCTTTTTTATTTCAAAGTTAAAAGTGGTTGTGTGGCCTCCATGAGTTCATTGGACTTCTGAATGCACACTTTTAGGCCACATGATTTAAGTTATGCATTGACTTTGTAACTGCTTTTTGATTGTTTGCCTTTTTTACTAAGTTGTCGATACGAATACAGGTACGGATATTGGTACGAGTATCGGATACGGGGATACGACGATTTTTTTTGGGGGTTTGGATACGACCATACAAAAATATATATAAAAAATTAAAAATATAGCCATATAAGCAAAATTAACTACATAATATGCATAGAGGAAACAAAATAGCTTCAAATAAGTTAAATAACCACAAAATATATACTCAATTCAATGCCAAATATCATAATATTCAATAGTCCAACTTATATTAGTTTTAAAAATTATAACAGGTACATGGTGCAAATGTTACAATGGATAGACAAAAATAGAGACAAATCAGCATTCTCATTGTTCACTATATAGTATATTCTTCTTTCCCTGCAATGTCTTCATCATCATGTGGCTCATTAGAACCACAAGCAGCAGCAGTGCCACTCCCACTAGCTCCACTATGCAAGTCATGTGAAGCACTGTCTAGCTCCGTGTCAAATAAAGAAAGGTAGGTAAGGGAGACATCTAAATCAGCAGTCTCTAGGTTCACATCCCACAACTTTGTTGGCCCTTGTATTGAGGTTATTTTTGTGAGAGAAGACGTAAGTTGAAATGCACATAAACCAAATCCTCCGCCTTTTTTGCAGCCAACTTGTTCCGTTTAACTAAGTGGATAAAGCCATAGCTGCCCAACTCCACTCAGCTGAAGAGGAACTTGCAACCTATTGAAGCCACAAAGTGAATTAGAATTTATAAAAAATTAAAAATTAAAAGACTAAAATTTAAAACTTAAAACAAAACATCGAAAAGATCAAAAGAAGGGTAGAGTAAAAAAATTAAAATATTCCTTTTGATACAAATTTTATTGCAAGTGGTTGAAGGTGGGTGGATGCTTGAACATGGAGGTACCACCAAAAGTGAGCATCCATCTTGTACTTGTCACGGATAGCACCAAAGGAGTGACCCATTGAGGATATGAAATGCACAAACTCTTCTCTGACTTGGTCTTCTACCTTTGGATCAGAAAAGATTCTAGAGAATGTTGTCTTATATCCATCGGCAACCTCAACATCCCTATATGGTGTGACCCTCCTGGGCAAAGAACAAATCTCTGCACTGTAGTATTTGGGTGTCAAGGCAAAAGCAAGATGTAATGGGGTGGTTATTTTGTTCCACCTTTCAATGAAATGCGACTGCATTTCTTTGAAGAACTTCTCCGTAGGATCTTGCTCTTTGCATTTACGATGGATTTAATGTTCTCAATCATTGAGTAAATTCCATCATAAATCTCACCCAAACATGGATGATCCATGTCCACATATCTCAACATGCTAATTATGGGCTCAGTAAAACTTAGCAAATACTCCACACGTTTCCACCATACATCATCAAGAATTCACCCTTTCAACTTTGTGGCCCTCACTATTTGCCTGCCTCCATACACCTCAAAGGTTGTTGATGACCATGCTACTCAATGTCTCACGCACCTTAACAAGTCGTCTTAAGAGGATGGTGTGTGAAGCAAATCGAGTCTCAACAACCTAATACAAAATTAAAAACAATAATTAATTAACTTAAAAAATTGTTTAAAAATAAAAACACTACAAATTACAAACTTAAAAAATTAAATTAACTTAAGAGTTACCTTCAACAGCTGTAATTTTGAGAAGGTCTTGAAGATGGCTTGGGACATGTGATGGTTCGTTATGAACATTTGGATCTCATTCGTCTCCTCATAGACTTGTTTGATCCAATCAATTTTTGTCCCCAACTTTTGCAACATAAGGTTGAGGGAATGAACGACACAAGGTGTCCAAAATATATGCCCATGCCTTGTCTCAACCAACATGCCCATAGCTCTACAATTTTTAGCGTTGTCTGTTATAACTTGGACAACATTTTGAGGCCCCACTGCCTCAATGGACTCTATCAGGATGTTAGCAATAAATCGTGCATCCTTCACTTGCCCTTCACAATCAATGGCCTTCAAAAACATTGCCCCTTTAAGGCTCACTACAATCACAAATGATGGACACCCCTATTTTGATCCATGAATCCCTGATGGGCTTCAATGCATCTTCAATGTGTTTTCTTTTTTTTATCAATAAGGTGGTGCACATCTTTTCATAACCTGGTGTGACAAACCCTTTTAGGGGCAGCACTGATAGATCTCACCATTTCCTACCAGTATGGTGATCTAACAGTATTAAATGACAGCCCACATGCATATATACAACGCGCGATGCTCAGCTCCGCTATCTCCCTGGATTCATTTTGGAATGACCTCCCCAATGGGCCTGCATCTTTTGTTCTCTTGCGACCAAGAGGTGAATCCTCTTCCTCTTAGGCCGCAACGGGTGTAGCAAGAAAGGGGTGTGATGGGGTCACCACATAACCATGAGCTAGATCAACAGGGGGTGATCCTTTCTTTCTCAAATGATGCTTCGATCTTTGCTCCACAACAGCATCTGCCTCTTCTTGCTCTTTGATGTATGCAACGATCTTTGCCTGTGGCAAGCCCTTTCCCGGCCTTCAACCTATGCTTGGCCCACCACAAATTTTGATTCTAGTGCCAGAAATCGCACACAAATGAGCTTTCACTCGACTATACGAGCTCTTGAATTTACCGTTACACTCTGAGCAAAGCCAATGAAAACACCCTCCTCCAGGTATCTGTTCCAATATTGTCACATACTTCTAAATGGGCGTTCGTGGATCATATTTGGAAGTTATCCTTTGCCCCACCGAATTAGCACTTTCACCCTGAGACGTTCTAATTTTTGACAAATCCCTATAGGCTTATAGCTCTCGAGTCCTGGTACAAAATAAAAAATTGTTATTAAAATTAATGGTTAAAACTAAAAAATAATAATTACTATTAAAATTAAAAACATAATTAATTCGTATTTGATATTTGTGAAAATAACGGTTAATAAATAATAAAAAATAAAATACATAAAATTTAAATATTATAAACAAAATAAAATATTTAAATACTAACAAACTAAAAATTAAAATAATAATTATTATTATAAATAAAAACAAAGTAATTGATATATTTTGGACACCTTAAAATATTAAAAATATAAACTATTAACTATATAATTTGATATTAATATTTTAAAATATTTAAAATTTAAACTATATAAATCTTTAAATATTTATTATTAACTATATAATATTTAAAATTTAAACTATATTTATTATTATTAAACTATGATAATAATTTAAACTATTATTATTAATTTATTATTTATTAAAGTTTTAAACAAGTTAAAACTAAAAAGAAAAAAAAAACGAAATTATAAATTTTCTAAACTATTGACTATAATCTATATTGGAAAAAAAACTAAACGAAACTATTAACATACCTGATACCAATCGGTCAACGACGGGCGATCGGCGATAGCAACAGCAAATGACAGGAGCAAACGGCAGGAACACACAAAGGCCACGTTACTGGATAAGACAGGAACAAATGCATGGAGAGTCAGAGATTGAACGTAGGCCCCAAGGAGAGTTAAACACAACCAAGGAACGCGACAGAAAGGAGTTGGAGATTAATTTTTGATTTTACAATTTTACCCTTTTAGGGTTAGACGAGTCCACTACGATTTGACTTTACATTTTTTTAAGTGAAAAAAAAATTAAAATAATTTTTTATTTGTCGATCCGCAAGATACGGCTAGGGCATGTCTTGCCCCCTGCAGATACGATCGAATCACAAAACAAACATGTGGCAATTGTGTTACCAGATACGGCAGTCTAGGGTCCCATATACACCAAGAAGCGGCGATACGGTACCAAGCGGGTACGATTTGCGGGGGATACGGCCAGGGCACATCTTGCCCCTACAGATACGAGATCAAGACATGCCCTAGCCATATCCCCGGGGGGCAAGATGTGCCTTGGCCTTATCCCCTGCGGATCATACCCGCTTCGTACCGTACCACCGCTTCCTGGCATATATGGGACCTGTTGACAAATCTTCCACAAGTCAAATTTTCTCTTGCCATTTGGAAAGTTCTCGTCTCTAGCCAAGGAAGGAAGAATACATTGTTCTCCTTGGTCAGGGGCCTTTGCTACAACAGGAAAATTTCGAGGGGATGGTTCATCAAAAAAGGTTTGGCTAAAGACGGGTCTTCGGAGAGGTCCTTCGGACAAAAGCCCGAAGGAAATAACAAAGGGGAGCCTTAAAGCAAAAGGAAGTAATTCCTTCGGACTTTTGTCCGAAGGAATACTTCGAAGAAACCAAAAGTCCATTCAAACAAGCAAGGCAAAGGAAGTACCCTTCGGAAGGATCCTTTTCAACATTCCCGAAGGGCACCTACCCTTCGGGAAGGCACAAGACCAAATTCAGAACCTTAGCAAAAAGCCTGAGTGCCCTACAATTTTTTCGAAGGGCACAGAGGGAGAGCTAAATGCCCTTGCGGAGGGCACTTGGTCAGCGGAAGGGACCATGGCAAATTTACCGAAGGGCACATTTCAAAAGCCGAAGGGCACATTCGGAGGAAAAGGCAAGGGAAGATATCCTTCGGACTTTTTGTCCGAAGGAATTCGGAAGACACAAGGAGGGGCCAAAACAAGAAAAGGAACAAAGACAATGAATTCTTTCGGACTTTGTCTGAAGGAATTCCTTCGAACAAAGGCCCATAGAAAAGCCGACAGAAGAAATCCTGAAGAAAATCGGAAAAGTTACAAGCCAAAGGCAAAGGCAGGAAAAAGAGACCTTCGGACTTTTTGTCCGAAGAAATTCGAAGAAAGGGCCGCGGGAAAAACCCGAAGAAATGTGAAGCCAATAAAGCCGAGAGAAAGAGAAGTCCGAATTAAATTGCCAAGCAGAGAATCCCGAAGGAATAAATGCCAAAGGATGACGTCCCGCTAACCGTCAAATTCTAACTGCGGGAAGTAACCATTGAAACAGGGGTACAGCCAGGGTTCCGAAAGCAAGCCCAATGGAGAAAATATAAACCAGATATAATTAGACTAACACATCCGAATATACAGAACCCCGCCAGAAATAGACATGAACAAGCAGACTAGAGCATGATAAAATACATGCAAGCAAGGGCAATCTTCTAACGCCGTCCAAAGCTTCAGTTGACTGGTTATTAAAGTCTTGCTCATCGCCAGATCATCTCACGCATCTGAGGGTCCAACTCAGCTTCAATCGAAGTGCCAAATTTGAATGTCAAGTTGACTGTTCCAGATTTAGAGTTGACTAATCGTCAAACGCTGCATCCACTAAAAGCTTTCCATGCGAGGAGAATGATCTCTTCGTCCAACTCAGCGTACCAAACGGTTAACTCAGCTTTCAAACGTTACAACTCGGCATCAAGCAGCTCACGAAGTTCTAAAATTGACATTAGCGTGGATTTCCATGCAAAGAAAGGTAGGCGGTTCATAACAAAGACAAGTTCACTTCCTCAAGCACAAGAAACTTCATGCAAAGACAAAAGAAAACATATTTTATTGAAAGGCCAAGTCAGCCTTGAGTTAACTTAAGAAAATCCTTCTCTTCAATTTTCAACGTCAATCTTTGGCCTTTTGTAATTCTCTCTATAAAATGGCTTTCAGCTTGTTTAAAAATCATCCAATATCTCTCTTGGTTAGACCACACTCTGCCATTGGTGAGTTGTGTAACCTCTTCGATCAATAGAAGGACTGTACTTTCAAATTTCAAGTGTTGGCATAGCGCATATTTCATTCAGCAATTTGCATAAGTGGTAGATTTCTCTCCCTTCCCAAATTCTGATTCATACCTAGTTGCTAGATTATCCTTATGCAGGTTGTGTTAAGTGTTCTTTATTGTCTTTTGTTGAAGTTGTAAGTGGATGTTAAGTGGCCGCAAAGTGTCTTTTATCAGACCTCTCTCCATCGTTTTCCCTCAGGTTTTAGTCATTAGATCGAACCTTTTCATGAAATATTTATGCATAAGTGATTGATTAAAGTCTAAGGTCTTCCTTTTCCCTTGATTGTTCAGTGTTCAAGGTTCCAAGTTGAGTGGATCGAACTTCTGGTGTATCACCCTTTTTAGGTAGAATTTTCCTTTTAAATTTCCTTCTCCCTTTTCGATGGTAGTCTGCAGCGTAGAGTAGGGATCCTCATTGATACATCATACAGTAACCAGCGTTCTCTGGAGGTTCTTCTCACCATTGAGGCACCAACCCTCGTGAGAAGATCCCATTGTTTCAGCCGAATAGAGGACTAGCCGTTTCACGCATGTCTTCGATTCAAGGCGCAGCTCTACGTTGACAACAGGACCCTAGACTGCAATATCCAATAACACAATTGCTACATGTTCAGTTTGTGATCAAAAGTTTTATTTAAAATGCCAAATCATCCTTTGCTTTTCAAAATGTGATTGTGGATTTATTCATTATTTATACATAAGTGCATACATGTCAAAAAATAAATCAGATTTCAACAGCGCAACGGATCCATAGAAAGTTGTGGACACTCTAAAGCACAAACATTATCTGTTACTCTGTTGACACCGTTTCTATAAGCGATTGCCACCTGTCCAATCTTTTGAAATATCCCTTTCAAGAAAATGTTGAATTCTGAAATTTTTATTTAATTTTGGAAATTCACATTTACAAACTTAACTAGCACATGCAATTCATAATACTAGAATCCTAAATTGAAATCTTTATTCTAATCAATGATCACATTAAAAAATGCTAAAAGCACTGATAATTGAACAACTGTAACTCAACCAAACCCCGGTATGTTGGAACAATAAATTTTTATTATAAAACCCCTTACAGTTTGATTTTAACAATTGATTGATTCTACGGCAGCATGGGTCACAATTACTCAGCTAAGGAAGGAGAATGACATTGGCAAAATGGGGGATCCCTCCTAGGGCAATGATTTCAGCTACAACAATCACAAAAACCCTCAGTTAGGGCAGTGGCAACAATCCAAGGGATGCGCACAATTCCCACAGGCTATTGTTTGTAGCGCAATTGCAGCCAAAGGGGTAGGGTGGCCCTTGAAAGTTAAAAATTCTTGTTTATATTGCCCCACTGATCCTTACCAAAAAATTTGATACTTGATAACACTTTCAGCCCTAATTAGTGAAAAACTCAGCTTCATTGCTCCAGCAACCCCTTCACATAAATTCTAAAATTGATCAATAGCTTCAGCCAACATAAATTCTAAAAATAATGTCTGCCCAATTGTGATCTTTGTATGAAATCACCAATAATGGGATGAGAGGGTTTTTGTCCTCTAATATCCAATAGAGCCCTGGAGGTTTTTCATCCTCTAGATCTGAATGCAATAAAGGGTGTTCATCCTCAAATGCAAAAGTTGAAAGCAAATACCTAAACTCAAAATAAATGTTATAAACAAGATGATCCCAAATGACCTCCAAGGCCCTCTTTTATAACATTTTTTGTCCCCTTTTCCCAAGTTGGACTCTCACTTTGCTTTAATAGAGTACACTTTATTTTTAGTTTTCTCTTTTCTTTTATTTCTAATAATAATAAAGTAATATTAAGTTGTCAATTTTTGATAAATTAAAAAGTCACTTAGACAATTTAAAAATAATAATTTTATTATTTTTAACTTTATGGGAAAAGGGGACATGATAGTCTGCCCTTCCCAAAGATTGTTTGTCCTTAAGCAATGCCTAAACCATCCTGCAAATACGAGGATCACAAATTATTCTTTTTGATTCTCGTTCAAATGTGAGCATATGTAGTTACTTTGCTTGTTGATCTTCAATTCGTTCTAAAGCTTTCTCAATTGTGCCCAAATCTGTATCTGTAACTTATAGCTTTCTTGGAAGCTTTTCTTCATGGAGAATGAACTCTTCATACCGCTTTTACTACACTACTCTAACTTAATCTTCATATACATCGTTGTTTGCATTGAGTTAATGCTTCTGAAGCCTTGGCTATTTCTTCAATTACCTCTATGCATGTCATTTCAACGTCGTGACATTGGTTGATTCTGATCATATCCGTGTGACCTAAATTTGTAGCATAAAGATTAGTGAAGCCAAATTCCATCTCCACAATTTTATGTTCCTCCACACTACTGCCTTGTAGATTAATTTCAGCTTCTATTTGTGTGTCAGACACCTGTTGCTCTTCATTGATCTCTACAGTTTCTTGTGACTCTAGTTTTTCTTCTTTCTCATGCTCCTCCATCACAACTGGAGAAGTTTTTCCCTTAATTTTTTGTAGATGTTTTGCTTGATTTTCTATCAACTTAACTTTCTTAGCTCTTCTTAGCCATTCATCACACATTTTTTGTGTCTTCATTACATCCTTTGCGTTAGTCTACAATGTAGTTAGTTTCTTTTCAACCACATTCTCTGGTTCCTTTGCAGATAAGATCTCCTTACCTTTGACCTGCATGTTGAATTCAATTTGCTCTTCTATAGATTTTTAAGGTTCAAATTTTAACTTTTTCGTTTTCTTTATTTCTAGCCATGCCCTTAGATCCTTCTAGTATTCTTGCATAGCTTGCAACATCTCTAACATGGATTCTTGCACTGTCCTCATGATTCACAAGTTGGCAAGATCACAACTCAAATACCACTGAAATATCCCTTTCAAGAAAACACTGAATTCTGAAATTTTTATTTAATTCTACAAATTCACATTTACAGATTGAACTAGCACATGCAACTTAGAATACCAGAATCCTAAATTGAAATTTTTATTCTACTGAATGATTGCATTAAAAAATGTTGAAGGTATTGATAATTGAACAACTGTAACTCAGCCAAACCCCAATATGCTAGAATAAAAAAAAATTATTATAAAACCCCTTATAGTTTGATTCTAACATTCGATTGATGCTACGACAACATGGATCGTAGTTACACAGCTGAGGAAGGAGAATGACAGCTGGCAGAATGGGGCAATCCCTCCTAGCACAGCGATTTCAGCTATAGAAGTAAAAAAAAAAACCTTAGTGCAGTAGCAAGAGTCCAAGGGTTGCAAAGAAGTCCCACAGGCTGTTGTTTGTGGTGCGATTGCAGCCAAAGGGGTAGGGTGGCCCTTGAAAGGCTGAAATTCTGATTTATATTGCCTCGCTGATCCTTACCAAAAATTCTGAAACTTGATAACATTTTCAACCCTGGTTAGTGAAAAACTTTGTTTCGTTGCTCCAACAACCCCTTCACATAAATTCTATAATTGATCATTAACTTCAGCCAACACAAATTTTGAATATAACCTGATTGTTTGCCCAATTGTGATCTCTATATGAAATCACCAATGATGGGGTGGGAGGGTTTTTGTCCTCTAATCTCTGATAGAAACCTAGAAGGTTTTCATCCTCTAGATCTGCATGCAATGGAGGGTTTTCGTCCTCAAATGCAGAAGTTAGAAGCAAATGCCTTTACTAAAAATAGATGTAATAAACAAGGTGATCCCAAATGACCCCCAAGGCCCTCTTTTATAACTTCTACTTTACTTTAATAAAGTACACTTTTTATTTTTAGTTCTCTTTTCTTTTATTTCTAATAATAATAAAGTAATATTAAGTTGTCATTTTTTAATAGAATAAAAAGTAAGTCACTTAGTTTAAAATATTGACTTTATTATTTTTCACTTTATGGGAAAAAGGGGACATGACATCTTTATTTGCAACTTTATTAAAGTTGTATGTTTATTAATATATGTTTTGATCGTGGCTTATGTTTTATATGTTTATGCACAGGGAAAAGTATTAAAGCGAACCCATTAAAAACATAAAGTGGATTTTAAACCTCAACGCATCCGCAGACCTCATTCAAGCTAAAAACAATTTCATGGACTCCATTGCTATGAGACAATCATAAGAGGCCACATGTGCACAATAAAGTAAAGAAGTGACAAAGGTTCACAGCTCAGGGAATGATTCATTACACAGGGTTTTCCACATTACCATAGCAAATGTCACAAGAAGATAAAGCAAAATCAATAAACCCACAGATTCGTGGATTGTGCTTAAAGTCATTTAAAGAGTTAAACCGACCCCATGAACTCCATTAAGTCGTGGCCACTTGCTCTCGAAATGCAACTATGAAATTCAGGATCGTTGTGAACTTAATTGCAGTTAACATTCACCATCTCCCCTATTGCACATTCTACTTGCTTTGTTCTCTTCAAAAAACGCTTTGTGTGTAATTTCAGCCTTCAGTGAAATTAATCAAGATGGGGTCACCCATGAACTATATTAATGTATTAATTTGTGTATCATTTTAATTCTGAATCCAATTTTTCATTTGAATTTGAATGGCCTTTGTGTGTTAAATATTGCTCATTTTTCAATGTTGTGAATTGTTGTGAACTAGCAATAAGCATCAAATTTAGTTGCTATGGCATTAGTGAACAGTGAGCCTATGGAGAATCTTGTTTGTCCACGAGTCACCATCACAGAGTGCATGTAGTCTTCTATTCTTTTTTATGTTCATTGCAGATGCATTAGATATTAGATTCTGCTTTAATGTTTATTCAACATCAAAGACATTTGTCTTTATGTCTATCGTGGCCACGTGGGGAGGTTTGTCTAATATGTCTTCTTGAATTTCAAATCCTTATCACATTTCACCTTTTAGTGTTCAATCCAAGCAGTACACATGGAACCTTCTTAATGGCTTGTACTCATGGAGTCATGCAGTTCTTAATGATTTTTGTACGGTCTGTGGATCCATGGAATCTTTAATTCCACTTAATAATCTTTTGATGTTCAAACCCTTTATGCCCAAACCTTCACTTTATATTTCTCATGGCCACGTGAAGTCATCGCAAAAAGCATCCTCGATAGCTTTTGACTTTTCATCATCTATTTGGAGTATGACTAGTGGCAGCCGCTAACTGCAACATAGCCACAGAGTCACAAGAATCCAATGTTCACCAAATGACTCGTTCAAGTCCGTGGAACCGTTGTTTTATGGATTTCATTTCATATTCCTTTCACATCCACCCATTACCAGCACATAATAATAAACAAGTCAGAATTATATTCATTAAAAATATTAATAAAACATATATTTATAAATTAAATAAAATTGTAACATCATTGAAGCCACGTGTTAATCATGCAGTCACAAAGTCACATAGTTCTTTTATTTCTCACCATGGCTATAATGGAATCCGTGGATCCGTTAGACTTTAGATTCCACTTTATAATTCGAACACGTCTATTAGTTACTTGCATGCACTGCACACTAAATAAACAATAAAAAAATTTAATTGAAACATAAAAATAATGTGTAATCACCAAAAGTGACTTTTAAACAAGGGATACTTGGCGCTCCCAAGGGAGTCACAGAATTGGCAAAGGTCACGGAGTACATCTCACAACTCAGACAAGGATGCATTACACAACATTTTTCCATGGAGGTTTTTTTATTTCAAAGCTAAAAGTGACTTATGTTGGCTTTCCGCACCTTTGCACGTTGTATTTGTAGTGGCCATGACAAAATCTGAGCGATGCATCAATCAACAACAATTATTGTTGATTTCCAAAGCTTCTACCAACTTCAAAAGTAGCAATGGCAATTCAATGCACACAACCTATAAATTTTTTTTTTTTTTTTTTTAAATTTATATACGATTGCATTTAAATGAAAGGAAAACATAGTTATAAAAAATAATTTTAAAAAAAAAAAAAACATACAAAAAAGTCAATGAATTTGATGGAGACATTTTTTCCCCCATTTTTTGGTCTGACAAATACTTGAATTTAGCCAAGGAATTAGTAGTCATTGTCCTCTAGCCAACACAAAACTAAAAAAGTAATCTTTTCCAATTTTTTCATTTTCCAAAATACAATGTTTATTGCAAAGAATGTTAAAACTTTAGAATGTGGGAAAATATTTGCTAGCACATTTTCCAATGCAAGTTAATACGAAGAGGTGATTCCAATAGATACTTGCACAACAGGTACTAAAAAATGGGGTGTAGTTTTCAATCATTGAACAACAATAGCTCTCGATAAGATAGAGAGTGACACCAATCTCATGGAACAAGGCTACACACAAGGTTCTTTCAATTGTATGAATCAGAGGAAAGGAAGCAACTACGTAGCAAAAAATCTTGATAGGATGTTTCTTTCTAAAAAATGGAATGTAACAGATAAAAGGATCAAAGCAAGAGTCTGTGACACAACAATGTCTAATGACAAGTCCATTGTCTTACACAACACCCATCAATAGCCTCCAAAAAAACACCCATTGATCAAGTTCGAACCCATCTAGATAGAGTAATGGCGGACAAATGCCTTGGACTATGTCAGATGTACAAATTTGTTAGTATGCTAAAATGCATCAAAGGAAAAATAAAGCAGTAGCAAAGAGCGGAGATGTGCAACCTCAATTCTCAAACTGCTCACATTAATTAGAGACTTGTCCGGAATACAAGTCCAAATCAGCACCCAAGGGTATAGTGCCAACATATGGTACAAAGAACAAGAAGAAATCCATGCGAACTTCAAAAGGTAGAATAAATACGCTAACAACAAAAATCCAAAGATAAATGCATTAAATCCATGGATTCCATCACCAAAGTCTTGCATGCAACAACTCAAAACAAAAAACAGAGGAACATAGAGCAAAGGCTACAAACAGACAGTGGGCATTATATCAAGGTCCAAGCTGAGATGATTTCCTATGCTTCTAACTTCTACCAAGAACTTCTCAATGAGCCCACCAATGTTACTACCAATACATATGCTACTAATGAAACCCATCACAGAAGAAGAGCTCAAAGGAGTTGTTTTCCCTGTTCATCCTAGAAGAGGAAGCTACAAACAATAAGCAAATGCTGCAATGTAATGTCCCCTTTAGGGATATTTTGTTTCAATCACTCCAGACACCAAAAATGAATTTTCAAATTTTTCCTCAAACCCTAGCACGCTGAAATAACAAATATTGTTGTAGATTACCTTGAAATTAGCTCCAAAATGTTATTTCAAATCTCTAAAAAATAGCAGAAAATATATTATTTTATGTGCCAAATAAACAACCAAGAACCTGATTTTTTGGTGAAGTATAGAGCTGGAAATTTTATGAAAAAATTCATAATATTAGTGTCGCTGATCCACACTATCAAATTGCATCCAAAAGACCCCAAAGTGGGTCGCCAACCTCCACAGTCTGGCCGCTCCCCTTGTGGGTGTATGCAGCCCTCCAAAATATGATTCACTGCCCTAGAACAGCCCTTCTATGCAATTGCCAAGCTCCTCCAATGGTTCACCCACCTGCAAAGTCACACTTGGTGTTGAAAACACCTTTTTCATGTCAATTCTGCTCAATGCAACTTCATGATGAAGTTGCCCTAGGTCTGAAATTCAACGGTTTTCGTCCTCGATTCAACTCCCTTGAAGGGTTTCCATCCTCCAAGTGCAAGCCCAGCTTTTCGTGCTTAGACTCCAAAAAAATAGTTATCCAAAAATGTCATGAACATCTCCAAATGATCCTCCTTTTGCCTTATACAGTCTTCCCAATTGAAATGCCCAAAATTGGGAAGGCAGAGTAGCTTTAGAATCTTAAAAGACCCTTCCCTTATGATCTTTTTTAAAAATCACTAAAACAAACAAAACCATTAAAGGTCCCCTTTTAAGTGAACTAAAAACATAGTATCTTTTTAGAAAAAGTGCAAATAAGACTCAAGTGTTCCCCTTCTCTCTATTTGCCCCTTAGCTTATTGGTAAACAATTTTTAAACTAAGGGTCTTCATGTCTCAACTTGAAAATGGGGACATGACAATTCTCCCTTCCCAACATTGCTTGTCCTCAAGCAATTGCAAGCTAGGATGTTGAAGGATGGCTGCCCCTTCCCAAGTAGCATCTTCAAAAGGTAAATCCTTCCAATGAACCAAGTATTCCATGATGACCCTGTTTCTAAGCTCTCTCCATCACCTTTACAGTTGAATCCGGAATTAGAACAAGCTTACCCTCTTCATCAAGAGGTGGTAGATCTATAGAGGGAATAATGTGCTGCCCAAGTGCCTTCTTCAAGCAAGAAACATGAAAAACATTGTGAATCTTGTTATTTTCCGATAGCTCTAACTCATAAGCAACTTCACCCACCTTCCTTAAAATTTTGTAGGGGCCATAAAACTGAGGTTTTAGCTTTCCCGTCCCACTTTGTTTGATAGAAGATTGCCTATAGGGCTGCAATCTTAGGAAAACCATGTCATTTACCTCAAAATGTCTTTCCTTTCGTTGCATATTGAAATAGATTTTTTCTTGGTTTTGAGCTTGTTGTAGGTTCCTTTTTGATTGATCTAAAATTTATGTGCATTCTTCGACCAAATCAGCAGCCTCGGGTACTCTACTATCACTCCAAATTAGATCAAGGAAAGAAAAAGCTTCATAACCATATAATGCCTTGAAAGGAGACATACCTATTGACATATGGTATGTGGTGTTGTAGCAAAATTCAGCCATGTATAACCATTTATTCTATACCTTTTGCTGCTCCGAAACATAATTTTAAAGATATCCCTCTATCCATTTATTCACAAATTCACATATTGCCTATCCGTTTGAAGGTGGTAGTTAGTGTTTGGAGTCAATTGGGTGCCAACCAAATGGAAGAGATCTTGCCAAAAGAGGCTCATAAACCAGCTGTCCCTGTCACTAGTGTCACCGCATTTGCCGAATTTCATGTTAGAAATTCGAAATTCGTCAAACTTCACGCACCTGTAAAAAAATCGTTAAAATTCGTGATTTAATTCGTGGGAATAAAAATCATTAAACAATAGCAATTTAGGCCTACAAATCGTGAATTATGGCTAAAAATTGCGATTCAAAACTAAAAAATGTGATTTAGGGTTAGAAATCATGATTTAGGGTTCAACGCAAGGCCAAGTTGTGCGTGCGGCTCTTGCAAGTCAGAAGACGCTGCTAACAGCTAAATTTGCTTGTCTACGAAATCGTCGTTTAATTGCCTAAAAGCTTCCATCAAGCTATGATTTACTTCCACTTGATTAAATGCTCGACGTAAATTTTTTTGCTGTCATCGTTGTTAAAATTCGCTATCATTGTTGTTATAGAATAATGTTTCGAATTTTTCGGTGTCAAGCTATATTAATAGTTTGAAATTTTCAAGATCCTAAATGTTATAGTCATTCCTTGTTCGCTATATTAATATTATAACTATAATATTATTATAATATAATATGTTTCGAATTTTTGCTATGTATTTATTTTAGAGACTAAACTGTATTATGCTAATATTATAGTTATATAATATTATTATGATTTATACTATTATAATATTACAATACATAATATTATTTTTATAGTTTATAATATAATATAAAAAATTATTATTATATATAATATATTTATAGTTATTTTCATAGTTTATAATATAATATTATAATGTAGAATATAAAAATATTATGTATAATATATTTACATTTATATTTTATATTTAAAAAAAATAAGAATATCTTTGTTCGCCGAATTTAATCACAAATTTTATCTTAAATTTTTTAGTTTTGATTTTTTTCTTCAACGAATTCAAACGCTAATTCGAATGCAATGACTATGCCTATCACTAACAATGTTTTTGGGTAATCCATGAAGCTTGAACACCTCTTTGAAGAACAAATCAACCACCATAGGAGCATTACAATGGGTTGGTAATGCAAAAAAATGAGCAAATTTGGTGAGTCTATCCACCACAACCATTATGAAATTTTTACCTTGAGTCAAAGGTAACCCTGTGATGAAGTCCATCGATATTCTCTCCCATTTTTGTTGAGGAATGGGTAGAGGTTGAACAAGACCAGCTGGAAATGTGTGCTCCCCCTTTTTATGTTGACAAACAATGCATTCCCTAACATAGTGACGCACTTCATTTTTTAGACCCTTCCAATAGAACCTCTTACCTCTTTGTAGGTCTTGAAATATCCTTGATGCCCCGCCATAGGTGCATCATGAACAGCCCTGAAGATATGAGTCTTAAGCTTGGATTTTGGTGTCAAATAAATTATGTTTTTGTATAAAATCAGACCATCCACCACTACATACCTCTTATCATTCATGCTCCCTTCCATCACAGTTGTAGCTAAGGTATCTTTGAAATATTTTGCGGTTAGGACAGCCTTCCAATCCGTTGTAATACCACTCATAGCACACATAAGAGGCTTCTTAAACAACACATCAGCCACCACATTGTTTTTTTATTTCATATATTCAATGTCAAAATCATAAGATTGCAACCTGCTCACCCATTTTTGTTGCCTATCGTTCAAATCAACTTGTGTGAGAAAATATTTTAAATTATTATGATTGGTTTTCACAATAAATTTCCCACAAATCAAGTATTGGCAAAATTTAGCCAAAGCATGCATAATGGCTAACATTTCCTTATCATAAATTGAAAATTTCCTCACTTTCCTTGAGTTTCCTGCTTTCAAAAGCAATTGGGTTCCCCTTTTGCATTAGGACAGCCCCTATACCTTCACCTGAACCATCACATTCCAATACAAATGGAATAGTGAAATCCAGAACAGCCAAGACGGGGCAAGAACTCATGATTTATTTTAGCTTTTCAAATACCTCCAAGGCTGTTTTTGACCAACTGAAAGCACCTTTCTTTGTCAAATTTGTGAGGGGGCAGCAAGTTGAGAGAAATCCTTCACAAACCTCCTGTAGTAACTGCATAATCCCAAGAAACCCCTCAATTGCTTGAGAGTAGTAGGGGTTGGCCAATCCAAAATGGCTTGAATTTTTTGTTGGTCTACATGAACTCCTTGGGAATTGATCACATGCCCCAAATACAAAATTTCAGAAGTAGCAAATTCACATTTTGATTTTTTTGCAAAGAGTGTTTGCTGTTCCAATACCCCTAAAACTGTGTCCAAATGGTGCAAGTGCTCCTCCCATGTCTTGCTATACACAAAAATGTTATCAAAGAAAACCAAAACAAATTTTCCTAAGTATTGCCTGAATATATGATTCATGCAAGATTGGAATGTAGCGGGAGCATTTGTTAATCCAAAAGGCATCACTAAAAATTCATAGTGCCCATAATGACCCTTGAAAATAGTTTTCTACACATCTTCATCTCTTACCCGGATTTGATGGTACCCTGTTTTCAAGTCAATCTTGGAGAAGAAAACCGATCCATGTAACTCATCAATAAGCTCATCAATCCTAAGTATGGGGTACCTATTTTTTATTGTTTTCTTATTTAGCAACCTATAATCAATGCAAATCCTCATAGATCCATCTTCCTTCTTCACAAGCAATACCGAACAAGCGAAGGGACTGAAACTAGATCTTATGTGACCCATATCAAGAAGTTCGTGAATAGCTTTCTCTATTTCTTCTTTGAAAAATCCTTGGATGGCAGTAAGGAGTAGTAATTACCGCTTTAGCACCTTGTTCCAACTCAATGATATGCTCAAATCCTGGCGGTAAGTAGTAATTACCGCTTTAGTACCTTGTTCCAACTCAATGATATGCTCAAATCCTTTATCCGGGGGCAGCCCCTGAGGAATGTCACCAAACACCTTAGCATGCTTATCAAGAATGAACTGAACATCCTTATAAATAGGTGGTTGTCCCAAATCAGCCTTCATATCCTTAACAAAACACTTTGCTGCCCATATAACCTGCCCTTTGTTGAAAGCTCTTTCCATTCTTTTTGAGGTCACAACCAAGGGTGCCCCATTGCTTAATCCTTGAATTTTCATTTCCTTGCTATTTTGTATTCCAGCTTCATGGTTTGAAGGTTTTGTGTGTGTTCTCCAAGGAAGTGCAACCATTGAACCCCCAAAATTACATCCACCTATCCGCTATCAATCATGTGGAATTCTCCTTCAACCTTTTGCTTACACAAGGTGAGTTTCAAATCTGAAATCTTATGATGACAAGGAATAGAAATTCCATCTCCAAGAGTTACCTTGAAACCCTCAAAAGAAATAGTGTTCAAACCACAACTTGTAGCCAATCTTTTGTCAACAAAATTATGTGTAGGCCCATTATCTATGAGTATAGTGACCTTTTTGCCTTGCAAAACTCCTCTAGCCTTGAATGGGTGGCAGTTAGGAATCCCTGTTATTGTTGCTAGGGTGCCCATCTTGCCTTCATCAATATTTGTAGCTTGCTCTACTGTTTTAAGGACTGTTTTAGATTTTTCCATACTGCTGTCACTTGTTTGCAGTCCTTACAATGGTCCTCTCTTTGGCTGGAAATTCATTTTTTTATGTGGGAAGGTCTTTGAACTCACTTGCAGCCTCTTTGGATGCCTTTCTCCTTGCTGAAAATCTCTTTTTTCCTGCACATTTGGGTCTATTTTGTCAATTTCTGAATTAACTCCCTAGGCTGCCTTGCCTTCATCCCTTCCTCATGCTCCATACAAGGTACATTGCTGTTTTTAGGCCTTAGGAAGGGTAGATTTTGCACAAAAGGGGCTGCGAACTCACAATCTTGGGCTCTTTTGATAGCCATTTGTAAAGAAGGGGGGTTAAAAGTCTTAACCAATCCCTTGAGAGATGGAGATAATCTTTCAATGAACCATGTTGTGAGTCTGTTCTCTGAAACATCATTAACCAAGGTGGATATCCTTTGGAATTCTTCAATGTAATTTTCTAAAGATTGTCCTTGTTACAAGTGAGCCAAATCTCGGATATGCAAGTCCAAATCTGCCTTTTCAAATTTATCAATGACTTTATTTCGGAATTCCTCATAGGTGTCAATGGTGTCGTGTCCTAGCGTTATCAACCCTTGGTGCCACCATTCATGGGCAGCTCTCTCTAAATGTAAAATAATTAATGACAAGACATCATTTTCCTACAATTTATGCAATAAAAAATAAGTATCCACCTTACTGATCCAAGCCTAGATAAATTATTTGTAGCACCATCAAAAGTAGGTAGGGTAACCTTCCCTATCTCTTCGTTCCACTCTACATGGCTGTCCCACCCTTTGTTGGAACCTCCTCTGTCTTTTTTCCAAGTGACATACCCAGTAAAGTTCATCTCCTTCCAAAAAGAGGGTGGATAAGTCATATATTCTCCATATAATGCTAACAAATCAGCTTTGTAGGAAGGTTTTTCCTTCTCTTTCCCTGAAGTGGCTTCCTTTGGGAGAACCTTAGGCTTAGGTATGGATCCCATGCCCATATCCACGGTGTTGCTTGCCGAACCCTGCTCTTTATCTCCCCTCATATCCTTCATTGTTTGAAGGAATTCTCTATGAGTTCTCTCATCTCTTTTTGTGCCCAAGCTAACCTCTCAAGCCTAGCCTTGTCCATGTCATTGATTGACATGTAACCCTTGTTTCCCACAACTAGCCAAAAAATTGGCTCTGAGACCACTGTAATGTCCCCTTTAGGGATATTTTGTTAAACAAGAAATTATTCAATCATTCCAACAACAAAATATGCATTTTCAGATTTTTCCTCAAACCCTAGCAAGCTGAAATAACAAATACTGTTGTAGATTAACTTGAAATTAGCTCTAAAATATTATTTCAAATCTCCAAAAAATAGCAGAAAATATATTAATTTATTTGCCAAATAACCAGCCAAGAACCTAATTTTTTGGTAAGTATAGAGCTGGAAATTTTATGAAAAAATTCAGAATATTAGTGTGGCTGATCCACACTATCAAATTGCATCCAAAAGACCCCAAAGTGGGTCACCAAACTCCACAGTTTGGTCGCTGCCCTTGTGGGTGTATGCAGCCCTCCAAAATATGATTCACTGCCCTAAAACAACCCTTCTATGCAATCGCCAAGCTCCTCCAATGGTTTGCCCACCTGCAAAGTCACACTTAGTGTTGAAAACACCTTTCTGATGTCAATTTTGCTCAATGCAACTTCGTGATGAAGTTGCCCTAGGTCTGAAATTCAAGGGTATTCGTCCTTGATTCAACTCCCTTGAAGGGTTTCCATCCTCCAAGTGAAAGCCCAGCTTTTCATGCTTAGACTTCAAGAAAAGAGTTATCCAAAAATGTCATAAAACTCTCCAAATGATCCTCCTTTTACCTTATATAGTTTTCCCAATTGAAGCGCCCAAAATTGGTAAGGGAGAATAACTTTAGAATCTTCAAAGGCCCTTCCCTTATGATCTTTTTTATAAGTCACTTAAACAAACAAGAACCTTAAAGGTCCCCTTTTAAGTGAACTAAAAACATAAAGTATCTTTTTAGGAAAAGTGCAAATAAGACTCAAGTGTTCCCCATCTCTCTATTCACCCCTTAGCTTATTGGGAAATAATTTTTAAGCTAAGGGTCTTCATGTCTCAACTTGAAAAGGGGGACATGACATTCAACAATTGAATTGCACAAAATTGATTATTATTCCCAAAATCAACAAAGGACACAAATTAGAACAATTCTCTTTGCAAATGACTTATAAAATCATCTCAAAGCTAATAGCCAACAGACTTGAATCCCATCTCCAAATGTTCATTTCTCCTTCCAAATCAGCAATTGTTCAAGGAAGGAAGATAGTGGATAACATCATAATTGTTCAACAAAAATTTCATTCATTAAAGACATATAAAAGGTCAGGGTCAACGATTGAACCAAACATCTCAAAGGCCTTTGATAGATGTAATTGTAAGCTAAAACGGAGGACCCTATCAAGTTTTGGCTTTGGTGATCAGATTATTCCGTGGATTAGTAGCTGCATATGTCCACCCATACAATGGCTCTAAATGGTGAAACAAGTCAGCCCTTCAACTCCACCCGCAGATTACACCAAGGAGATCCTCTTAGTCTGACAATATTTATCCTAACGTGAGAATCTCCACAGAGCCATACAACATGCTAAAGACGAAAGAAAAATTCATGGCATCGCTGCCAACAAAGGTGGACAGAGGTACATTTTCATTTTTCTGATGACAGACCCTTTTGTTTTTTTCACTTGTAAAAAAAGGAAATTGTACAGATAAAGGATATCCTAACAACCTTCCAAGAGGCATCAGAGCAACAAGTAAACAATGCAAAATCCAATATTTTCTTCATCAACATCTCAACAAGGAAAAAAACAAGGCATTCTTTGTGCAATACTATTCACTAAAGGGCATTTTCCTACTACTTATCTAGGCTTCCCTCTTCATCTCAAAAAAGCCACAAGCTTACGGGATAACACGATTTCAACAATCAGACCCAAATTTTCCAATTGGACAAATAGATGGCTCAGCTTTGTAGGGAGAATTCAGATGATCAAAGAAGTTCTACAAGCTGTCTGGATTTATAGACTCTCCTTAATCCCTCTACCACACATGGTGGCAAATCAAATAATGCAGACATTAAGGAACTCTATGGCAAGGGACAAAGGATCGATTCAAATACCCACTTGTCACTTGGAACCTAAAAAACAAGGCAAAAAAAGAGGTTTGAACATCAAAAATCAAGAATTGTTTAATCAGGCATTGGCAATGAAAGATGCATGGCATTTTTAGCATGAAAAGGATATGCCATGTGAGACTATACTGATGGAAAAAATATCAAGTTCATACAACACCATTCTCAGTGCAAAATCCACCCAAGAGAATGGTGGAAACATTCAAGCATATATATGAAGGAATTCAAAAAATTCAACCACGTCTCAGTTGAAAAATATAAAATGTGACAAATGTCCCATTCTGGAATTTTGGATGGAATGGACAGCCTCCTCTCTCCATCCACAATGATCATGTTTTCCAGGCTATTCTTCAAGCAAAAAGGTATATTACAGTGGCTGATTATTGCCCATCAAACCAGCAATGAAATAATGAATGAACATCTCCCTTCGAACAAAAATTGAATCCAGGTTTCAAGGACAGAGTGCACAACTGCAGGAGAAATTCCATCCACGCCCAATATTCCATACCATAAAATAAGACAAAATGGTATTGCCATTCACCAACACAGGGGAGGTTACAGTGACTTCAGCCTATCAAGTGCTGAATCAACACAATAATAATCATAGCACAAAGTAGAATCCCATATGGGACAGCAGGGATTGGCCTAAATTAAAAGACTTCTTATGGCTGGTCAAACATTAAGAAAATCTCACAACAGATAACTTTCAGCACTGGGGATTTATAGGCCCCTCCATATGTCCTAATTGTAATCAAACCGACGAAACAATTCAGTGTCTTTTCATTACATGCACAATGGTTGTAACAACTTGGGGCAAGGTGGATTCTTGGTTTCATCAGCAGGGAAGGAAAATATATACAATCAATCAGGCCATGCAAAAGTGGACACAATTCTCAACAGATATGCCTATGATCAAACAACTAACACAAACAGAAATGAAAGAAATTTGCATGTCTTTAATAAAGAAAAGAGAACTATTAGAAGCATTACCAGAAAGCAAATATTTGTAGTACTTCTCTAGTTATGTAAAGGAAAAAGAAGGCAATGTGAACTCTTCATGTATGGAAGATTGTTGGACAGTGAAGAAATGGAATATCCCTTATCATTTCAAAACGAAATAGCTTTGAATTTTAGTACTTCTCTAGTTATGTAAAGGAAAAAGAAGGCAATGTGAACTCTTCATGTATGGAAGATTGTTGGACAGTGAAGAAATGGAATATCCCTTATCATTTCAAAACGAAATAGCTTTTAATCAATGCTAGAGTGAATTGGAAAAATCCACCAATAGGTTTGCACAAACTTAATTTTGATGGAGTAGCAAAAAAAACAATTTGTGCCATGCAAATATTGGAGGACTCATCAAAGATGCACAGGGTTACTATTGTCAAGCTTATGCACATTACATAGGGACTCAAACTAACAACTATGCATAACTTCCTGTTCCCAGTATGGAATCCAAACAGCGAACTTGTCCCCTATAAAAAATCTAATTATTGACGGCAACTCAAATCATAATTAATATGATTACACGGGCAGTTCAATTCCACCAAAACAAAAAGGGCAGACTTAATACCTCATCAAGTAGAAAATGTCTAGTATCATTCAAAAAATTGTGGAAATTTTTTGGGCATTTGATCAAACAACTCTTCAACACTGGCAAAGGAAAGGCAACAAGGTGGCAGACAAGCTTGCAAATTTGGCTATCACATCATATCAAAAGCAAAAACCCAAACTCTTCATTGCTTCAGACCCTCTCCCCCACAACATAATGCAACTAGTAGACTTAGAGCAAACTACAAAAGACGCCCAATCCGATGATTAACACAAATAGACAACAGTCTTGAAGGACAAGAACTCTCTATGAAGTGTATAGGGATGTGAAGCCCTTTCATACTTATTGTGGGAACTTTTCACCTTTTTTAAATTTAAATCTTATGGGGCCTTTGAATTGGCATTTTAATTTTTCAATCACTTTTCATCCACCTCAAATCACTTCATTTTTTCACGCTAGGTTTCCACTCACTCTCACCATCCCCACGACCCATGCTATTGCCCCATACTTTTTAACCCTCATATTCCCCACTTCACCTATACCCCATGCCCCCCTAAACAACCTTCTTATTTTCCCATCAAAAGTAGATATCACACTCATGTCACCATGTGTTTGATCTGTCTTATTCCTTATCTGCAGTGTCACCAATCCCCACACCCACCGACATCATCAAGGGTCAGGTATGCAACTCTTTTTTTCCCATCTCCATGTCCTTCATGGTTTTAAAGTGTTGCACTGTTCATAACACTATACATAACACCATGAGCACAAAAATAAAAAACCAGTAGTCGAGAACACATATGGCACAGCTTTTCTACTCTATGCAACTTTCTATTACCAACTGAGAGCATTTACAAGGATGTTCAAAAAGGCACAATCTTGCTTTTCTGAATATATGATTCTAAGAATGTTTGCTACTTTCATTTGATCGCCATCTAAAATGATCTCATTCTTTAAACCCAAATTGAAAACAACAAACACATGCGATATGGAATAATGGGAGGCATGGGAACAAAGGGAATGACAACATGTGCATTTAGAGAGGAGTTGGTAAAAAGCGCACTAGATACAACAAAGCCAAACGCCTAAACATCAGACCAATAATCCTTCCATCAAGCCATTCTCACAACAACAATTAATTCAAATAGGACGGTTTATGAGATTTACCAAAACCTATATGATCTCATATAGTCAAATCAAGATCATTCTAGCAAAATTCACCTAAATCTTTTAGCTGTCAGCAAACTTAGGCTCAGAAAAAAGGCGTCCTAATATTATAAATACAAGGAAGAAATGTGCAAAAAATGGGAACAACAACAAAGAACTAAAAGTTTACAAAAGAGAAAGAAGGAGAAATAAATCAGCCCCAACAAATTCACATGAAGACTACTCACCAAATGCTCATCCATGTAGAAGATGATGAAGTCACCAGCATTGAGGGAAACTTCCACAGAAAGGACAACACTCAAAAAGGTCCTCATCCTCATACTCATCACAGCTGGTCTCAGGAAATGGACCTGACAAAGGTAAAGGACTCCACTCTTGCCTCTTAACATTTCTCATGTGAAAAAACCTGTTCATGCTAGAACTCCTAAGGGAGTTCATGTCCTTTTAGGGGAAGTTTATAGTCAAATAATGATTAAAATTCGATCATCGCTTAATCCTTTCTTCAAAAGACTTGGCCTCAACCCTGAGATGATTAATATTCATAGGACATTATGCTTGACAACCCCTACTCACAGTCTCCCTCACGTTGAACTCCCCCAATTTACCCTTGAAGGTGTTGCTTACAAACCCACTCCTTCCCATGTCAAGAGGAAGTCAATGCATTTAAGTCACACAATGGAAAATTTGGGCTATCCATCTATCTCTCATACCAGTTTCAAATCCAAGGATGAGGACCTTCTACAACAATGCTCGATAATTCTGCCATAATAAAAAATCTTGGGCAAATCCTAGAGTACAAAGGAGTGCATAATCCCTACATGGAAACAACCGTTTATAGGTTGCTTCAAATCACACTAAATCATAATGAAAGAATTGAAACCCTCCAGATGTGTGGAGCATTTAGGCAATATTGTGGAAAAGAAAGAAAATATAACGGATGCAATCAATGCTATAATGCTCACTGAATCAGCTAAATGCAGAATTGAACCTACAATCTTTGAGATGACACAGCCCACCCCTCTAGCAAAGAGACAGGCCACCTATGCATAGATCTATAATGAAGACAATAAAAACAAAACTGCATGGAGACAATCAAATCCCACACATCAAGCCCCCTGCTCAAACAAAGCATGGGCTGCTCGCTCTTCTCAGAAGGAAGTTTGCTAATTCAGCATAACACATGATAACTGATCACTATAACTGCTATGAAGTTGTATTTTTTTGGGTCTTGATGATGTAAAAAATGTTTCATATGGCCACTTCGTGGTGCTAGTACTTTCTAAGTTCTCCTTGTTCGTGGTGTTAGTGCTTTCTAAGTTCTCCTTGTTCGTGGTCTTAGTACTTTCTCAGTTCTCCTTGTTTCCACCTTCTCTTGGTATGGTTTGAGTTTGGGTGGCCTATTCTCTAAGAGGCATCCATGATTGTTACCTTTTTTCCATATATATAAAGTTTACCTTTTTATTTAAAAAAAGAGAACTGAGAGAGTGCAAGCCTTGGTGGTGAGATCTGTGATGCTAAGGGTTACATATACTACTCATATTAGAGGCTAATGTGAGGCCTACACAATCAGCATGGATCCTAAAATTGAAGATGCTAGGTGCTACCTTTCTATAGGACCTGCTAAAATAGTTTCATATGTGTAACACAATTTATAATACGAGTTTGGAATCCATACGAAAGATGAAGCTCATGCACTCTACATGAACTCCACAAAATAGAATGAATAAATATTTAATTTAAAAACAAATCAAGACTTTTGATTTGAAAAGTAAATAGCTTCATAGAGATCAAATACATACATACCCATCAACTTAAGCATTGACTAAGAAAATATACAACAAATACTAATAATTGATCCATAATAATAAAATAACGAAATACTGGAAATTTCACAAGAATGGCTTGGTTCACTCCACGGATGCATAACATCTCAAATTAAATAGTAAATAATCAAATGCGTAATATGTCCAACATATAATTTGCTCATAGGTTCTTATATCTAGAAATTCATTTGCATATGCAAGCCCTCTCTCTCCAACAAACTCACATGGGAAATTAGAGTGGCACTAAGGCTGTATTTCGGGAAGATTCATGCTTTGGGGGCAAAGCTATTGGAAATTTCCCAGAGTAAGCATAAACAAAATACTCCCTAGCATTTGGGAACTAAGGATTGTCATTACAGGGAAATAAGAAAGAATTAGGGGATTATAAAGGTAAAGTAGAAGGACCATCCAATGCCACTATCCCAAAAGAACAAAAAAGAAGACTTACTTTGATAACCTTCCAGACATCCTAAGATGGTAGGAAGCAAATCAGTTTCTCATCAGATGAATCTCGAGTATACATTAATAGTCCCCCATATCACCCTGTAGTTGAAATGGCCAACATAATAGATATGATAAGTATGGGCTACCCAAAGCAAGCTCTTTCCTTTGGTTAGTTGTCTTGAGGGAAATTCCCACTATAAAACAACTAAGGTAAATGGACCTTCAAGGCCTATCTAGCTATGTCATGTGCAATCACATTATAGAGTCCACTAACCATATTTCATTCATTGCAACTATGCATCAAAAATTTAGACATGGATCCTTGACCACTTTGGGTGGTACTAAGCATGGTTGGAGAACCTCAAATCTTTCATCCCGTCTTGTCCATGCCTAAGCAAGTCATAATTCATAAAACCCCTATGCAAAGCCACTCCAACCATTGTCATTTGGAATATCTAGCTTGAACATAATTCCAAGATCTTTTATGACAATAGCCAAAATTGGAAACAGTGCACAACTAGAATTTAAATTGTTGTCTCAATATTACTCGATGCCCAAACCAAACACCTTAAACCCAAGCTAGCAAAGAGGGATAGTGATCAACTGAAAAGATGGCCATTGTTAAACCCTCCCCCAGATAATGGGGGTTGTTTGTTGAGAGCTAAAATACGATTAGTGAAGTGCTCCTACCCATGGCAGATTGAAATTAAATTTTGATGCCACTTCCAAAGGTAACCCTAGTTGTGCAGGACCAAGATGCCTGATTAAAGAGGAATATTTTAGGTGTCTAGTTTTAGAGTTATAAAACCCATTTTATCAAGACCATTGAGTTAGCAATATTTGTGGTATGCCCTTGTGACTAACAGCAGTCAAGTAAGCCATAAAGTAATTGCTCTCCTACACATTATTAGGATTATGTGTATAAATAAATGGATTCTCCTAATCTGTATCCATGATTCCATATGGTCACTTACATACTGATTATTTTGATATATTGAAAATATTGTGTTCTAGAGTCCTTAGGGGCATCCACCAATATATCAGTGTTCTTGTGTGTGGTTCTATTTATGTATGACTTTTCTTTTTTATCAATTATGGGATCTTGCACTTCATTCTCATACTCCTCTGCTTTCATCCTAAGAGGAACAAATAACAAAGTGGGGGACATTGGCTAAGTCGAAGGATTAAAATGGCTAAGGAAATAGTAGCAAAAATCTTGCACATGGAAGAGGACTCCATCCTCAATATCAATGCTGAAAACTTGACCACCTCCTTGGGGGAGCTTGGGATTTGTTTCTCTCCTTTTAATTTTTCAACTTCGTTCATTGCTTTCGAGAAGGCAATGCACGAGCTTAGTTTTTGGCAAATGCAGGAACTGCCAAAGAAATCCCAAGCATTATTTTTGACTCCTCAACTTCCGAAGGGCCAATCCTAGTCTAAATTCTTACTAGGGACTCAGGTTAATGGGTGTTATGGACCTATGAACCCAAAATAAAAATTAGGTTGTGGTTTCATGGATGGCAATCATCGTTGAATTACACAAAATAGGTTCTTTGAGAAGGCCTTGGTGATCTCAAATGGCCCATGTAAAACAAAGCTTAGAAGTTAAATGATAATTGAACAACTATGTCTCATGAAAATCCTTATAGACTAGATTGACCAAAAATGGTGCATCATCATGGATAAGCTCATAACAAAACAAGCATAGTGGATAGGTTTGATACAACTGCCTCAAATCTTTCCCTGGTTGATAGTTTGCAAGGCTACTAGACTGAAAGTTTCGTTGTCATTGTAGAAATATTCTAGGGGTTACAATAGCTATTTAGATGAATTTTGAGGTGTTTAGCCAAATGCAGCAACCTTTGTCTATTTCCACCCAATGTAGATCGTAACATTAGCATTATCATGGTTATCATTATTATGGACCTATGAACCCAAAATAAAAATTAGGTTGTGGTTTCATGGATGGCAATCATCGTTGAATTACACAAAATAGGTTCTTTGAGAAGGCCTTGGTGATCTCAGATGGCCCATGTAAAACAAAGCTTAGAAGTTAAATGATAATTGAATAACTATGTCTCATGAAAATCCTTATAGACTAGATTGACCAAAAATGGTGCATCATCATGGATAAGCTCATAACAAAACAAGCATGGTGGAAAGTTTTGATGCAACTGCCTCAAATCTTTCCCTGTTTGATAGTTTACAAGGCTACTAGACTGAAAGTTTCGTTTTCATTGTAGAAATATTCTAGGGGTTACAATAGTTATTTAGACGAATTTTGAGGTGTTTAGCCAAATGCAGCAACCTTTGTCTATTTCCACCCAATGTAGACTGTAACATTAGCATTATCATGGTTATCAGCGTAATTAGATTTTAGTATCCAGCAAGTTGTGTGGTTGTATTGTCGACCTTAGGTAGCTTTCTAATAACTTTCATATGTTCGGTTCTTGATAGTTGTGTTAACCGACAACCCATAGGGTCTTCTTGTTATATAAATAGAATGATGTACATCAAGGAAAAGGTGCTTGTAACAGGCCCTCCCTATATTATACGAATTGTATTGAGACTTACACTTTATGAAATACAAAGTTGCTATTGTTCGAATATTGTGCTCTACCATGGTATGTTATGCAATTACTATTTTATGTATGTTGTTATTGGTAGTCTAGTGTCGCTATAATCATTCTACATTCTGACATCAAGCCTTCAAAGAATGTCGGGTCAAGTTAAAGTCGGTTAAAAGAGAAGTGTGACAAGGCACCTCATTATCTTATAAGATCAATGTGCCAAACATAATTGTAAAACATAATGACAAAATATATTACAACAGTACAAAGAGTTCAAGAAGGAGACAAAATTCATGCTATTGACTCTGAACAAAGGTACAGAAGAGTCAACATAATCAAGGAGGCGACCAAGAAGTTAAATGGTCTACTCGATTGGTGGAGCAACATAGAAGAAGACAAAGATTGAGACAGACAACCAATTCTAAAAATCCATCAAGTGAAGTACGAAGTGGAAGCAAACGTTGAGGCGACAACCAAGGCCAAAGCATAAGTAGAAGTCAGAGGCAGAGCTAGGGCAAAAACCAAGTGTTCAACCGGAACTGGTAAACCCTACGCCACTCACAAGTAAGGAGTGCGTAAATAATGCCATAGCTCTTCTAGAGGAAAGAAGTTCAGACCTTGTTGACAAGGTTGTGGTAGAGGAAGGTACAATAGAATCACATGAAAAGTTTAGGGCAAGTAGGAGGGAGTCACACAAAAAGGGGGCCTAACGACATGTAAGATAGCGTACAGATTCCTACCAAAGGAAGGGTCCCGCATCGGGACATGTCCTATAGTGCTAAGAGAGCATAAGAATGTCCAACTCAAACCTTCTTAAGGAGGAGATTTGTATTCGAAGAGCCATGTCAAAAGCATCCAGTAACCAGAGACATGGTTACCCCATCAACTCCATCACCTAAAAAGCAGACACTACCAATGGTGACAGATCAAAGGATCTCGTACAACATAGCAAGACATGTTACAATTGGGACTACTAATGGGCACATAAATGATCTTCTTTGGTTGTTATGCATCCCACCCATCCTTCTAGGAGTGGTCATTGATTGGTACACTAATGCACCCAACACTGATAATGTTATGTGCGAGAAACTAAGGAAAGCATTCAAGAATGAATTTAAGCTTCTTAGAGACATCAATGAGATTGTTGAGGAAATATATAGTACCTAGCAAGGTAAACACGAAAATGTTCGAGCCTATATAGAAGACTAAAATAAAAGAACTGTTGGGAAAACTTGAAAAAGAACCTACTGACTACTTGAATAAGCAATGGTTCATTGAAGGGTTGGTACCCTCGTCGTGGAGGACAATGAAAGTGGTCCCACCCTCATCTTACGAAGATGCATACAACTGAGACATGGACATTGAAAGCGGTAAAAAGACATCCTCACGCTTGAAAGGATGCGAAGAAGATGATCCTAAAAATCCATCAAGTGAAGTACAAAGCGGAAGCAAAAGTCGAGGTGATAACCAAGGCCAAAACATAAGTAGAAGTTGAAGCCAGAGTTGGAGTAGAAACCAAGGGTTCAGCAGAAACTAAGAAACCCTACGCCACTCGCAAGGAGTGGCTAGAGAATGCCATAGCCCTTTTAGAGGAAGGAAGTTCAAACCTTGTTGACAAGGTTGGGTCAAAGGGTGCTACAATAGAATCACATGAAAAGTTTGGGGTAGGTAGGAAGGTGTCACATCCCGATTTCACCCTGTAATTAATATCCTTTGCTTTGATTAATATATGATTACAATTGCTTTGATTTGAGCATTTTGACATATACTGGTATGGGACAGTAGTATTATTGATTAGTATACATTGCGTAATAGTTATATTTTGTTAAATTCTGTACATTGAGGATGTATAATTGTTAGTTTTGCATCATTGGTTTATGATGACTCAGACTAACTACCTATTTGTTGTCAGGTGGATGCAATATATGTCCTACCCTCAGAGCTTGACGAGGGAAAGCATCATCAAAGAGGGTTAGCTAGATGGAGCGATTGGAAGAAATATGAGTGAAAAATGCTAGTGACCCTACACACACACATCATAGATGCTAAATTATATTTGCGTAAAAATGCTTCACATGTTGCTTGGGATTATAATTGTGCATGTGAAATTAGTTTTAGTATGCATTAAATTTTTTAGCTTAATTGATTTGGCTTTTGATTTTAATCCGGAAAAATAAGTATTAGTGTTAATAGATATAATTATTGTGAAAATAATTATTTTGTAGGTAAAATGCAATTAATGATTTATTTTACCTTTTAGTTAAATAATTGTTTATTATTGCTTTCAAAAATTGCATAGAAGTTGTGATATTGCAATTTAAAGTAAAAATTGGAATTATGCATGAATTTATTTTAAAATAATTTGGAAAATAGTTTTAGGAGTTAACTATGACTAGAAAAAAGGTTTAACTCTAGTTATTAGATTAAAAATGAGTTAAATATGACATGCATGGAATGAAAACAAAAGGAAGTTTTCATGCAAATAGGAAGGCATAAAAATTAGAAGTGAAAAAAGTTTTATAACTAAAGGAATTTTGGTGAATTAAAAAGGAGACACGAATACAGAGAAACGGGGAGAGAGGAAGCAGGTAGTAGAAAGGTAACCGGTTTTTATTTATTCAACTTAGAAGCATCACAGAGGTAAAATCTGCAATTAATTTCCATAGCCTGCTTTTTGAATTATTAAAAGCTTGTGTTTCATTTTAGAATGGTTGAGTCTTAGATTGAAATGATTGTGTTTTATTTCAAATTTAACATTAGCTACGTATTAGCTATTATGGATGGCTTTGTCTCTTTCTGTGTGATTGGCATAAAAGAAAAAGGATACCCTCTAGTATATATCCCTGAATATATATGTAGACTCTTATAAATAAAAATCAATAAAAACCTTTTGTGTTGTTTTACTTTGACCAAAATTTCATTTGATATCAGAGCATGTCTGATAGAGAAGTAAAAGGAAAATAGGGGCACTACATCTTTGTATTCTTGCCCCAAATATGAGTTGAATTATTTGATAAGGATTTTTCTAGGGAGAATAGTTTTTCTAGCTATATCTGTTTGAGTTGATTTAGCAGGTATTTAGATCTTTTTCGTAGCTTTTAACATCATGCAGACTTGGTCAATCTATCCTCATGCATCTCCATTCACCAATTTGATATGCCCTAACAATTTGAAACTGACGCCTACTACATCTTGTCGTGCTCCTTGTGCGTGCATTCTATTTGCCAGTCAATCACTCAACCACTTGATTACCGTTTGTGTGCGGACCATCCATCGTAGGTTGATCCGTAAAGATTTTCAGGGAGGAGAAGAATTTGTTTTAGGAGGATGCAACAGAGAAATACGGATAGTAGAGATTTGAAAGGCATGATTTAGAGTGGCTTGGCCTGCATTTCGCCCATTTAAGTAAGCTTTGTTGTATATTTGTATAGTTGGGTAAAGTTGAAATGCCAGTCTAATACATTATTAAATAATTGAACATAATCGAAAAGCCAAGTGTAGAATTTAGAACGCAATATATAATAGAAATATGTTTGGGTTACAGCAGGTCACTTGTTCGAATCATGGAAGAAGCATTTTTAGCACTTAACATGTGGCTCAATTAGCGCCTTCTTATGCTTCACTACTTTAGAATTACTGTTTTTGCAACACAGAGGATCATCCGCCTTTCATGGCCGCCGTAGGGGTTGGTAGTAACAGTAATACTAATAATAATCATCTTGCCATATGTTTGGAGGTTTTGAGGACGGCAGTCCCTTGCAAAGCGTCCATAATGAGGCAAAATCCTTCATTTATGATGGGCAACTTGCTGGAACAGCAGCAATAGCATGATCAATGGAACTCCTAATTGCTAGCCGACGTAAATGGTGTCATGCACTACCAAACCGTTCTGCACCACCACTTCCCCCAACCGCCACTATTCAAAATCACAGCTTGTAGGGCGGGAATCATTGATTATATAATATTAAGTATGCTGGTATAATTTTAAAAAGCCATGCTATTAATTTGAAAAGCCATATAAGAATGGCCAACTAATATTAAACGCCAATTTAAATAAAGGGAAGTCGTTGTGTCTTTAGAAAATATATAGCTGAGTATTTTAGATTGCTGGATATTTTAATTGATTGCTGGATATTTAAACGTTGTGTAATTATTGACCACACGGGGTATTTTAGTAAAAGCTAAGTATATTTTCAGAATGCATTGAATGAATTGTATGAAACGCCTGGCTTAAATATATAACATTAAGGGCAAATCAATATGCCGAGCCCAGGTTTATCTCTATGGATATATTCAATGTGTTTGTTGGAGAGGGTTCGAAGTTCTTCCAGCTTCATCTTTGTACAAATGGAACCTCATTCTTGATTTTTAATCTTTAAAAGAAACTTAATTCTGAAGTTTGTGGTTCGAGCTATTGAAATTAAAAGGTTGAGTTTAATATTAAATTGTTGTAGTCATAAATTGAAGCGTCGAATCTTTTGGGCAAAGTCTTTTGAGTCTTTTTAAAAAAAAATATGTTTCCTTTTTTTTAAAAATAAGATAGAATGTTCGGTAGACCTGTTTTTGCCTCGGATTTTCGAATCTGCGACTTGAGCAAGTTCCATGTGATCATGATTATTATGGGACCCGTATGAGGAAAAATAAGAATAGTTGTGATAATCAAATGTTCATTATTAAATATGTTTTTGGGGTTTAGTATAAAGCTTGAATTATTAAGATAACTAATTCATTGGCTTTTTAAGATATTGGTGTTAGTATAAAAGATCAAATAGAGATATGTGCGGAGGATATATATTGTGTGGCATGCTAAAACATCCTTTAGAAGCTAATATCACAATTTTAGATAATGGAAGTCATTGATCGGAATCCAAATGGCAGTTGAAACTTTGCAATCCATTTTAAGAATTGTTAATAAATACTTTACAAGCAACTAAAGAGTACAGGAGTTTTTCATATAGAAATTGACATATGCATGAACTTGAGTATTCTTACGATTATGTAACTCCATAGATTGCAAATAATAAGCCTTCATCTAAAGAAACATATTGATTATAGGAGATCTAGGAAGCGAGAACTTCAACCATGTAAATACTAACCCTTAAGTTCCTACAAAGTTACTTTGATTTACAATTATTCCGTAATTGGTGACTGTTGAAGAATAAAATCTTGTATGCAATTTTATGAGAGTATTTATATGTGCAATTGGTTAGACTTATATAGAGAGTTCTACAATATGAAAGGCACCCGGATGGTACATATTGTATTTGTGATATCTAGACCCACACTTGGATAATTATATATGTAAAGGTTGTAGCATTTGGTAGGATATCATTTAGGCGTGCATACCATCTTGATAGTGCAAATGAATGTTAAGATAGAATTATATGCATTGTATGACTTGATTGTTATAGTTATGCTTACTTGAATATGAGCGTATGCTTCCATGTTTATATGATTGCTTTGTATGATTGCTTATGGATAAACTAGTAGTCATGTCTAAGAACACCAGACTAAGATATCTTGGATTGTCTCAAGGTGTAGTTACTTGGATTTGTTTGAAATAGTCTATAGTCTATTATGTGTTTCCCACGGGAGGTATAAACAGTGGTCATTGTTTCCAGTTTGGGATTGATTTTAATGAAAGACCCATTCATGCATAAATGATTATGTGTTTATCTTGCGTTCTCCTTGTTTGGCTTGTGATGTGATATTTTTGCTAGGAGAATGAAATATGCATGAGTCTTTGAGTTACATACTATGACATATATATTGATGATACTAATAGGTAGTGAGACGGATTCCACTAGGCTAGGTAGTACCACCAATAGATAATCCGATCAAGTGGTGTGTTATGAAATTGATCGATCTAAATGATCGTATATTATTTGAAAACTTTGATCAAAGTAATGTTATATACATTGTCATTCATATGTTTGATTTTTATGCTATGCGATATCATGTTAGAACGGATTTCTTTATAGTACACTGCATGTTTTTAAAAATCTTACAACACATTTGGTACTAGCACGTCTCACTGGATTCTCGCACTGTTCTATCTCCCTATCCGTGAAGGGAGGGCCATTTCCTAGTCGGAGATTGTGCGAGGGATCGTTGATCCATAGTTGGTGTGGTAAAGCGCTCGAATGATACTTTCCCTCCTCCACTGCAGTACTATCTGGAGACAACACTTGAGATTATCAAAGATACATGAGTTGGTTCGACTTGAGCTCTGGAGAGCTTGGTATCTATCATTGTATTAGGCCGTATGCCTAAATGAATGTAATTGTATTATGTACTTGTATATTTGATTAGCAAATGTTGTATTGCCAGACCAGCGATAGTTGTGTCCTATTGTATTTGCTTTCCGTAGAGTTGTATAAGATTTATATTGTATGTAGTATTTGAAGTATAGCACTGTTGTTCTTAGTGGTGGTTTTAATTTATTGTTCTGTGAAATAAAAGTTAATTAATTGTTCGACTGTTAAGTTAATTGTAAAAAAAAAAATTGTAGTACCACTTGAGGGGTTGTTACAGAAGGAGTTGCATGAAAAGGGGACCTGACGACATCCAAGATAGCGTACGGATCCCTGCCGAAGGAAGGGTCAAGCATAGTGGTGTGCTAAGAGAGCATAGGAATGTACAGCGCATAACTTATTAAGGAGACTTGTATTCGAAGAGCTGCATCAAAAGCATCTAGTAACCAGAGCCATGGTTACCCCATCAACTCCATCACTTGAAAAGCAGACACTACCAAAGTTCATTGGTGATGGATCGAAGGATCTCGAACAACATTGCAAGCCCGTTTACAATCTAGACTGCCAATGGGCACACAAATGAATGTCTTTGGTTGACATGCATCCCAACCATCCTTCAAGGGGTGGTCATTGATTGGTCCATTGATGCACCCAACAGTGATAAGGTTACATGGGATAAACTGAGGAAAGCATTCGAGAATAAATTTAAGCTCCTTAGAGACAACAATGAGATTGTTGTGGGAATCTATAGTACTTGGCAAGGTAAACACGAAAATGTTCGAGCCTATAATAGAAGACAAAAAGAACTATTGGGAAAACTTGAAAAAGAACCTGTTGACGGCTTGAATAAGTGATGGTTCATTGAAGGGTTGGTAGCCTCATTGTGGAGGACAATGAAAGTAGTCCCACCCTCATCTTACGAAGATGCATACAACTGAGCCATGGGCACTGAAAGCAATAAAAAGACACGCTTAAAAGGACGCGAAGAAGATGATCCTAACTTCAGCATTGATAGTGAACCTGGATCAGTGCTAGACTTGAGAAACAACAAGATATGGATGATGAAGGAACTAAAGAGATGCTAAGAACAAAAGCAAGGATATTTTGTGTGAGATTTGTTAAGTTTCAAGGCATGCAGTCAAAGATTGCGAGTAAAAATTGCGGAATAAGAGTGGCCAAGTATTGTTCACACAAGGAGATCCATCAACAGCAACTACCACGCTACCAAGGAACTAACAATGATAGAATAATAGTGGTGGCAGTAGTTGAATTTAGTACAAGTCCCAAAGACAACAATTGTATTGTGTTGGGAATGCAATGAGTGAGGCCATTTCCCAATATATTGCCCTAACTGAAATGACACTCAACTTATCTATAGACGGTGTGGGTCTAGGGACCATAGCGATGGCAATTGTCCAAAGCAAGCCAACATCAATATTATTGACGTAGTCAAGAGCAAAAAAGATATGGAAATTACCATAGCATAAGTGAATAAATCCAATTACCCCGACCCACATATGAATAAGGAAAGGCCGTCCAAAGCAAGGGTAGAAGTCAAGAGGGCCATGGTTGAAGAACAATGTCCGTCGCATGAACATACAAGCATAGTGATGAGCATACTGGAGTCTGGCAAAGCTATTGCATGACATGTATTGTCGACCATTATACCTATGAAGATGGATAACTTATTGCAAAGCATTCCTAAACTCAAGAATGCTCTAACTGCTACCATACAAGACATTAGCCCGAATATGGAGGATATAATGACACACCTAATGTTAGGTGCTCGAGAGAGTAGGAAGAAGAAGAATGAAACCATAGTCAAGGCCCCTTGTCAAGTGACCAAGTGATTGATCCCGTGCTCTTGATGATGAACCTAGCCCGACAATGCACAACTGTGGGCATGGATATTTTGGGCAAGAAATTGACAAATACCATTATCAACGATGGTTCTAGCCTGAATGTTCTTTCAAAGGAGACTTGGAAGAGTCATGAGAAGCCAACTACATGGCCTCCGACATTCCAATTGGTGAGAGCATATCAACATGGCATTAATGTATTGGGTGTACAAATGGGGCAAAAGGTAATTAATTGAACCCAACCCCTTTTATTGAATTTTGTGGTTGTCTCATTGCAAAATAAGGCTTATGATGCACTATTGAGTCGGGAATGGTTGATAGCAGCCAAAGCCAATCATAACTAGAAAAAGAATTTGATTTTCATTGAAAACAAAGGACAGAAGTATGGCATAGATTTGAAGAATATAGTATTCAGTGAGGAAGCAGCTTCTTCAAACTCGTTAAATTTGGACTTTGAAGAAGAATGCTCGGTTGACGAGAACCAAGGTAAAATGAAGCCAAACGATGAAGAGGTCTTGGAATTACAACTGTGCTCTAAAGATGAGACAAACTCCCTCAATGGTCTATTCCATTGGCAAATGGAAGATTATGAAGTGTTCCAACCTGATTGCAACAGCATCGAGATTATGGAGATTGAAGGTCAATGCTTACAATGCGATGACCAAAAGCTAATGTCTGTGATGCCAAGTCCTTCTAAACTATCAACATCATAGTCGGTTTATCCCCTATAGTTCAAAGAGGAGGACATCACGGGTGCAAAGTTTGATGAAAATTTGGGCCATCAATTGGAATGGGTAGCTAACATCAAGTTAGAGCACTTGGATGGGAAGCCAATCAAAGACACATCCAAATTAAAATTTTACCAAGGACTGAAAAATGTCCATATGAGGGGAACTGAAATTCTATATACAGAAGCACAAGTTTGCCATGAAGAAATAGGAGCATGAGAAAGAAAATAAAAAATAAGTAACTTGGACCAATATGACCAAACAAAATTAAAAGGATTGACTTATTCAATGATTTAAAACCACACGACCAAACAAAAAGCAAGAAAATGTTCGACCAAGCAAAATCTCCTCACATAAATGGGTTCGACCTCCTTGCTTTGCTTGACCACTATCAGTTTGACAAACTTTGTTTCACAAATGCCTTGTAGCAAATCCCCACGCGTACAACTCCCACACTCCTACTATGGTCAAATGACAACCTACTAGCTCGCAAACCGTACGACTTCCTTTGCAGAAAGATCTCTTGCCACCTCGCCAACTAAACGAACTATTGTTGTTCACCGATCAACCTTCTCCATTAATCATCCTTCAACTTCTGGCTGCGCGACTGCAATCCTCACCCCTACTCGTACAAGTTGCAGCGTTCAAAATATCAACTGCCAATACCAGCAGCATACGACCTGAATCCCATGAACAACTCCACCACATCAAACTTGTACGATTTCAGCTCTTGCAACAATCGTACAACCTTCAGTTGTATGACCCCGAGCCATACAAACACCATACAGTCGAAAAAAATCTGAGAAACATGCTATGTTGGAAGTCTTGTTAATGTTATGAATGAAAGTGATATTACACTCCACGTCTTATGTTCCCCGCCCCCCAATCTCTACTAAGTGGCCCTAATGTTCGACTAAATTTTGATCCTAGATCCATTGTGATAACTGAAGAGATCTTTGAGAACAAGTGTTACCGTCCACTTTGAGGACGGGGTAACAAATGGCCTGATTTTGTCATATCAACTAAACCATGACACTGGAGTACAAATGATTACTCCTGTTCATCTAAGGAATTCTTTAAACCTCCCCCTCCCTCAGGTTGGGTATGGGCATAGAATTAGGTTGTTGACAAGTCCCAATTTGTTGATAGTGATGGTTGGGCCCATGGATATGATTTTCAAAGCTTAAAATGGCCCCCTCCGTCTAGGAAAACCTGCAAGCAATCTTTGCAAGATGACATCGTTGGGTGTGGACTCAGAAGCAATTATCTAGGTGTAAAGTAAGACATACAAGGGAAGTGATCACTGAATTAAAACCAGGGTGTTCTAGTCCATTGCCCTGGCAGTATAGTGCGAGAGATACTGACTTCAGTGTACACATACACCCATTTTCAGTGTCTGCACAGACATCCTACTTATGGGGACATGCAATTTCCACCAGAAGCTCTAACGGTACATCTGGAAATGATCAGAATAACCTTGAAAAGGGTCAGTCTTCTACTGGAAATTTTGTATGCCACTCAACGAGTGGGGCAGCAGTTTCACAGTTTATGTTGAATCAGCTTCAAAAAACAGAAGAAGTACTTGTCTGTCTTCCAGAATCTGGCTCAAAGCAGTATGTCCAGCTGAGCATGAAAACAGATGCCAGTATTCTGTGCTCACCACAGACATATTCTTATAATACTGGATTTTCCCCTTTCTCTCCTCGAGATTAAAAAAGCCTACCATCACCACAATCAGGAATTTCAGTAGCCTTATTAAAAAGCAAAAATTACAGGCCTGGCATTTCCTTCTGTGATTTTGAGGATAAGGAAAGCTCAATTTCCCTACACTTATTTGGAACCAATAATCAAAGAATCAAATTACTTTGCATCAATAGCAGCTCCACCCAAAATGTCTTCCGTCTTCCCTCTTCATTCTAATTTATATCATGCAGTCTATAAATTATGTTGGAAGGGACTCCAACTTGTTTAAAAGGGGGATAATGTAGACCGTAACATTCGTATTGTCATGGTTATCGGGATAATTACATATTTTAGTAGTTGACGAGTTATGTGGTTGTATTGCCTCCCTTAAGTAGTTTTGTAATAACTCTCATGAATATGTTTGGTTGTTGACGTTGTGCTAACCGACAACCCATTGGATATTCTTGTCATATAAATAAAATGATGTACGTCAGGGAAAAGGCACTTGTAACAAGTCCTCCTTTTACCATAGGAATTGTAATAAGACTTACCCTTTATGTATAGAAAGCTGTTATTGTTCGGATACTCTGCTCTGCCTCGGTATGTTATGCAATTACTAGTTTGTGTATGCTGTTATTGTTAGTCTAGTATCTCTATAATCATTCTACACCCAATGGTGCCAAAATGGAATCCTTGGATCAGGATATGAATTTCCATCAAAACCAAGCGAAAGTAGTTCTGTCAAGAATTGCAGTTGAGACTGCCCTGAATGAAAAACATGGAAGTGCACAAAAGGCATGCAAACTGTTTGAAAAAATGCCATAACGAAATGTGATGTTCACATGATGTGCATAATATTACTCAGAGAATTGTGGTTTCATGTGTTGCAACCTTGATGTGTATGTGCAAATCAAGCCTGCTACCTTGGTGATTCTTTTTTATTATTATTGGAATCACCTTGGTGATTTTTTAACAAATGTGTTTGGCAGATATAAAACCACACTCCCCCTTTGCCAGTATCCTCCCAATTTGTGCTAATCTTGGAACTTTGGAACAGGGTTTGGAGAAAAATCAAATCGTCATTAGGTTTCTCAGATGTGATTTTGACTTCCATGAAAGAGAAACACTCATAATATGGTAGTTTACAAAAGGCATGCCAATTGTTTGACAAAATGCCTAAATGATTTTTAGCTTTAACCAATTAACGGAATGTGATCATTTCCAGATATGCACAAGTCAGGTCTGCTGACTAGCATTTCTGTTTTTACAGCTGTAATCATTCTTAGAAGCCTTAGTTTCTTGCTTTTTTCTCTAGATGGAAAATTGGGATTTTTCACCCTTCAATATCTGGCTTGGAATGCTCATTTTCAGTAGGGATTTTGCCTGCACAGTATTGAGAAGTTGAGGACAGCAAAGGCATTAGAAAGGTCACTAAGGAGACAGCCAATGGTTGTATAAGCTCAAACAAATTGAAAATAATATTTTGAAGGTAGACCCATGCATCAGGATGAAATGAAGTAATATCATCTTTTTTGCCTTTGCTATAAATAACTCTTTCCAGGTTGCGATTCTACTTTATCTGAACAGCCATCTACACCCCTTTTTGATGGTCATGAAGGGGCTTATAAAATTAAATTGACTAAGTTAAACATTTTCTGTACACTCAAAATGCCCGAATGCACCTCACATATGATGTTAAGGATAGGCACCTGATTCCTGAGGATAGAGAGAATGAAGAGCAAGATTCTCGCTTACAGATCCACAATGGTGTTGCTTTTGAAAAGCATTTGCTTAATTGGGAGTGGTCAGATAACAGTGAGAGGCAGGATGGATGTCAAACTTGTCCTTGCTGTTGAATAGTTGAAAAAGTGTCCTAAAGTTTCAAGCAGTGCCCATTGGGCTCTTCTCCCTCACAAACAAGCAGTGGTATTGACGACTTCATTCATTTCCATACCTCCTCTCTATGCTGCAGAAACTAGATGATGCTGTGGCGGCATCTTTACAGACCAAGGAGAGTAACAGGGTTTGCAGGTTGGAAAAGGTTATCACCTACAAGAAGCCACTGGCTAATCATGGCTACTGGTCTGTTTTGGCTTGTGCTAAGAATTAGTCGTGTTAGTATGAGGCAGCGTAACAGCATTTTCCTTTTGCCAGCTTATTCTCAGATAGTGTTTCCCATTGGATTCTGGGCAGTTTTTCATACCGTCAGCATGGTTATAATTTATAACCAGCCACTGGAAGGATATGTTTGTAATTTCTATCTTCTATTAATGGGTGAGAATCCCAATTAAAATCCTGAATGATCAATTAATATATGTGTGCACGTGGGTGTGTGCACACGTGTGTGTGCGCGCACATGCATCTGTGTGTGCATGTGTGCGCACCTGAATGCAAACATGCACCCAATATATACTTCTACTCTATATTGACAGCCCAAGTTCCATATATGATGATCTATGCGGGACATGGCATGAAAAACCTCAAGCATACTTGGATGATTGGATTAGACAACCATGCCAAACCTGGTCTTACAGATGAAGACATAATTTGGCATGTTCCGTTTTTCGAAATAATTAATAATGAAAAATTTTAATATTAATGTTTTAAGTTGTCCTAAAGTCACTATAATTAATAACACGAAAAGGAATACTTAATCATCATTATTAAAGTGGGTCATAAAGTAATGATTATTAATTAGGCCAAAAGCAAGGATAAAGATGACTTTATTAAAATAAAAGCATGACAATGTCAAAATAGAAAAAGCGTTGCTTTTTAGGATTTTGTTGGAAAAGTTAATTATTAAAAGGGTTGGATGAAAAGAAATTATCATTCATTATCCATTCCTTCGAACATTTTTACAAAACCCTAGTTTTGCAAATTTGGGGCAACAACTTCAATATTTTACATAGAGAACGAAAACCCTCATGTGCGCACGCTTGAAGATGAAAACCTTCAAACCCATTTGGTAATTCCATTCAAGGATTATACCAAAGCTTTCATATTCAATGGAAATCCATCACACAACATAGAGAGGTTGATTTATGGTTGTATATGGCGCTGCAATACTTCAAAAAATTATTAAAATACTCTCTCAAAGTAACATTTCAGCTTGATGTCACTATTCACTATTGTATCTGCAATTACAGTTTGTCATACCACCTGCAGTACACTTCCAGCTTTGGCGTCAATCTTTTTAGGAAAAATTCTGCTAACATCACACTCACAGGGGGTATATAATTGTTGTCAAGTATCTATCGTACCTTTCATCAAGGTGTCATACTTCCAAACTCTCTCTTTCAGCTAGGGTTTCAGTAAAAATTTAGTTTTCATTCTTTCTTTGCAGTTTCAGGTTAGGGTTTGTTGTAATAAACTCATTCAACATAATTGAATAAAAATTGCAATTGGATATTTTCAGTTTTGCACATTTCAATAATTTATTATTATTTAGGGTTTATACCAGCATTGATATTCAAAGAAAATATAAAAATATTGAAACTTTCATAAAATATTCATTTAGGGATATTTCAGTGGTATCAGAAATGTCTCTTTTTGGAAAAAAATAATTTTGGATTTTTCAAACCTTTTTTAATAAATCCCTAAATTAACAAGCTGAAACAAACCCTAGATAATAACATGCAACTAAAATATGTAAAACTAATAATACACAACTAGAATATTGATTCAATAAGTTGATTACAAATTTATTACAGCAAGCCCTAACTGTAAAAATCCACAAAAAATGAATTTAGCAATAAATACCAATTATTATTCAATAGAACAAGGTACAGTAATTGTGGAAGTACGCAATCTGTAGCAGTTGTACAAAATACTATAACAGCAGTATGGATCACTATAATAGCAATACAACAAGCTGAAAATGGAATAAATACATAGTTCCATGGAGTTTCCTGACGAGGGGACGGAAGGGAGGGTTTTCGGGACAAAGGGCCTAAGTTTGGGGACAATGGGGGGATGGTGGCGGGGGGACGACAGGGGAGTGGTACAAATACATATGGTACTTGAAAAATTAGTTTTAAAAAGATGTATAAGGAATATGTATATTGCATTGAACATCAACAATTTAACATTTAAGTTATAACTTTTTAACAATGAAGTTTCAAGTTTGAACTTTGAACCATTGAACCAATGGACATTGAACATTGAAAATCAAAATCAAAATATCAAATTCAAAATTTTCAAATTTTCATAATGATGATTCACAATTACAATCAAGTATCAACAATGTTCAAAAACAAAATACTAAATACTAATGAGTCAATGGCTAATCATCCCCAAAGTTCTCGCCAAACTCCTCATCACTAGAACTCTTGGACTCTACATGCTCAAGCTCCTCCAAACCAATACCAACCAGCCCTATCTGTGTAGCATCTTGTATAAGTGTAACTCTACCAGGCCTTTGCACATAACACTTCAGGTTGAATTCATAGGAAGCCATGTGCGAGGGAGTGTTTAGCTTCTCCCATCTATGATGAATGATCGGTTGAATATGTTTTGTGTAGAATTGCAATGAGGGGTCCTCTCATACAACAACCTTCATTTGATCAAGCATAGTATCAATGCAATCATACATCTCTCTCAAGGGTAGGTGCATTAGCATCCCCATATCTAATCACTATGAAGACTGGAGTAATGAATATCCAGACCTCCAACAATTGTAATGGTGTGACATCTTGTAATCCCCTTAGCAATATTATTTGCGGTACGAAAAGCCATTCGACATGAGGGGGGTTGCAAGGGGGCTGTTTAAGCCCCCCTGCTCCGCCCCCGAAAAAAAATTATGGCGACGCATTTTTAAAATTTAAAAAAAAACACTTTTTGGCGTCCCCCTGCATGGGGGACGCCTGGGTGTTTCCTAGGGGGTCGAGGGACGTCTAAGTGCCCCCTAGACGTCCCAGAGTCCCCCAGACATCCCTTTTTTGAAGGCACATCCCCTCTTAGAGGGAACGTCCCAGGGACAACGGCGATTCGGGGCGGAGGTGGAGGGACAAAAGGGGGACATCCCCCTGACGTCCCCACATCTTGGGGACGTCCCCGTCCCAAAAACATGGGGATTTTTGGGGGGGGGGGGACGCATCCCCGTGGAACACTGAATAAATCCTAATTTGCAAACACAAATATGATCCCTGGGTGGAACCACCACGAAGGATGGGAGATTTTTTATCCTCGGATCCTATACACCTGGAGGGTTTTTATCCTTTGTGATAAAAAGTTGAACAAAGGCTACTCAAGCTTGAAGAGGGTTTTGAAATTGATTGAATGATTATGAATAATGATTTCTTTTCATTCAACCCTTTTAATAATTGCCTTTTTCACCAAACCCTAAAAAACAGTGTTTTATCTTCTACTTTGACGTTGACATGCTTTTATTTTAATAAAGTCATCTTTATTCTTGTTTATTGCCCAATTAATAATCATTACTTTATGTCCCACTTTAATAATAATGATCAAGTGTCATTTTTCGATGTTATTAATTAAAACGACTTTAAGACAACTTAAAATATTAAAATTAAATTATTTCATTATTAATTATTTCGAAAAGGGGACATAAAGTAGTTTGCCAAAAAAAATTGCCAATGTTTAAAAAAAAATGGGGCTGTTATTGTAAGAACTTTTCCCCATGATAAAACTCCCAAGAATTTGATGCAATAATCAGAATTTTGATGAATGAAAATCTTTTCTTCATATTTTCTGCAGCACTCATTCACCCTTCCTCCTAAGGAATGTACCTATAGTGCTTCTATAGACTTATATTCATGCTAACCAATAACTATGCTTATTGTTCGGCTATATATTATAGGTGATGGAAAACCAGTCCTTACCTGATATCATCTTTAGATCAGGTGAAATTGGAAAAAGAGATAAAGTTGCACACACGAGCAAGAACCTCGATTTCCTAAATGGCTTATAAATGAGCAAGGATACAATTTATAATATGATTAAGAAAAATGTACCCAAATGTGAGAGATATGACCACACACTTAATCAACAACTTGATTACTCAAATGAAATCACAACATATATGTACCTTATATGTATTCCAAACAATTAGACAGATTTAAAAACTATCAGGGCCCTTCTCACAAGTCAAGTTTCCTCCTCAGATCATTTTAGTTTTCTTCTCTCAGGTGTTGGGTTCCTTGTCTCATGACCACCAGATTTCCTTATCTGACTTTTGAGTTTCCTTTTCAACTGTGGATTTGGCACGAAAATAAGCAAGCTAGCACATAATGGATATATGTGTGAGGTGGTGGAATGGTTGCTTCGTTATACACATACAATGCGTAATAGGTATGTATGAACGACATATTTTTCTTCTCTATATAGATCATTTATGCCTATGTAAGAAGTGGGCACTCATCTTCAAACAAAATTTAAATTGTTTACTTGCAAGTCATGCAAAGGGATCACAAGTTAAGGGTTGAATGGTCATTAACAGAGTAAATCATCTGTAACTACTTAGAGCTCCAATAGGTGGCTCAAATAGTAGCTATTATGCATGTCTAAAACCTCAAAGGTGCCCTTCTCTGTAAAAGAATGTCCGTTCTTTCCAGCAGAAATTGGGCTTATTTTCCTGTAAAATTCATTGGTGTTTTCCTGCAAAAAATCGTGTATTTTCCAGCAAAAATCGTGGGGTTTTGTTTTCAAGCGAAAATCATGGGGCTTTGTTTTCCAGCAAAAATCGTGGGTTTTTCCTATAAAATCATGGGTATTTTTTGCAGACAGATTTTGTGGCCATTCGACAAAGTTCTGAGTTTCTGTCTGCATCTCAGATCATTTCGGACAGATTCTAGCAGGTTTTGACAAGTTTTGGGCATTTTTTGGCCCCCTGTCAACTGTCCAACAAAATGGATTGGGGTTTTCTGGTTGTCTGCCAAGTTTTTAACAAAAGTTCTGACTATACTTACAACGAGGGCTGCAAAGCTGCTACTATTTACAGAAAATACAGGAAAACAGGAATCAGAATTCTGAAAATAGATATCCCTCTGATTTGGGAAGCCCTTTTGAAGTAGGAACACAGAACTCCTAATCCCTCCCCTTCTCTGCTTCAAGGACCCAAAACTTGAACTGTCATAACACCCAAGATGTTCTCTACAGCAGACTATGCAGCTAGATTTCTGCTATCGAGAAAATGTGTTCCGGGTTTCAGGAATTCCTCACTTTCAAACAGCATTTGCAAGAGAGAAACCATACCATTGCCGACTTGAGGGTGAGGGTTACTTTCCTTGAGCAGTCTCAAGGCCCTCATGTAGACGCTCCAAAATTAAACACCTTCAAGAGACGGTTCATGACATTAAAAACAAACAATCAAATATACTTACCCAACAAGAGCACCTGAAGCAGGAAAGTACAACACATCAGCAATCTGTCCAAAAGTAAGTTGATGAACAAAAATTGTGGTTCCAAATAGCCAAAGGGAAGATGATCCCTCTAGTTGTTAAAATGGCTATTCTTTTCATCCAAAGCCAAATTTGATGAGTAGAGAGCACGACAAGCCAAATCCCTTAACCTTCGAGTTTGTGCCCTACCTAAGCCTGTTAATACCTTGCAAGCCGGGCAAACCTTTTTATAGGAGTCCCTAGACTTGAATGGCATTTCCCTCAATTGGGCATGGATAACTCCAAATAACACTCATATTATCAAGTTCCAATCAGTAGAGGATCGTTGCATTGCTTTGAAATCTAAAAGGAAACTCTTGTTTCTCCCGAATAAAATTTACTTAGATGTTGATCTCACTAGACTCCAAGTGGAGGAGCTTTAGAAAACTCGGGCCTTGGTTTTCGTTGCTAGGAAAGAAAACAAATGGGCAGTCATTTGGGATTGCAAAGCTGTTATTTGTGCTTAACCACCCCCAAGGTGGTCACGTCCTTTACCATCTAAATGATGGCATGTTGAGGTCTTAGGTTGTGATTGTGGCATCTCCGTTGCTTGCTACAACTATAATGGTGTTGTGTGGTCTTCTTTGGGAACCTTCTAGGATGTGCCTGCAATGTAAAATCTTGTCTTTCTTCTGAAACCCATGAGAGCCATGCGCGGGCCTCCCTCCTGTCTTAAGATTACTTCTAAGTCTCACCCTAGCAGCGTGAGACCCATAAATTTAGTGGTGTTTGTGGCTCAGGTGGAGTGGTTTGCCTCATTTGTGACAACCTCGGGTCTAGATTATCATTGGTAGTTTCCGATGTCCATGCCATGCCACCTTGACTTTCACCCTCCACGTTGCTTTTGACTCCTATTCCCCCACCCTCTCACCGTGCCCCCAACACTCGCCACACCACCATCCACTTCAATGATGAGTACATCATTGGCTATGTTGCCTAACTTCCTGAATTTCGTCTAGCTAACATTCCCTTCCTCTTCCCAACATAGAGTCCACATATGAGTTTTTACATCATGTCCTCTAGGATGGATCCCTTAACTCTTGTACCCACATTTGTGCACTACAATAGCTTACCCCACCCCCATGGGTCATATCCTATGAATCGTTGGTACAATGATGAGTGTAAAACTATCCATTGGAGACTTCACTTTTCCCTCACACATGACCCTTCCTCCAACCCTCCACCCATAATGATTATTGTTCTCCTCTTCGATGAAAAAAACTTAAGTTTCTTACATCTAGAACACTTTCTATCCTTGCTGCCCTCCACCATTCCCCTCTAGAAAACTTTCTATCCTTGTCTTCACTCCACCATTTTCTATTGTTTTCTTTGAAGGTGCGATTGTGAGGTTTATTTGGAAGTTATGTACCAGCAAAGCAGCAGATTGTGAGGACATCCAAGCTAAGTTCCTCAATGGTGTGGATTTCCTTGCCTACCCATTCGCAAAGTTCTTTAATTAGGTTTTTTGCTTGGGTTTTCCCTGTTCTTGGTCCCAACACATAATCCGCCCCATTCATAAGGCCGGGGATAGCTCCAAATCCTAGCTACTACATGATTATTATGTTTGAGCATATGTTTGCCAAAATTTATGCCACGGTTAGACATGCATCTTTTTGAGTACTTGGAGAGAGGTAATCTTAGAACAGAGGGTAAACCAACTTCAGGGGAGATTAGTAAACAATAGACCACATCTTTACACTTTGAGCTATTATTGAGGAGGCTCGTCATCAAGCTTTCAAAGTCTTAATTTTTTTTAAGACTTTCCCAAAAGCTACGTGATATCAACATTCCTGATTTTCTCACTACTGCCACCTAGAGGCTCTATAAGACAATTTTTGGATTGTTTCGTACTTTTCATGGTCTTTCTAGCTTTGTGAAGAGTTCCATTAGGGTCAAGCAAGTGTGCCCTCTCTCACCGACCCTCTTCAGAATCAACATTGTTGAGCTAGAAGAATTTCTTCGACAGCATGCTCATGTTGATGATGGTTGCATTTTACATGATGTGGTGATTAATGTACTAATTTTTTCCAATGGTGTTCTCTCTCACTTTGTCAATGGTTTAAAAAGACAACTTGATGCCCTTTCTTGTTTTTGTTAGATTCATAAGTTGGTGGTCAACCATAGCAAAACTAAGGTCACGATATTTAATATCTCCAAAGGTTCTCTTTCCCAAATCCAGTTTCTCTACAAAGGGGAACCTTTGGAAATAACATTGGCCTACACATACTTGGGGTACCAGTTTTCCAAACCGTCTTCCAATTATGCCTTTGCAAGCGATGTTGATATGTAATCAACATGGGCATTCCATTGTATGATTCATAAACACGGTTTTACTTTTGCAATGTATTGTTCCCAAGTTCTATGCTATTGAAACAATACTAAATTGCTCATAATTTATGCCTTATATAGCTCTGTGACTATCATACACAACATACATTTCATTAAGCAATTCTTCACATGCTCTCCTACATGCTATATTCATTGCATATCATGTTTCATACTAAACCATGCTACTACCATAACCAAGTGATTCTCACCCAACAGTAGTGCACAAAGAATATGATGTTCTTTTTATGAGAGAATCAATCCAATTCCTATTTTCTGTCGTGAAAAAGTGTTATTCTTGTGGTCATGCATTCAATTGATTCATATGCTCTCTTAAGTGTTTGAGATAAATAATTAGCAAACAATGAGACAAACACATCAACAAAAAAGAGACATACACAAGAAGTTGCCCTAGAGAAAACCAACATGGGAAAACACCAAAAGAGTGAAACTGCACTTCCTCTTATCCACTATCTTCATGCAAATTTACAAGTTCACTACCTTGTTGAGGCCTTCAAGGATACCAACATGAATCAACAACATCCTATACTTGCAAATGTTCTTTGTAACCTTTTGTGGATTTATTTTATTCTCTAGCAAATACTACTGCACTTAGCCCTCTCAGCTATGTAGCCTTCTGCAATCTCACAATCACACTAAACAGTGATTGCATCCATTCTCCATGAATTGGATGACCAAGAATGGAAAGGGATTCCATTGACCCTCATTCTCCTCCACTACCTTCCTTGAGCCTCGCCGGGCTCATTTATGCCATAACATATTCATTAGGCTCGAACAAGAAGCCCAAAAGTCAGGAAACTAAAGATAAACCAACCCTTTGTCCGATTGTCTTTCCATGTGTTGCAATGTGGCGAAACCATTGCTTAAAATAGGGAAAAACTGCCCACACGGTTGCAAAACTGCCCGAGTAAACCAGTGACTGCAAAACCACCACACGAGGTTGCAAAAGCACTACTATATGTAGAGTGGTGGCTACATAACCACCGCCAGATTTAACCGGCAGTTTTGTAACCATACAAAGCCTTGCAACTTCTAGAGGCCATAACTTGTGCATGCAAACTTGAAATTAGGGGTCATTTTTTTGAAAATCCTGTCACTTTTCAAGGAGAATCGAAATATATAATATAAAACCACTTTAGATGTTTTCCACATGATGTTTGGTCCTCTGTACCAAAACCTACATTTATTAGCTCACAAACTAATGCAACCACTTCATGGATCCTCTTCACAATCAATTTATTCAGCCAACTGATTTGGATGATGTACATGATCCAATTTTGGATTAAACTTCCTCAATTTGAAGTCTTTTGGTCCCACAAAATCTCTATAATGAAAAACGGATTTATCTTCTATCTTCTCAATGGGATACTAGTTTTTCATCATGTCTCTTGGAGTGTGTTGTTCCTCTCTCTTGGAGAATAATTTCCCAACCTGTAACTTGCAAAACTAGATTGGTTATGAGTCCATGCCTCCTCCAAATCTCTACCAATTGACCTTCTTGCACTCTTTAGTGTCCCGGTCTTCCTCTTGCCTTGCTCTTTGCACTCTCGGTGCCTTGCCTTCGCCCTTGGCTATTCATTGCATATCATATTTCACATTGTATCCATCCTACTACCCAAACCATGTGATACCCACTGAATAGTATTGCACAAAGAATATGATCTTTAACTTTGTGAGAGAATCAATCCAACTCCTATTTTATGTCATGAAAAAGTGTTATTCTTGTGGTCATGCATTCAATTGATTCCTTTGCTCTTTTAAGTGTTTGAGATAAAGAATTAGTTGCAGGAATTATAATTATGCAAACAATGAATCAAACACAACAACAAAAGAGAGACATACACAAGAAGTTACCTTGGAGAAACCTAGTGTGGGAAAGTTCACTACCTTCTTGAGGCCTCCAAGGATACGAATATCAATCAAAATCATCCTACACCTGCAAATGTTCTCTACAATATTTTGAGGATTTAGTTTTGAGAATTTACTTGCTTCTCCAACAAATATGACTACCATACTCAGCTCTCTCAGTTGTGTAGCCTTCTGCAATCTCACAATCTAGCAAAATGTTGATTGCATCCATTTTCCATGAATTGGATGAATTGGAATGGAAAGGAATGGAATCCATTGACCCCCTTTCTCCTCCACTACCTTCCTTGAACCTCCATGGGTTCATTTATGTCATAAAATATCCATTAGGCTCGAACAAGAAGCCCAAAAGTAAAGAAACTGAAGAGAAATTGACTCTTTGTCCTTTTACTCTTCCCATGTGTTGCATTGTAGCAAAACCGCCACTTAGAACAGGGAAAAATCACCTTGGCAGTTGCGAAAATTCTATATGTAGAGCGGCCGTTACGTAACCACCACCTACTTTAACCAACACTTTCGCAACCATACAAAGTCTTGCAACTTTCAGAGGCCATAACTTTGGCATACATACTCAAAATCAGGTGTTGTTTCTTTTGAAAGTGGTAACGTTTCAAGGAGATTCCAAATATGTAATATAAATCGACTTTGGACATTTCCCCATGATGGTTTTGCCTCTACACCAAAAACTATCTTTATTAGCTCATAAACTGACACAACCACTTCATGGATCTTTTTAACAATCAATTAAGTCAACCAACTAATTTGGATGATGTACATGATCTGATTTCGGATCAGTTATGCCTCCCTTTCTATCTTGGAGCATCAATGTTTTCAATTCCACCTCCAGGATATCCATTTGAAGATGTGCCTTTTTGATATAGTCATCAAACCTATGGTTCTATATGGATCCCAGGTTTGGGGACCTAGTTAGGGATTTGTTGATGGGGCTCATATTGAAAGGGTCCAAACTCTCATGACTCAACATACAATCCGTTGCAAATGGACTATTCCTTTGTGCATCGTCCAAGCTAAGTTTTCCCCCTAGCCTCTTTGCCTTGAGACTATCTTCAAGCTTACTTTCTACATTCATAAACTCATGACCATATGGGATTCAACTTCATGTCATGAGAGGTATCCATACTTAGCACTCTATTCTTCAAAATGAATTGCATCATTGGACCCCACTAGACACTGACATTGTTGGTACTCTGAGACTACTTTTATCCTTAAGTCTATCGACATCTCTATTGATAGACCACCTCCTTTCAAGTGTTCCATGGATACCCCTCATTGACTTCTTCCCCTAAAGGAGGTCATCAATAAAGTTGAGATTATGTAAGTTTCCATGATGTTGTGTATTGGGAAAAGAGATTTTTGAATCCATCATGTTAATAAAAAATAAATCCGATGTTTCAGGTCCAATCTGTGAACCCCTCCTCAGGGAGACGGTGAAAATCAAAAATGCTTTGAGGAATTACAGCTTTAGTGAATCCCTAAGTAAAAAAATATATAAAATATTGATAATAAGGGACAAAGGTCGGCTCTCAAACCAGAAAAGTAATAAAATATTTTATAAAAACTTAAACGAACCACAAGTTAACTTCTAACGTTTAATAAATCATTGAAGATCAAGTCAACTTTAGCTAGTCCATTTATTATCTCACCTTCTTAAATGATTCATTAAAGGTAACAAAAAACTACCAATACTATGCCCATTATCTCTGTTTAGATCGACCAGCCGCTTTTCAATTTCAATTGTTTCCCTAACCTTTTATTTCCAATAATCATCTTCTTTAACAATAAGTTTGGCCTCATCCATACAAATTAGGGGTTTGGTGACATGCGTGTGTTCTACTAAGTAGAACTATTAAGTCGGGAGTTATGAGTATCTCTAGTGTGCTCTTTGTAAAATGCCTACTTGTTTCACACACATATGGCATGCCACTTGAACAAGGAACTAAGTAAACACCTTTTTGTACCTTAGAATTTAAATCAACTTCAATAAAATCCGGAGAACTGCGAAGGGGGCTATGCGCTTTGAAGACCATTTGTATACCAACTTTCCTCACAATTCTCAATAATTTTTGTGAAATTCCATTTATGTATGAAATGGTGATTTTAGGTGCTACTAAGTCTTCATTGTTGTCTCTATGTATCCGCGTACTAGCTTTATGGAAAGCTCTTTCAATTTCCTATCCTTTATAACCATTTACCATCAAGACCTCTATGAGGTGTTCTTTCTCATGTTTAAGGGGATCTAGGTCCAAGATCCTTATTGCCCTTTTTGCCAAAGAATAAAGAACAATAGTTTTATGGAAAGGGTGATGATGCGAGCCTGCCTATAAATACTAATCAATGTGTGTCTTATTTCTATAAACTTCATGAGATAATGTGCCATTTGGTTTCTTCAAGATAAGGACATCAAGGAAGGGTAATTTATCTTCTTCTTTCTCCATAGTGAATTGGATTTAGTTTGTTTGCCCATTTAAATGACCCATAAAACTATAAAGTTTGTCACTACCATGGGACCATTTATCATTGGTGTCATCGAAAAACCAATCCCACCAATCAAGTATCAATGGATAGGATTCTAGCGCTAAACTCAAAATGTTCCATTAATTTAGCAGCAATGGGTGATAATGGCGACCTTGTTGCTACTCCCTCGGTTTGCTCATAAACCTCTCCTCTAGAGGAGAAGAAAGTTACCTCAAACACAAATCTATCAAATCAGTCATTTAGGAGTCAGTGATGCCATGAATGACACTCATAGTCTCATCATTTGGTGTCTTTGTGAAAATAGAACCCACATCAAAGCTAACTAAAATGTCATTTTCATTTACCCTCTTATCATTGACCTTGCCCACAAAGTGTTCTAAATATTTTATAAAAGATGATGTATTTCCAACTAAAGGCTTTAATTAAACAACTAAATACTTTGAAAGAGCATGAGTGGGAGAGTTCCTTGTATTGGAAATAGGTCTAAGGAGGACACCATGCTAGTGTATTTTTGGTGCTCCATAAATCCTTGGGGTTATAGGGGCATGCAGAATCAGCCAATCCTTTTCTCTGTCACCAACAGATGAGTTCTTGATAGCTTTTGTGACAGCGTTGACAATTTTATCCAAGGGATATCTTGAGACCTTTTTATAACGCCGAATTGTATTTAAATCTTCAAGCATTTTGGCATCATAATAAATTTTATCTAAAAGTACAGGGATGTTACCTTTACCTGCTTTGAGAATAATAACATTCTTATTTTCTCGGAGATTCCTCAAGGCAACAATTTCTTCTCTGGAAATATTTCTTTTTGGTGGGCAAGCTTTCTTTAAAGCAAGGGAACATTCCACTCTTATTCCTCCGCAAAATCTCCTTCCAAGTTTCTCACACCAATCTCTATTCTAGTGATGAAGTCTTCATATGGGATTTTTGTTGGCGCTATGGCAAAGCCAAGGCCACGACTTAAAATTAACTTAGTTGGATTGTTAAGGAAAAGACTAGAAAGGTTAAGGACATTGTTATGTATCGAACCCTTTCTATCATTGCATGAAAAGAGGCTAATCCTTGGCTGAGAAGTGAAATTGTTATCTTGGCTTCTTCTAGGTCTCAAGTTGTAACCATGTTGTAGAATAGAATTACAGTTGCCAGTTATTGAATCAATTTAATTATTAGAACAGCCTACATCAATAAACACACGCTGCCTCAAACCTTCATCACTTAATGCCGAAGTCATATTATGCTCAGGTAAATGTTTATTGGCGCTGACATCATTGATAAAAAGTTGGGGGCAAGTAGAAGAATGCACATTCTGGGCACATCTAGCATCGTCCTCCTTAATATCATGAAAACAGATAACATTGCCTAAGGAAGACGCCTCAATAGGTGCACCACAATCTACCCGAGCAAATCCTTTGTAGCAGAAGCCAAAGAATTATTTTCAATACTTATATCATCTACAGCGCTGCACCACAAAATTTTCAATCTCCAACACAGGTAAGGGAATAGGGTTGACGTCAATAATGGAGTTGCCTGAAGAGGACATCACCAAAGGAGCGCCACAAGCTACTATTGGTAAATCATTCACCATTGTAGTCAGAGATTCATTTCTCAAATTAAAGGATGCTAAATGAGTAATAATAACTCTCAAAAATCTATTTGAAAAAGGGCACCTGGGATGGGACTTTCGTTCCCTGTAGTTCAATGCACTATGTTTAGATTGATTTTCCACTAACTTCTCAAATTTATTTCGGTAGAGCAGCCAAGATTTGGATCAGCTTGAACACATATCAATCTGAACCCATATGGCACATAATTGATCAAAGATAGAACAAGACGCTCCACCGACATAATCATGCAGTGATCTACTACTTGAATCCTAAGTTTTCTATTCTGATTCATTTAAGGCCGATGAGGAGGTTATGGATGGCCTCAATACATGCATAAAGAGGATCATCCCTGATGATGAGACTAGAGATGCAAGTATTGATATATTGCAAATTTACAAGAATGCAATGGGAAAACTCTTTTCTTTGACTCTATGCATTAAAAGAAGAAACACCTCTCAGCTAGGTAAAAACAGATTGAGTCATTCGTTTTTTTCCTTTATAGTAGACTTATTTCATTTATTCATGCCTAGTTTACTTACAAAATTATAAATCTCCTTTTTAAAAATGTGTGGTGGGAAGATTCTGGTGCAAAAACACCAAATATTCAAAGGCTAGCCATCCGCATTTTGTGTCAACCATGTAGCTCTTCTAGGTGTGAAGGTAATTGGAGCATGTTTGAAGTTGTTCACACAAAGAAATGCAACAGGTTGATGACACAACACTTCAATGACCTTGTCTTTGTGCAATACAATCTTCATCTTCGCATGAGAGAAGTGGAGGGGCAAGATAAATATGATGCTATTGACTTGGATGAGATCAATCTATATACCGACTAGATCGTTGATGATGCAGGGTCAGAGCCCATGTTTACAGCAGAGGTAATTGCAGATTTAGAGAGGGAGTTGGGAAAAGCAATAGCATTCAGGGCAGCAAATGCAACAGGAGGGGTTGGTGAGGATCCAGATGATACATTTGGCTTTGCTGACAATGTTGACATTGGAGAGGAGGAATTTTTACCTTCCACTTCCATGAGGCAATTGCATCAAACTTATTCTAGGCGCTAGAGATGAAATATAATATGTATATTTCATATTTCATGACTCTATGAGCATTGCAGTTTGTAACTTTGTACTTTTTAGTATTTACTCTTTTTTGGTCTCACATTGATAGAAAGAATACTTATGAGCTTATGGCATTCTCTACATTCATTTATCATGTCATTTAACAATGTTTTACATTTAATTTAAATTTATTTTATGAATTTATATGTTTTTTAAAGTGGCGATAAAGTTGCCAAGAAATTCCCGAGATCCGAGATCTGGTTCGAATTTTGCCCTCCCGAGAAATCGTCGAGAACGATATTTTGAACTATGGTTGGCAACATTAATCACCCTTTCAATACTGTTTCTTCATGCACAAAGGGGGGTAGTTCAATGAGGTGATGCACATCTTTGCACACTACTACTACCAGGGTGCCCCAACACATTTTCTCTCAAGATGGTGGATCTGCTCATCGGTGTCATGAATCCACACATTAGCATTGTGGACCTGCTCCTAAATTTCCCAAACCACAAACGCCGGCACATGTTACAAGTTTCTTTGTTGCCACTGGGGTTTCTTCAACCTCAAATGTTAGGAGAGGTTCTAGAGGGAATGCTTTGCTTCCTCCTAGGATTAACAGCCCTGGCCCCGCAGCCCTAGACACTCCCCAATGAGCATTATCAAAACCTGCATTGGTTCTTTCATAGTGATAGACGATGACATAGATGTTTCCTCTAGCCTGAACCTTGACAAAGATGTATGATGGGACTAGCATTTAGTTTTTCTGACTTTCATCAACGCGTGCTCTTTGGGGGGTCTTGTTCCCCCACATGGTTACTTGTATTGGTACCTTAACCACGTGAGTTGAGGATTTATTGCTTTGGGTTTACATTTATTTTCGGCGCTTCAATTCTTTATGGTTAGTTTTGATCTTGGGGTCCTTTTATCCTAACACTTTATGTTGTAATTGGGTATATTCTCAAGTCCCATTGACCTACTCTGGTCATTTGTGGACATTAATATAGTTTCTTTCTTTCTTTCTTTCAAACTGATATAACGAAATAATAAACCTTTTAAATTGATTTTTGAAACCAACTCGGAAACCAATGATTTTTGTTAAATATTCTAACAAGAATCATTGTCATTGCTAGTAGCAATCTTACTTAAACTAGAATTTGCTTGGAAGAAATCTCCTTTTAATTTGTTCATCCATGTATCCTCCCATCAAATGATAAAAGAAATACTAAACACAAATTCTACATGTGGATTCATTGCTTGTAAGCATGCATGTTGAGTACATGCAAAGGATGATCAGACCATAACCTTCTTACATTCGCATACAGAATGGAGGTTAATGATATTAGTAAGGATAATCGGCATAGACCTACCTTAAACATCCATCCACAAGAAGTCACTTCTCAAAAGACACTGACTAGGAAGTTCAAATAATTCAGCTAACAATAGAGGGTAACCACATGATGAATATATTAAAATGCAATAAGTTAACGAGCTGCAAGCTTTAAAATTCAAATAAAATAAATTACCTGAAAATCAACTACAACAACCATACTTAAGATAGTAACCACTAAGATATGATAAAATTTTGCGGAAGCAACAATTTCATAGTCTTAGTTACACAGTTTTGTCATCTATCATCTGCAATGTTGTTTTATGGAGCAAAAAATTCAAATGAAAATGATATGCAAAAATGTCTTAGCAAAGGAATTTTCAAACAAAATATCTAATGGCAAATGCATACCAGCTCGAATTGTAGGTTCGACATTTTCAAGATTAACATCTTGAAGTTGGCCAAACCTGCCAGATCATAATAATACACAAGTCACAATCTTGACCGAATGTCATAAAAAAAAGGGAAATTTTCTAAATCATCACTGAAAATACACAGAAAAAAACCAAGAAATAAGGCATATTTTAGCCTAATTGGCTCTTTATTCTTTCAAGTTGAGATTTTCTCTATAACAATCCCACATTATTATTATGCCAATAGACGGAAAAGATATGGAATCTTTTGAATAGAAGTAAATAGTGCCATTAATGTGTTCCCCAATTTATGGTAAGTACAGAAAGGCTTACAGGTGAGATTTTTGAACACCGATAGAGATCCTAGTGGCAGTTTGGGACAACATTTTGGAAAAAATACCAAAAGACTAATAGGTCGCCTTGGCAGGAGCACAACTCCTTCACCATTGAATAGAATTCAAAACCGTTTAATGTGTCAGAAAACTTGGGTCATGCTCTACACGACTAAATGATTTCTTTATTATGCATTTTTCCTAGAAAATTTTGAACCCCAAAAAACATTTCAAAGGGCCCCAAAATCAGGAAATACAAAAATGTAGAAATTTCCAATTTTTTTCGGAAACACAAACTTTTGTGCATTTATGAATTTCATGTCACAACAAATCCTCTCAACTTCTTGGACGAGTGCTTGTCACATGACTTTCCACATTCCAAAGGCAAGTCACTTAATTTTCTATTTTAGACTGATCATTTCCTGCTAAAAATAAGTATAAAGGAATATCCATTCAAATGTAAACATCAAAGACAAAGTGCTGCAGCAAATCCAAGAGCATAGTGTGCTAGTTTCACATCTCTTCTCAAATGCTACTACCTTTATTGTATTAATCAAAGAGGGTTATAGTTGTTAAGCATATTAGATATTCTACAATATTGTTAGAATATTGTTAGCATATTATTAGATTGTTCTTAGTTTGTTACAACTAAATTATGTTAGGATTTGGTTCGTTCCCATGATATGGAAGGATCTCATGTTGTGCTATTTGCTTGGTTATAAACACAAGCTATTGGCATGTAATAATCATAGCCATGATTTTATCTTATATAGATACTTCAAAGACTTCAATATTAGAGTAGGTGGTAGGGGCATCCAAATAGGACACCATAGTTTGGTGTGTGGTAGATGTCCCGGGATACTTCGAGGTTGAAGAGCGTTGGGCATCGGATGTTCAGGTGATCGAGGCAAGAATATCCCTTACAAGATATAACATGGAACTATATTGTTGTTTAGTCTTCAATATAAAATGATAATGTTAGAATTGATCACTCTAACAAAATACAAGTGAAGAATGAAACATTCTAGACAAGATGCCGCATCAAGGTACAACAAAGTAAACCTAGAATTCAGCACCACTTCCTAATTTACTCAATGGTTGCAATGCCCAGTTACCCACGTACTCCAATGAGATGGAATGGCAGCCATAGGGACACTTGGCAACATTTGTTGCATTGATAGCAAGGTTACACATTTATTAAGTTCATGTCTGAACTTAATTGAACTCTTTGAGCCCCGTATTCTATACAAGATCATACTATCGAATATGTACAATATTGTTAGCATATAATTAGCTTCTTGTTAGTTGGTTACAACTAGGTTAGGATTTGGTTTGTTCCCATAATATGAGAAGGATCTCATCTTGTACTATTTTACTAGTAATAAGTACAGGGTATTGGAATGTAATGAACACGACCATGATTTAATCTTATAATAGCTTCGCATCTCTTCTCAAAGATCAATGCCTTCTTTTTGGAACAGTACAAGAGAAATAGCTTACAACTCTTTTCAGAGATATTCGTACGTACCTCTCATATCAATGTAGTAAATTATTTTATATTTAGAACTTCTTTTCTATGTATATTGTTATCTCTACTCATTCAGGGTTCATTTAGTTGCAAGTTTGCAATTATCTTGATGCTACAATTGTCGTAACTAATTGGTTACAAGTATATAACATCTAAGTTCCAACAATTTAGTGTGTTGTCCATCAAATTCTCAATCCAATCTGGATCAAACAGTGGCATGATTGAATAAAAGCTAACAGTTTTGTGTATGGTGGCACGTGTGGACATCTAATTTTGGTACAAGTCTTGTAGTTGTAATGCTATTGTCATTTTTTCATATACATAGAGCATTAGTGCACAATAAAATGTTATTGGCGCACTTTCCCTTTATATTGAACGTCGCATGACCTTTCATTATCATCATTTACTTATGAACACCTTTAGATCTATCATTTGTTTGCCTCGAGATACTCACCATTACTCCATACTTATTGATCTTCGTTCCCTGAGCTTAGATCACCTTGACCAGAATTAGAACAAACATGTAGTGGTCTAACCATTGTCGGACCATCCCAAGCTAAATTATTCTATTCCCTTGTGCCATGATTGTTGACTTTCCCGCTCCCATATTGTTAGCTTGCATGTGAATAATCTCCTAATTTGAACTTGAAATGCTTCTATATACACATGAATGTTAATACATTTAAGGAGGAGCTCACACATTTATCATATCTTACACAATTCGCTTGCACTTTGCTCGCTCTTGTTTCCAATCTCTATCTATTGAAGGCTTGTTGCTACATACTTGTACCAAAAGAAGGAAAATTGCATTAGTGAAAGACCATATAGATCTCCCCCTAGTTGCATCATGCATCTCGTATCATAGGGATAAGGGATGGGATTATCAAATACACGGGATTGAGTGTTCACATGCATGAGTGCGGATTTCCAATCTTGAAAACAAAACCTGCCCTAATGCAGGGCAGGGGTTGACTAAGGCAAGCCCCTTGAAACAAAAACCATTTTTTTGTCTTTCTAGGCCGTCTTGGCTTGGATTAGGGTTTGAGCAAAAAATAAGTCATTACAGCAAATTTGCATGCCAATTTGCTGATTCGGGAGAGGTTTGTATCAAATAAGCGCAAACAAAGGGTTTCAAAAAGTTTTAGATTGATTAGAGCTACACAGACACTGTCAAAACAAGATTGTCACTATCTGAGGATTTCGATTCTAGTCATGTCATTATCGGGACATTTTGATTTTAGTCGGTTCAACATATCAGAATCAGCTCTCCAAATTCTCCTATGCATTGTTTTCTAACCTCCTCGGCATTTCCAATTGTTGTCAAAGTTCAAGTGAGTCAAAAATTAGGTACACATCTCTAACCCCCTTGTCAATTTTCAATCATTTTAGGTACTTTCATTTACTTTACCCTAAGTAGATCTTATTTACCATATTTAGGTCAGATTTGCCTAGGGCCCCTTTTATCATGGTTTGTGTAGTGTTTTGAGCACTTTTGTGCCTTCCATATAAAACACTGGGATTGATTAAGATATGAGCCAACAATCCTATGAGGGATAGTAGCTACAAACCTGCAAGGGATGGTTGCAAGAATTGAAAGCAAATGTAGTTGACTATGATGGAGATCAAATCTTGAGTTGTACTTTAGATATTTATTTGAGTTACATTTGTTGCAATCTTGTTTTATGGCCAAGTGATGGAGATGGAGGTAGTTGGAGTTCCAAAATGGTGATGCGTAATGGAAATAAATGTCAAGTGAAGCCTGGCTATAAGATGTGATTTGGTGATGGTCCGCACTCATACCAAACCAATTATGTTTGGACTACTGCTTGTGTAGAATGTGTGTAGGAACTCAAGTTGTGAGCTTCTATTTTCTTGTTGGTTACAGCCTAAGTTACCAAGAAACATGTATGGATACTAGTTTGGGTACGGGTACAAAAAATATCAATTTTTTGGGGACTCTAGGTACAATTCATTGTGTAAACATCCATACTTAAAATATTTATAAAAAAAAAGTAACCATAATATCAATGTTATTGGCATTATCAGTAGTAAAATAAAAATAAATTAACAAAAAAAGAAAACATAATTCAAACTATCATAGGTTTATAAATTATGACTTACAATTTAGCTTTTTTTTTCTTTTTCTTTTTTGTAATTGTTAACTTTCTACAAATCCATGTCACGAGTTCGCCCAAGAAACAATTTGGAAATATCAGGGCCTTTCTTGAAACATCTAGAAACACCATCGACGATTCTGAAGAGCCTTGAATGTTTCAAGGGAGAACCAAACCCAAAACCATTTCGGTTTGGGTCTGGAGGGTGGTTCTAGAGAATCCGGTAACATAGGTTGTAGTTGTTGGTGGGCCAATCTATACAAAGGATATCCATTGTCAATGGAGAGGCTCTAGTACGCCAATGTAAAAAATTCAATAACTTTTACTCTAACATCATTTTTGAGATCCATATTAGCCCCTTTGAGCTGGATCTAAATGAATGAGATAGTTTTATTCATCAACATAATGTAAATGTGGATGGTTTTCTAAAACATCCTAAAAATGCTTCTCTTGTGATTTAGTGTGTTCTTATCTTGAGGTCCAAGGGTGGTATCATTGTCTATTTAGGGACTCAGGTGGTTCTCTATCCACCTTCATATGTTACCCTAATCAAAGATGTTTGGCCCTCTTCCCTTGAAAAGTTGTCAATTTTAGGCATAGGACCTTACAAGGGACCCCTAGAGCTTATAGGTTGATTACCTCCTTTTAACCCATTGTCACATCAATTATGGGCACCAAACAACCTTTTAGATGTTGTCGATTTGCATATGGAGATGTACATAGCAATGAGGCAATGCCCATCCTTGTATGTCGCCACTAGAAAATCCCGACCTTCTTACTCTCATTCGAAGTGTTGTGGATCTACTTCATTTCGACATTGGGGACCTTCTAACCCCTTTGACCCACAATCAAGGTCATGGGAGAAGGTGTACATTACCAATTTCTTTTATGCACAAAGCATTCCTCGGCCTTGGATGTTAAGAAACATCCTAGGGTGAGTACCTTGAATCTTCCTAAATTGTCAATGCAAGCCCCATCAGCGCTAGCCATTTTGTGATGGACATTATCAAGTCATGCATTGGTGATATTGTAGTGGTCTACAATGATGCCATTGGTTCTTCTGACCCAAACCTCATTGAAAACATGTGACAATGGTGTTTTTCATTCTTGGTCAAATGTTTTGATCTTCCTCAACTCAGTGCTCCACTGCATCATTGGTGGGTCGTCCCCTCAATTGGTCAGCAGTACTTAGATGTGATTCCAAGGGTTTCAACCATTTTTTGGTTTATACTCTTTTACTTTGTTTATTTGCTTTCACTTTTGTATAATTGTGTTTAGGTACTTTCATAGCCTAGGGTCTTCTTACCCTAGCTCTTCTCTATTGTAACTAGTGATACTTTTGAGTCCCATTGACCTACTTTTGTCCTATGTCCAACATTAATAAAATTTCTTTCTTTCTTGGATACCAACTTCTCCCCCCTCAAATGGGACTTCACCTATTTCACAAGGTGAGTGGAGTTCTCTAAAGAAAACTTCCATCTAGTTGAAAACAAGAATCAAAACTCGTTTATCTATCCCTTAACCTTGAAGGAGAATGAGTTTGCAACTTGCTAAGGCATCTCGCTTCCAGCTCCACCCCAAGGAGATGGATTATTCTTAGAATACCTCCAAAGAAAATAATGAGAACTTGGTGACAACTTCATATGGTAGACACTCCTCTTTCCCCAATGTCTAGAAGCACTCCTAAAGCTTTACAGTCAATGACAAATTTAGATCAAGGAAAAAATATAGCTAACTTCTGGTTCACAGTTGAATTTTTCGGTCAACTTTGCTTGTTTTATTGTCAACCTCTTTGAGATTCAACATATTAGTTCTCTACACCCTAGCACTTTCCTATTGTAACTAGATGTATTTGTTAGTCCCATTGACAGACTTTGGTCACTTGTGGACATTACCACGATTTCTTCCTTTCTCTTTTCTTGGTGAAGTCCTGAAATGCAAGATTTGATCTGCTGCCTGGATCAAGTTTCTTCTTCTTTGTACCTCAGCATTTTTATGTTTTTAATGCATTTTTATTAAAACACTACGAGAAGGTTTACCGAGACAGCCAAATCTATTTTTTTGTCAATGCTATACAAATAAAGAGATATTAATAAAATAATGGCCACAAAGATAGTCCATAAATTTGGTATGACTAACCATATTGTAAGAGATATGGACACTAAATTTAAGGGTTATTTATAAAAACCATTCTTTGAATGCTAGATAGACGAATCAATTTCAGTAGTGAAAATCACCCTCAGACAGACTTGAAAAAAATAAGAAAGCAAATGCAACCATGAAAGACATGTAAGATTCTCTAGAACCTAGATAGACAAATTGGGAGGCTAAAGTTCCATTTGTGAACATTTCTGTAGCAATAGTAAGCATTCAGATATACATAGAACCCCACTTTGGCGTCCTTATGGCTTCTCGTGAAACTATACTTCATAAATTTTAAAACAACAAAACAAAATTCTCTACAAAGGATAGAAAAATGCAAAGGAGACATGAATTCAAGAACATTATGAAGGCTCAAACAAGAGTTAATCTTAGTCCAGAAAAGAGACTGTCGAAAAAAGATTCTAAGATTGGACATGATATATAGCCAGTTTATAACATATGAGGTAAGTTATCTCCAAAAATAATCTGATCCCCTTGCTAGATTAGAGAAGAATGATGATATAACTTATAGGAGTACTATTGCCACACTGTTGGACACCTACTTGGGATAATTGGATGGGAAATTATCCATCCTGTATATAGAACTAGGAGCAAGAGCAAGCAGCCAACCATAACTAAGAATTTAATTGGGAATTATGTGTGAAAGACCAGTGCTTATCATAGGCCTATGATTGAATGCCTAATCAGTGCCATTGCCCATTAATTTAGTAGATCTCATCATTGACCTAATCTAAGATTTAATCCCTACCTGCCACCTTAGCAATGTGCTGGTTGAATGGTATTTATCCAAGTGCAGGTTGTAATATATTATAATGCAAGTGTTCTGAACTTTAGAGGCTAGCACAGCCGCAGGAAATTGGTAAATGCTACCAGGAATCACTACACATCAATGGATGACTATCTTAGCAATGTGCTTCTCATAGGCCTATGATTGAATGCCTAATCAATGTCATTGCTCATTAGTTTATTAGATTCAACATTGACCATCTGATCCCAGATTTAATCCCTACCTACTAGCTTAGCAATGTGCTAGTTATTAGGATGCAAGTGTTCTAAGCTTCAGAGGTTAGCATGCTGACCAGAAAGTGGTAAATGCTACTAGGAATCACTACACATCAATGGATGACGGTCATAGGCCTTTGAATGCAAACTTCAGGAATCATCTATCCTATGAAAAATTGTTGCATTTGACATGGTGATATAGATTAAGGTACTTGACTCCTTGATGTTATATCTTGTGCAAGCTAGTTCAGAATGTGATGGTAGCACATTTTAGTTGTTCTCTATGAATTTAGTTACAAGTTCAGCTTCTTGAATGAAAACTTATAGCTACCAGAAAATAAAAGAGTTTCTCACAGAAGCTTGTGGCTTCGATAATGAATCACAGCTCAGGATTTGAAAAACTAGTTAAAAATAATTATTACCATGTGAACCTTTATCCTAATATACATCTCCCACCTAATTAGCACTGATGTTATTGTTCATTTATTGATTAGCATTTTCAATTTCGACACAAGTCCACTTATAATCATAGTACTTACATTCCTCTGTGTAACATGAAGTCATAGAAAAAGTGATGAAAAATATTGTATAAACCTGATATTATTCATCTTTGTCATTTACTAAGATTTCTCTTGCAGGACTCGTTGGCACATCAATCTCCCTAAGTGCACGTACTAAGGAGTGCACCAGAAAAGAGTTGGGGACAGCTCTTGGTACTTGGCGAGAAATGTTCATATATTATTTTGCCATACGTTCACTACTATCAGTCTGACCTCCTCTGAGTCTCTTTCCGTCTAACTATTCCATCTCCTTATGTCCTTTGCTAGCCACCATGTTTTCCTACTATATTGACCTAGTCGATACAATCTATTTCATGCCCGTTTATCCTTGTAGTGTATCGGCCTGGCCGATACAGTTATGAGAGACATCTTTATCTTTACTAGATACAATTCTAAATTTGTCTCTATCTTTCCTATTGTATTGGCCTGGCCAATACAGCACTAAGTCAGCGAACACATATTCAATTATATCACCTTGGCCAATACCATCGACTTAAGAGTTTCAAGTAATTTATGGGTTAGGAGCCGTATATATAGAGATCATAATTATCATTTGTTGGACATAGTCATTGATGTATGAAGAATTGTCATTGATGTCAAAGGCAGCATGCGCTATTATGCATTAATGACAAAGGTGTTGAGCTGAATGGTCAAGTTGCCGAGACCTCATGGAGTTGTGTGTGTACCTTGAATTCCAAGAACAGTCATATGAATGCCTTTACAATTTTGTTTGGATATGGCTGAGTACACAGATTTTTTGGTGACAACATTTGCATACATGGCAGCATCTAAAGGAAACAATCATACCAGGCTACTCAGGTTTGTGTCTAGTCTTGGTGGACCAAGTTTCATGTCTTGCGGATGAGACAAGCAAAAGTTATGCAGGTGCAAAGTAGGGCTCCCAGGCATTTGAACACTTAGTCGTTTTTACAAATTTGAATTTGTTCGAAAAGAGTGCTTCGGGAAAATGTTTGGTCTCCACACTTCGTCGATTTTACAATTTGGGATTTCTTTCAGAAAGAATGTATCAGGGATTTCTTTCGAAAAGAGTGCTTCGGCGAATTCTTTCGAGAATTTGTTTAAGTCTTTTCGAAGGGCATTTTGTCGAAAAAATTGTCCCGAACAAAAATCTTGAAGGAAATGGGTCCCAAACAAAAGTCCCGAAGGAAATGGGTTCTGACGGGAGCTTTGCAAAAGAGCCGACGGGTAAGTGACCCAAAATAAAGTTTTTGAGGGGTATGTGGACTTTTGCACAAGTTTCAAAGGGTGTGTCCCAACCAAAAGTCCCAAAAGATATGAGCAAAGAATTGAAGGGCAATTCAAAGTTCCCGAAGGGCACTTGACATCTCATCGGGAAAATTGTCCAGAAGTAAAGGTCCGAAACAAAGGTGCCGAAGGGTATCTTGCAAAGTTTTCGAAGGGCATTTTGCAAAGCCCCGAAAGGTACATTTCAAAAATGCCAAAAGAAAAAGTCGAAGGAAAAAGAGCACTTGGCATTTTGTCAGGGAAATTTTCCTAGAGCCCCTTAAACAAAAAGGCCACAACAAAAGGTTCTGTAGGGCACCTTGAGAAGCTCTGAAGGACCATTACAAAGTCTCCAAAGGATAATTCGAAAGAAGTGTAGGGCACTTTCATTAGTGCCAAAGGATGTTATGTTGAACTCCTGAAAGGCAGATTGCTAAAAGTAAAGTTCGAGCTAGTTGGGAGATCAAATGGTTTGCGCTTGATAAGTGCAATGAAGATCCAATTGAGTGAATGGTTCCAAAGGCATTAAAGTGCTCGATGGTTAATGACTCAAAGGCAAGTTAAATATCGAGCAAGACTAAAGAGATCGACAAAGCGAAAGCATTCCATTGTTGCTGAAAGAAGCGAGATGAGGTCAACATGCCGAAGTTTAACGACCAAGCCAATGTCAAGATCATGCATCTTCAAAGATCGAATAGCACGCAAAAATATGGATGAGGAAGATCCAACGGAGCACGAGGACACAGTGGAACAAGGTGATCAATGACTATCGACATAGCGCGAGATTATGGATCGAGCATATTAGAGTATATCAAAAGGAGCGGAAGCGAACCAAAATATAGGGAGCAATGAGATGCACAAAAAAACGTGATGGTTAACGAAAGGCAACAGTAAAGTCTGTGCAAGCTTGAATATCTAACATGCGGAGCTCGGATGGAAAGATCGACGAACACGTTTCAAAGTTGGAACAAAAACACACAAAGATCTGACGAAGCAAAAGAGCTTAGAGATGGCACGAAGAAAGAAATCAAAGGCCCACATTTAATATGTTCTAACGATTAAGTGGAGGAATAGACAGAACTTGTGAATGAACTCAATGTATCTACACGGAGCTCGAGATTGATCGATCCAACCGATCAATCTACGATTAAAGAGTTTGCGCATTTATGACTTGAATCCAACAATTGCCATAGACAGTAAAGAGACCTGAACATTACGGTGTGAAGCATGAACTGAGACGCAAGAAATCAACAGGTCAAGTCATAATGGAGAAAAGTCCTTAATGGAGAGAAATGAGAGTAGTCGAAGTGTGAACACACTGAAGACATAAAACCCTAAATTCATTGTCCATATATACAAGATCTAGAGCATTGTCATATGTTGTCGCTATTTTCAAAAGAGCGACTCGAAGTGTGTCGATTGGAGAAGCATGTAGACACAGAGTAAAAGTTAGAGGGACAAAGAGATGAAGTGTATCTAATAAAGATATATTTAGACACAAAAAGAGTGAGGTAGAGAGGAAGAAAGGGCACACAAAGAATGTGCAGAGATTGAGTAGTTACAGACTAGAGTTGTAACAGAAAAATAGAACTGGATTCATTTATGAATTTGTCTTGTATATTGGAGTTGTAGTTCCATAGTTCTGATTGGTTGGTGCCCTTAAATCTTGTAACCAGTGAGGTTAAGCTGAGTGGGTGCTCAGATTAGGGAGTGGATGCTTCCTTAGAGTTGGTGCTCTTAAATCAGGGGATGGGTGTCTCCTTAGGATAGGTGTCCTTAAATGTAACCAGTGTGATTTTGCCACTGAGGCGTTTAACTATGAGGCTGGATTAGAATAGTAGATTCTAGCAGCTATTCTCATCGTGGCTTTTCTCTTTGAATTTTCCACATAAATCTGGTGTAATATGTTTGTGTGTGTGTGTGATCTTTGCATTTGTTCTGTAATATGCATTTGTATCTTCTCTAAAAGATTTCATGAACTAGTTTTAGCTGATCTACTGATTCACCCCCCCTCTCAGTAGATAGTTGTATTCAGCAATTGGTATCAGAGCCAAGGGTTCCTAGAAAAAAGTTTAATCAGCTCACGTAAACCTTAAAATAGTGAACACAATGGCTAGTCAAGAAGGATCCTCCTCAAACAAAGCACCTCTCTTTGATGGATCCAACTATGTTTTCTGGAGTATACGAATGGAAACATATCTATCCTCATTAGAGTTTGATGTATGGATGTTTGTGATAAATGAATATACAGTGCTTGTTGTACCTCCTACTGATCAAGCTGCCAAGAAGGCATATGAGAACAATGCCAAGGCAAAGAATGCTATTCTTTGTGGTCTATCACATTCAGGGTTCGTCAAAGTTATGCACTGTCAGAGTGCAAAAGACATCTGAAACAAGTTAAAAAGCATCTATGAAGGAGATGACAAGGTGGAACAAGCCAAACTACAAACATATAAAAGGCAGTTTGAGAGTCTTAAGATGAAAGAAGAGAAAAAGATTGCCGACTACCTCCTCAGGGTAGATGAAATAGTGAATGCAATCAGAGGTCTTGTTGAAGAAATAAAAGAGTCAACCATAGTCAAGAAGATCTTAAGATCTTTGCCATCAAAATATGATTCGAAAATCTTTGCAATAGAGGAAGCAAGAGATTTGGACAAACTCATTGTTGATGAGTTGCATGGCACATTCACAGCCTATGAGATGAGAAAAGGAGAGACTGACACTTTTAAAAGAGAAGTTGCATTCAAAGTAGCAAAGCCGGTAAAAGAAGAAACATCTACGTCTGAATCTGAGGAGATTGATGGAGAAACTAACTTTGTCAGAAAACTAAAGAGAAAATCAGAAAAATATAAAAGCAAGCTACTATTCAAATGCTTTAACTGTGGTAAGGTAGGACACTTTGTTGCCAAATGTCCTTATAATAAAAGGGACAATTCTGAGCAAGTAGAAGCAGCAAAATGGTGAAAACCCACAATGCAAAAAGGAAGAACTTCTTCAAGAGTAAGAAAGGTCTATACACAAAAAAAAGACAGTGACTCGGTGAAAGATAGTGATAGTGATAGTGATAGTGATAGCTCGGATGATGATCATGACTGTGCTTTTGTAGCTAAGGGAAATGAATCCCTGTTCATGACAGAAGAATCCACTTCCATAAATCAAGAGCAAGACGAAGATGAAGATTGGGATGAAGAACAGAAAGGTGAAATTGATCTAGAAGGTGAACTTGTTTGTGCTCTAGAAGAGATTGAGAAACTAAGAAAAGAGAAATCAAAACAGAAGAAGCTTGGGCAAAAGGAACTTGAAAAATCTGATCAAAAGATAGTGATTCTAAAAACTCAATTTGAGAAGGCTAGAAGAATAGAAAAAGTGGACAAGATGGAACTACAATCCAAATCTGAAGAATGCATGAAGCTTGGGGCAGAAATAGTAGCCTTGAGGAAAGAACTTAAGAAGGCAAAAGACCAATTAAATAAAAGTCTAAAGTTAACAAAAGGATTAGAGATTCTTAATGAACTAATCAGCGCTCAAAAGCCCTCAAATGAAAAATCAAGTCTTGGATATGAGAAAGGAAAAGGTTCCTCAACTAGTACGTCAACTAACCTATATGATAATTTCAAGATAGGAGAAGCAGAAGCAAAGAAAGAGAAGGTCAGCAAGGACACTAAGAATGATCCAAACAAAGATAAGGTGAGAAGAATAAATTCTGAAAAGAAGTCTGTTGAAAGGAAAAAGACAAAAATCAAAGATGCAAAAGGGTATATTAAAGTGGCAAAATTGAATAAACAAAAGCATATGAAAGATCAATATACTGCACCAAAAAATGTTATGAACAGTTATTATTCATCCTTTTATGGTTACTGTTACAGCTGTAATCAGTTTGGTCATAAAGCTATTGAATGTAGAGTTGTACCTACAAGAACTAATTTTGTAAGTAGAAACTCATTTGCTCACCTATTAGATTCAAGTACAATGTGCTACAATTGCAATAATTTTGGTCACATAGCTAGGCATTGTAGGACTAACTTTGCAATGTCAAAAAAATACAATGTAAAGAATGGCACAAGCCTCCTAATGAGAACAAAGGTTCACAAATTATTGATAAAGAAAAGAAAAAGACATATAAGAGACCCAAGGAAATGTGGAAAATTAAAAATCAATCCTTGATTGTTCAAACAGCACTCCACGTCAAAGAACAGAACTTGTGGGTGATAGACAGTGGGTGCTCAAAGCATATGACTGGTGACAAGAGCAAGTTCATCAAGTTGAGCAAGTGCAACGAAGGAACCGCCAGTTTGGAAGACAATACAGCAGTTAAAGTCAAAGGCAAAAGAACCTTGCACATAGATGGTAAGCTTCCTACACATGATGTCCTTTATGTTGAAGGATTGAAGCATAATCTACTGAGTGTTAGCCAAATGTGTGACAATGGATATAAGGTCATATTTGATGCTGAGGGCTACAAGCTAAGGAGATTTGGCAAAACAGTCACAAAAAGGAGAAGGACCGAGAGTAATATCTACAATCTTGTTGAGGTAAACGTTAATAATTGCTCATAAGAAAGGTTGATGAAAGCTGGTTGTGGCATAGGAGAATGGGTCATATCAATTTTGATAATTTAGTCAAAGTGAGTTTGAATAAGTGTGTAAGATATATGCCCAAGATAACGAAACCTGCAGATACTACATGCAGAGAACATCAATTAGGCAAGCAAACAAGGGTCAAGTTTCAAACAAAAGAATATGAAATACAAAGCCTCTACAATTAGTTCATGCCGACCTCTGTGGTCCTACCAAGACATGAGGATCTAAAGGAATTCATTACTTCAAGTTGTTTGTAAATGATTACTCAAGGATGACATGGATAACCTTTTTGAAGGACAAATCTCAAGCCTTTGAGAGATTTAAGATCTTTAAAGCAATGGTTGAAAATGAAATGGAAAGGAAGATCAAATGTTTGAGATCTGATAAAGGTGGAGAATTCACCTCCAATGAATTCATAGAATATTGTGAGAAGCATGGGATTAAAAGGCACTACTCTATTGTAAGAACTCCATAGCAAAATGGGGTTGTTGAGAGAAAGAATATGATTGTTAAGGAGATGCTCAGAACAATGTTGAAAGAGGCCAAACTATCTGATGGATATTGGAGAGAAGCAGTCCAAACAACAGTATACATCTTGAACAGAGTTCAACTAAGGGTGAAGAGTGATAAAACCCCATATGAATTGTGGTATGAAAAACATGCATCTGTTAAGTACTTCAGAGTGTTTGAAAGCAAATGCTACATCAAAAAAAAGGACAAACTAAGAAGTTTTGAGCCAAAATGTGATGAGAAAATTTTTCTTGGTTACTCTACTCATAGCAAAGCTTATTATGTTACAATAAGAGGCTACATAAAATAGTTGAGAACATCAATGTCAAGGTCAAAGAAGGATTTAAACATGTTGAACCTGATGAATAGATTAGAATTGAAGAATTTGAAGGAACAGAAAATGAAGAAAAAGATAGTGAAGAGGAAGAAGAAAAGATTGAAAATGCACCCTCAAGGTTTGTTCAAAAGGAACATCCCAATGAGCAGATAATTGGCAACAAAAAAGGAGTTCAGACTAGGAGAAGAGTTGCAATGAACAAGGAGTAAGTTTTGCTTTATTTTCGGAAATTGGGCCTAAGATCTTTAGTGAAGCCAGCAAGGATGCAAACTGATTAAAAACCATGGAAGAAGAACTGAGCCAAATAGAAAAGAACAAAACTTGGGAATTAGTTCCTAGACCCTCAAACAAGAATGTGATAAGAACAAAATCGGTTTACAAAAACAAACTCAATCAAGATGGAATTGTTATAAGAAACAAAGCAAGGTTGGTGTGCAAGGGATATGCACAAGTAGAAGGCATAGACTTTGAAGAAACATTTGCTCCAATGGCAAAACTGGAAGCTATAAAAATGTATTTGGCATTTTCTGTTCATAAAAAGTTCAAAGTATATCAAATGGATGTAAAGTCAGCCTTATTGAATGGAAATTTAGAAGAGGAAGTCTACATTGAACAACCAAAAGGTTTTCAGCTAGTAGATGAAGATTATGTGTTCAAATTGAAGAAGGCACTGTATGGTCTGAAACAGACACTTAGAGCATGGTATTCAAGATTGGATCAATACCTACAACAACAAGGTTTCAGCAAAGGATGTGCAAACAACAATTTGTACTTTAAATCAGAAGGTGAGCATATGCTGAGTATTGTTGTCTATGTAGATGATATCATCTTTGGAGGTAGCAATAGTGAAATGTGCAAAGAATTTGCTACACAAATGCAAAGTGAATTTGAGATGTCTATGCTGAGAGAAATTTCCTTCTTTCTTGGTCTACAAAAAATGCACAATCTGATGAAGGGATATTCATATCTCAAACCAAGTATGCAAAGGAGACGCTCAAGAACTTTAGAATGGAAGACAACAAACTAGTTAGTACTCCCATGATAACTGGATGCAAGTTGAGCAAAGAAGATAAGCCCTTGGATGCAAATAATACCATGTACAGATCAATGATAGGTAGCATGTTGTACCTAACTACATCAAGACCAGACAGCATGCAAGCAGTATGCATGGTTGCAAGATTTCAAGCAGCTCCCAAAGAATCACATGTCAATGTTGTGAAAAGAATCTTCAGATACATCAAGAGCACAATTGACTATGGCTTGTGGTACCCTACAAGTGAAGATCTCACTTTGATTGCATATGTAGATGTTGATTCAGCAGGAAGTGTGGATGACAGGAGAAGCACTAGTGGTGGTGCATTTTTCCTTGAAAATAGACTTGTGTCATGGCTGACCAAAAAGCAAGAGTCGGTTATGCTTTCTACAGCAGAAGCAGACTATGTAGCAGCAGCAGCATGTTGCACACAAGTCTTGTGGATGAAGCAGACTCTCAAAGACATTAAGGTAGAATACCAAGTACCTATTTCTATCTTTTTTGATAGCTCAAGTGCCATAAACATATCCAAGAATCCAGTGATGCATTCCAGAACCAAGCATATATCCGTCAAATATCATTTTTTGAGAGAAAAGGTTGCAGATCAAGAGGTCACAATGGAGTATGTGCCAACAAAAGATCAAATTGCAGATATATTCACCAAGCCTCTTCCCAAGGAGCAATTTGAATATCTAAGAGAGAAGTTGGGAGTGGTGGCTCCCACACCACATCACTAGATTCTAGTGATAGGGCATGAGTCCAAGGGGAGCATTGCAGGAACATTATTAACTCCTGGATTAAGAGAAAAGGCAATCTGGTGAAAAAGTTGCAGTCCCTTTGCCATTTGATGTCAAAGGAGGAAAAAAAATGTGTTGGCTCTAGATCATTATGCCTATCTATATAGAGATATGTAGATTATTAATTGGTCTTTCAAACCAATGCTATATAAATGATCATTTGTAGAAAAATAGAGCCAGGGAAGCTAGATTTGAATGTATCCACTTAGAGTTGAGACAAATGTGCCGTTGCCTAGGGGAAGTTCCTTGCTCTCTGTTCCAGCCTACCAAGTCCCAAGATCAAGGTAGAGAAAGCAAATTACATGCATAATTAAGCAACATGTTGACATATTATGGTAGACTCTTTGTCATTAATGTCAAAGGGGGAGAAAGCAGAATGAAGATAAAGAAGTGAAGTCATTCTGATGATGTGTTGCCATCAATGACAAAGGGGGAGATTGTTGGACACAGTCATTGATGTATGAAGGATTGTCATTGATGTCAAAGGTAGCATATGCTATTATGCATTAATGACAAAGGTGTTGAGCTAATGGTCAAGTTGTTGAGACCTCATGGAGTTGTGTGTGTACCTTGAATTCCAAGAACAATCATATGAATGCCTTTACGATTTTGTTTGGATATAGCTGAGTACACGGGTTTTTTGGTGATAACATTTGCAAACATGGCAGCATCTAAAGGAAACAATCACACCAAGCTACTCAGGTTTGTGCCTAGTCTTGGTGGACCAAGTTTCATGTCTTGCGGATGAGACAAGCAAAAGTTATGCAGGGGCAACGTAGGGCTCCCAGGCATTTGAACACTTAAGTCATTTTTACAAATTTGCATTTGTTTGGAAAGAGTGCTTCGAGAAGATGTTTGGTCTCCACACTTAGTCGATTTTGCAATTTGGGATTTCTTTCGAAAAGAATGTATCGGGGATTTCTTTCGGAAAGAGTGATTCGGTGAATTCTTTCGAGAATTTCCGTCTTTTTGAAGGGCATTTTGTCGAAAAAATTGTCCCAAACAAAAGTCCCGAAGGAAATGGGTCCCAAACAAAAGTCCTAAAGGAAATGGGTTCCGAAGAGAGCTTTGCAAAAGAGCCGAAGGGCAAGTGACCCAAAATAAAGTTTCCGAGGGGTATGTGGACTTTTGCACAAGTTTCAAAGGGTATGTGTCCCAATCAAAAGTTCCGAAAGATATGAGTGAAGAATTGAAGGGCAATTCAAAGTTCCCGAAGGGCACTTGACATCTCGTCGGGAAAATTGTCCAGAAGTAAAAAGTTTGAAACAAAGGTGCCGAAGGGTATCTTGCAAAGTTTTCGAAGGGTATCTTGCAAATTTTCCAAAAGGTACATTGCAAAAATGCCGAAAGAAAAAGTCGAAGGAAAAAGAGCACTTGGCATTTTGTCAGGGAAATTGTCTTGAAGCCCCTTAGACAAAAAGGCCGCAACAAAAGGTTCCGTAGGGCACCTTGAGAAGCTCTGAAGGACCATTACAAAGTCTCCGAAGGATAATTCGAAAGAAGTGTAGGGCACTTTCATTAGTGCCGAAGGATGTTACGTTGAACTCCTAAAAGGCAAATTGCTAAAGGTAAAGTTCGAGCTAGCTGGGAGATCGAATGGTTTGTGCTTGATAAGTGCAAAGAAGATCCAATTGAGTGAATGGATCCAAAGGCATTAAATTGCTCGATGGTTAATGACTCAAAGGCGAGTTAAATATCGAGCAAGACTAAAGAGATCTATAGAGCGAAAGCATTCCATTGTTGCCAAAAGAAGCAAGATGAGGTCAACATGTCGAAGTTTAACGACCAAGCCAATGTAAAGATCATGCATCTTCAAAGATTGAATGGCACGTGAAAATCTGGATGAGGAAGATCCAATGGAGCGCGAGGACACAGTGGAACAAGGTGATCAATGATTATAGACATAGCGGGAGATTATGGATTGAGCATATTAGAGTATATCGAAAGGAGCAGAAGCAAACCAAAATATACGGAGCAGTGAGATGCACGAAAAAGCGTGATGGTTAACGAAAGGCAGCAATAAAGTCTGTTCAACCTTGAATATCTAACAACATGCGGAGCTCGAATGGAAACATTTTGGAACAAAAACACTCAAAGATCTGACGGAGCAAAAGAGCTTAGATATGGCGTGAAGAAAGAAATCAAAGGCCCGCATTTAATATGTTTTAACAGTTAGGTGGAGGAATAGACAAAACTTGTGAATGAACTCGATATGTCTACACAGAGCTCGAGATTGATCGATCCAACCAATCAATCTACGGTTAAGGAGGCTACGCATTTATGACTTGAATCCAGCAGTTGCCATAGATAGTAAAGAGACATGAACATTACGATGTGAAGCATGAATCGAGACGCAGGAAATCGACAGGTCAAGTCATAATGGAGAAAAGTCCTCAATGGAGATAAATGAGTGTAGTCAAAGTGTGAACACATTGAAGACATGAAACCCTAGATTCATTGTCCATATATACGACATCTAGAACATTGTCATATGCTGTTGTCGCAATTTTCAAAGGAGCTACTAGAGCGACTCGAAGTGTGTCGATTGGAGATGCATGTAGACACAGAGTAAAAGTTAGAGGGACAGAGAGATGAAGCATATCTAATAAAGATATATCCAGACACAAAGAGAGTGAGGTAGAGAGGAAGAAAGGGCACACAAAGAATGTGCAAAGATTGAGTAGTTACAAACCAGACTTGTAACAAAGAAATAGATCTGGATTCATTTATGAATATGTCCTGTATACTGGAGTTGTAGCTCCATAGTTCTGATTGGTTGGTGCCCTTAAATCTTGTAACCAGTGAGGTTAAGCTGAGCGGGTGCTCTGATTAGGGAGTGGAAACTTCCTTAGAGTTGGTGCTCTTAAATTAGGAGATGGGTGTCTCCTTAGGATGGGTGTCCTTAAATGTAACCAGTGTGGTTTTGTCAATGTGGCGTTTAACTGTGAGGCTGCATTAGAACAGTAGATTCTAGCAGCTATTCTCACCATGGTTTTTTCCTTTGAGTTTTTCACGTATAAATCTAGTGTAATGTGTTTTTGCATGTGTGATCTCTGCATCTATTCTTTAATATGCATATGCATTTGTATCTTCTCTAAAAGGTTTAATGAACTAGTTTTAGTTGATCTACTGATTCAACCCCCCTCTCAGTAGATAGTTGTGTTCAACATCATTCCCAACACACAGAACACTCATTTGCTCTGTTTGCACTTGCATTTCTGCTCTTAGGTAGTAAAAGTAGAATTTAGAGGTTAAAGTCCTATCCTTGGAGGTGAAGTCTTGCTCAAAGTCTGTGAAGCTCAATTGGAGGAGTTGAACCAAGGAGGTGCTCATACTCTTTTGAGTTCCCAACTAAGAACATCTAGGTCTTCATCCTTTCCATTTGAGGACTTCACCTACAGTAACTCTTGCAAAGCGCCACTATAGCCAAGGGGGAGATTGATGCGCCGACAAGTCAATCCAAAGCTAATTATCTCTATCCCTATTCTCTTTCCTTTATTTATTTCATGGACAGATCTGCTTTGCTTATTGTTATAGTAGCATGTTTGTTGTTGTCCTTGTTGAAGTTCTCCTTGTCCCTGATAAGTTGGTATAGTATAGGCCCTAGGGTGCTTAGGCTTGCCATTACCATTCTAGGCCACATAGACTGCACTTATGGTCTGCAATTGTGTCATTTATCTCTTGTTTAGTATAGTGTTGTTTGCTATCTTGGACCTAAATTACCTTTGTTCATCAAGTCCTTGAATGTGGTTTCCATACTGTATCCTTGATAACTCTTTGTTACCATTGCTATATCATTGGTTTATCTTGAGACCTAGCTAAACCAATATCCATATCTTAGGCATAGGATTTGGAACCCTATACCCTTGATATTGAGTATGGATTACTCTCTACTAGATCTACAGCCACCCCAAGTATTGTCACTATACCTTGCTAGTATACGTAGGCTCTATGTTATGATCTTTTGTTTGTATCCTAGTCTATAGGGAGAAAGAGGATTGTTATTTTGGTCATCCTGGCCCGCGCATACAAGTACCACATATTTGGATGAATGCATATTATATGCTATATCTTATGTTAGTGTGTTTCACAAAAAAAATTACCTTGACTTCTTTAAAATGTGCTTTACATGTAAAGTATTACTTAGATGCTAGTCAACCTAGGTATCTGCTTCTACCAAAGCTAGAGAATGTTTTAGATTGCTCTTTGAGTTGCGTATCTTTTATTAATGCTATACATGGATGATAAATGTTGGTCCTCTCTAGTACCATTTTTTCAATAAAAAAATGATCTTTTACTTTCGACAGAAGTCTAGCATGCAGTGGTTGATCTTCTTTATAGTAAATCTATTCAATGACGGTATCATCAATCCATTAGATAAATTTTATCACTGAGATTCCTAGGACGTGATAAATGTAAGACATACAAAACAATATAATATTGAATATGCACAGGGACATGATGTGCAAATTGATTTTTATCATTGGTCAGCAAATCTATTTTAATGCCTAAAAAACGATCTCATGGGACACCCATGCTTGAGAATCTTTCATTCTGAAGTTTGAACCGATCCTTTATTGAAATCTAAGACAACGCAAACTGTAATATACCTGGAAAAGAACGGTCAGAGGTACCAGTTTCATGAAAAAACACATAAGAGTTGGCTCGAAAGGGCAATGGAGAAAGACCATAATGAAAAACAATACATGGAGCCACTAAGCATCATTAAAATAGTTATTAATTTAGTAGTTGATTAAGCAGCTCTTTACTTTCTTGGGTAGGTCAAAACTTTCCTTTAAATTTAGTGTTTTTCTATAAACATGTTTGGTATTGTATCATATATGTGAGATTGCCAATTGGCTGCAATATGTATATTCATCGTGTAGTACTCGATCCCCAAAGTTGTGCACTTCATTAATAATATTGAAAATATTGGTTTACAAGTTTAAGATGGCTCCAAATCTTGTAGTATGATCTATGTCAAATTAGATCTGAAGTACCAATAAATTCATATGCTGTAATATTAATTTATCCATGCAAATGCCTATGATGTGTACCAACTGCTTACGTCATACTCATTTCTAGATTGTATGCTTCGCTGACACTTTCTAGATATTCAAATTACACGTTGAAATCTCACTGGAACAACTATGTTCCACAGGAACTTGCTCAACCAACACTAGAAGATGGTGAATTTACATGTCTTACCAACACATGCCATCCACCTATTCGTTGAACTACAAATTTAGCATTATGTAGTGATCTCTTTTAATAGACATTTCCATTGACTTACTCTTTTCAATAAGTATTTGACAGATCATTGCTCAGTTCACTTCAACACCCCAAAATCCCATTTCACAATGTTTATTATAAAGTATATTGCAATGAACGAAATAAAACCATGAAATAAATGATTAACACCTATATTTTAGGAGAAGGCATTTGTGGGCAGTTTACGAATATCAGAGAATAAATACAGGTAATCTACATGGTACAGACAAGTTGACCTTCCAAGATAGGAATGGATTGCATGAGTTAGCATTTTGATCTCTAGTAAATTTTATCATCTGGCCTCATCCAGAATTCTATATTTGTGTGCAGAGATCCATACAATAGCAAGTCTTTTACATAGACTTACCAATCATGCATTGTGAATTGGAATGTGATTTTCTATTAAAGACAAACATCTCAAGGTAAAACGTTTCAGAATTGGCAAGCAGTGAGACGAGAAGATACAGGAGACCGAAAGGAAAGGAGGTAGATAAAAGAAAGTGCTGCTTTTTCATAATACCAGTCAATAACCTGTCCAATCTTGGGACCAAATTCTTCAATCTGTAAAATGTGACAGAAGCACTGGTCAAAATGATATTAAGAATATACCAAATCAAAAGTGTTTCATACTACATGAACTAGCTTTCTTTACACAGAGCACAGTTTTGAATAGCATGTAGTTCTTTCATGCAAATAATCACTTACTGTGATAACTTATATTTTGCTAAAGATACCTAGGGTTACAAACCCTAGAGACGCAAAACATAGAGTGGCAATATCCGTCAATGACATATAAGACATCATGTTGGGGCCCCAAAGCATATGAAAGATATAATTATAAAGCACTTGAACTCTAACCAACCAAAAGTCATTCTCCACATATCCAGCAACAATTTCTTGTCTAAAATTAAAGTAATATTCAACAGTCAGATATATCCTCACAGCCAGCCACATGATCTTATCAAGGGCTCAAATGAATACAGCTCTCAGGAGGCATGAAATTTTTTTAAGAGAACAGGAATACCCATTATCCATACTGACTAACCTTAACGAGACCTGAACTCAATCCCCTCGATTTAATCAGCATTCAATCGTGGCTTTGCTACAGGCCTCTTCCAGCTCAAAATGAAGACATTCACTCACTCTCAATTCTCAATAAAACACAGTTCTAAATGCAAACACAGTCTGGCCACTGACTCTCGACACTCTTATTATCTCTTTTTTTCTGTTTTATCACACAATCCGATGAAATAGCATGCCATCTATCTCATACTGCACAGTTCAATAAATATAAGATGGGAGCAAAAAATGAGTTTGAAATCTGAGATAGTTGTTTGGACACACAAAAATCAAACTGGAAAGCTGGAAACCACTGCAGCCACACACTCTGATCAGTCTATAACTCATACTATCTGCCTCTCCCTTGCTCTTTCATTCATCACAACTCTGAAATAGAAGCAATGCAGAAGCTTTGTCTAAGCTTTACAAAATCACTTCTTTCTCACTCCTTTTCTGTCTTTCCAGAATGCAAATATCAAAAGTAGCACAGGCACTACCATCCTGATATTCTTAATCAGAGTACTACGATTTAACAGACATGAGTAAAATGTAAACAAGTTCAGAAATAAAAAATATTATCATCTATTTCACTCAAAGAAAGTCAAAATAGAAACCACCGAAGATGTTTTCTCTGGCAGTTAAGGCTCTGTCAATCCATCTCAAATTATCTCAGGCTAACGATACAGATACTATGCCAAGCAGCCATCCATATCCATTTCTCTCTCCCTCTATAACTCCGTAATGCAGTAATCAGAATGAAAACAAGATGCTCAAAGATTAAAAACTATTGTCTGTATTAAGCTTCTAGCTCCTAAAGCATTTATAGGCACTTAACAAGGAGTTAAGTCAAAATTGGGCTTCCACCATAAGTGGAAAATAAACCATTATCGAAGTTTTAGAGTATAGTTTATTGGAAATGGTAAAAATAAACAAAAAATCATTTATGAGTATTAATTCACACTCAATTGTCTCAAAAGGGCCATAAGCCATTCTTTCTTCAGCATCAGAATCAACTTGAGAAAACTTGGGAGGGAGAGACGGTGGGAGGCTTTGTCAATCCATCTCAAATTATCTCAGGCTAACGATGCAGATACTATGCCAAGCAGCCATCCATATCCATTTCTCTCTCCCTCTATAACTCCGTAATGAAGTAATCAGAATGAAAACAAGATGCTTAAAGATTAAAAACTATGGTCTGTATTAAGCTTCTAGATCCTAAAGCATTTATAGGCACTTAACAAGGAGTTAAGTCAAAATTGGGCTTCCACCATAAGTGGAAAATAAACCATTATCGAAGTTTTAGAGTATAGTTTATTGGAAATGGTAAAAATAAACAAAAAATCATTTATGAGTATTAATTCACACTCAATTGTCTCAAAAGGGCCATAAGCCATTCTTTCTTCAGCATCAGAATCAACTTGAGAAAACTTGGGAGGGAGAGACGGTGGGATACCCAGAGTACTAGCTACAGTTTCCACACACTTCTGAAGATAATACAAGCACGCATTATTCCTTAAACTTGTATCTCATTCTCCCATGGTTAATCCAATTGTTGCCATCGTAGACCACTAAATTCTGGTTTGTCTAGTAAGAACCATGGTAGTCGCCACGAGGTGATGAGCAACATCACAAAAATTACACCTAACACAGGTATCTTCAGGATCCTTCATGATTTGGCTTACAATCTCCTGCATGGTAGCAATGCTGTCACTGTCCACTTCCAGACCCACACGAGCATAGTTTTTCAGCCAACATACAATTATAAAACTCCTGCTCCAAATTCTCTACATTTAAGCCTTTTTCCCCGATCTCCAAGCAACCATCACCCACCAACTTGGAAGTTTTTTTTTCTATTGCTTGTATAGGCAAAGGCCTTTTACTGAATTTGTGTGGTGAGGCACTGGCCTTCCTCGTGCCTTTATCAACCCTCTTCATGTGTCTTCCATAGAACCTGAGGCAATTATCAGAAACCAAAAAGTGAAATTAGCATCAAAGAGAGCCATCCAGACCCCATTGGGAAGGCGCAGAGTGAGAATCATAGAAACACCATACAAGAGATTGTTTCCTGGACAAGACCCCTTCCTTTTTTTTTATCACAACACACAGAAAAACCATCCTTTACATGGAAGATTGCCTTTAATTGAATCCAACTAATGGGATCACGGAACAGTCAAAAAGATATTTTTCCCCTTTTTAAAAATGATAGGGGCCATGCCACGATAGGAACAATTTATGGAGATTGCTTAGGAACTAAACCCAAATAACATGGAAAAAGACAATCGTATGTCCATTGGGGGTAGACAACATTGGGGAAAAAAAAGGATGGAGGGAGAAAATTCAGACTGAAAACACCAGAAGCCCTGTATGTAGGAGAACCATCACACACCCAAAACATTTAAAATCCAAACTTGTCCCAAGGTACAACAAAGAGTCACGCTTGAAGAAATTCATACTCCTCCCAAAAACATAGAGGATCCCAAGCAGAGGAAACGTTACCACAAAAAGATCCTTCTATTCCCTCAATTATATGGATTTTCATCATCAAATTAATTTTGAAGGATACTAGAGAAAAATTAGAACAATCACAGCTGGGGGAGTTGATTCTTTAGCAAGAATATAAAGGTGGCACCCCTTTCAGTCCACACACCACAATTACTATGTTGGATATGTGTAATATATTTTGCATGATTTACACCCTTGGTGGACAGTATAGCCCAGAATGTATTAATGTGGTTTTGGTCATCGCCTCAGCTGGGGGGTATGGGGAACCAGCAGCCCCTCATGCAATGGTTCGGGGACAGGAGCCCACGAAAAAATAATTTGGAGACATGTTTGTTTCCGGGCGGTGGAATGGGTGGTTTTGGCCCATGGTTTATGACACACGGTTTCTAAGCCCATGGTTTGTACCCATTGTATTGTAATACCACTTAAATGGTTTCCTATTGATGTGCCTACAAATATTCGCACATTCATTAGTGTAATGCATAACTTTAAAGTATGTTATCGTATTGTAGACAGTTGAGTTAATACAATAAAGAAAGTGGTGCTAGGTTTTTTCACAAAAGGGTTTTTCCGGGTGAAAATTTTGTGTATGGTGTGTGTGTCATTTTTCTCTTTTTCTATAGCTTTAAATTCTGGTAACATTGTTTCTACTACATTAGTTCATCAGTATATTTCTCATTCTACTAGACGAAACTGGTAAAAATGTGAAAATGACCTTCGTGGATTTACTTACCAAATACCCCAATTTCCAATCACCATGCCTTTTCCATGATTGTATGCCATGTCCCAGATTACTGCCAAGCAAGTTGGGCATATAAGATAAATGATGAAAGGAATTCACCTTAAACAAATATTATCTGTGATCATTAGGCCCTAATTCATTAAAAGTTATAAAAAAGTGGGGAGGTCATAAGATTAAAGAGGGAGGAAGAGGGGCTAAGGAAGCAGCTCTAGCCAAAAAAATTTAAAGATCCCCAAGGAAGTTCCCATCCCAAAATTTTCCCGGAAAACCTTCTAATCAGAAGATACCCACACCAAGGTTAGCAGACATATCAGCAATACAATTCCCACTTCTTTTAACATGATTGAGGGAGGTCTTTTCCAGTCTGCCAGCCAACCATTTCAGCTCATCTAAAATCGCACTCAGCCTCCCGAAATCAAATTTTCCTTTGTTCATTGCATTGATGAGTATTTGATAGTCACTTTCCACAATGAGCTTTTTCCATCCCCTCAAGATGACTATTTGAAGGCCCATCAGCAGAGCTAGAGCTTCCACTTGATTATTAGTTCCAAGGCCGGCATCTAAAGCCTAGATAAAAATAGGTTGATACTTAGAATCTCTAAACACTCCCCCACTTCCAGCTGGTTATGGGTCGCCTTTAGCTACTTCATCAAAGTTCAATTTAATATAAACCACCGGTAGGGGACACCAACAAACATTAGGCCTTTTTGGCCTATCTATACTAAACCCATTATCAGCTGAAAACTTTTTGATTGGCCAGTTGATCAATTGCCGTTATCGACAATGCAGAGTCTTTTCCGCCTCTATCCAAGCATTGATGATCTCAATTAGAGCTGCTTTGAATTTTTCCCCCACTTGCTGCGAGGATAGATTCTTATCTTGAAAAACTCTTCAATTGTATTCAAGCCAAAGGTTCGAAATTATGATTGTTTGGGCTACTCTCCAAATTAATCTAATGATATGTTGTCTATTTTCAGATCCTATTCTTCCAAAAGGACTCTAGGAGAATTCGGGAAGGCCCAATATACCAGGTGCCCTAGATGTTCCATGGAAATGGGCAGAATTCTCAAGTCTCTTCATTGTTGCCACAGAGAGAGAAAATATTAGGCCCGCAATACCCTCTCTGCATTAATTTGTACTAACTTTCAATAGTTTTAAGTCATAAAGTTTAAATTATAAGGACTTAAACTTTAAAAACATAGACATGTTAATGAAATACATGTATTTTCTAGCTTAAAGATTGGAGGAATGGTTTCCCTATTAATCTCTATGAGAAGGAAAAAGAGAGACGATGAAGATGCAATGGAAATATTTTCTTAAGCTTTCTATGTTCATGTGAAGAACCCTATACGCATAAAAGTATTACAACAATTTAACATATTTGAAAAAAAATGGTCCAAATTCCATAACTAATTACTATTTTCCATGAATGTTAAAAGGAATTCAAGTTAACTAGATAGTTTTTCACTCAATATCTCTTCCACCAACAAATATCTCATGTCTTTTCCAATATCATTTTCTGACCCTGCTGCTTAAATTTATTTAAAATACTTTCATGTAGTTCCCCTGAATTGTCCTCTAGAGTCACTACATCCCCAAGGGATTCTACAGGCAAGAGTTCTCGGGCTACATCTTTGGTGTAGATCCCAAAATCACATTCTAAATTATTGTTTTGCATATATGAAACTATTTTCGTAGGAACTATTCAAAGATACCAACAAGTATCTTAATCTCTAAAATCCATGGTGATTTTTATAGATCATCATGTTAGTATTTTCATTGTTATCAGTGTATAATATAATAAACGTTTCGAAGCCAACTCAGTTATGTTGTTAATTATTTTCTTGTCGGCTTTAGGCAGTGTCTAAATGAGCCTTTAGTTATAAACAGTTGAGTCGACAGTTGTGTTTTAACCAACAACCATTGGATCTTTTGTCTTATAAATAGCAAGATGAATGTCGGGGTAAGAAGGCTGATGTGACAAGTCCTCCCTGTACCCAGCAAATGTACTAAACACTACCTTATGCAATAAAGATGTTATTCTCTCATGTTTTGTTGTGCTATGTTCTGGTATATACTTATAATTCTGCAACAGTATTCTCTTGGTAGTGTAGCTTTTAAAGCAAACATTACTGGTGCTGTTGCCTATGCAAAGTTGGGTCAGGCTCAAGTTGGGTAAAAGCAAAATTTGGTCAACAATAACCATTGATGACGAGGCATAATATTATCTTATAAGATCCCCAATGCCGAACGTAACTGTGACACACAACGACAAAATAATTTACAATGGTATGAAGAGAGGTATCATCAAGAAGAAAAATAAAGATTTGAAGACCGACGTCATATGTGAAATAATTAAAGCCATTGAACTCGAACAAAGGCAGTAGAAGAAGACAACAGCGTCAGGGACTAGACCAAAAAATTTGATGGTCTCCTCGATCAATGGAACAACAAGAAAGAAGACGAAGGCTGCAAGAGGAAACCAATTCTAAAAATTCATCAAGAGAAGTATGGAGAGTAAGCCAAAGTGTAAGCAGAAGTCAAAGATGGAGCCAAAACCAAGAAAGGGTTCAACCAAAACCAGTTGACCCTACACCACTCACAAGGAATAGGTAGAGATTGCAAGAACATTTGCCTTTCCAGAGGAAGGAAGTGCAGACCTTGTTGCCGAGGCTGGGTTGGAGGGTGCTACAAAAGAATCAAGTGAAGAGTCCACGAAACCCCCTTGCTTAGAGAAAAGTCTTTATCCCGAAACAAAGTATGATTACTTCTTCTAGAGAGAACAGCAAGAGGCTTATGAAATAAATATCCACAGAATTGAAGATCTATGAATTGAAGAGGTAGAACCAAAAACACCAGGCAACCTATACGACAAGTTGGAGTGAGTAGCATAGGAGTGGAACCTAATGGTGAGAAAAGCAGTGTACAGATCAATGGGACTAAAAACGGTCAAGTACAGTGACGTGTTCAACAGTGTTGAGAGGGTAGAGGCACATCTGTCATAAAACTTCCTGAGGAATGTCCCAAAAGGTCACATCAAAATCATCCAGTGCCCACATCCATGGGCACCCCACCGAGTCCAATTTCTTATATACAAAAGTCATTGAAGTTTACTAGTGATGGATCTAACGATTTGGTATGGCACTATAGAACTTGTATCATAACCTTACCAATGGGCAGATAGATGAGTGTTATTAGTTGTGGTCTTTCCCAGAAACACTTAGAGGGTGGTTATTAATTGGTACACGGACACACCAGCAATTGACAAGTCCTTATGGAACAAATTGTGGAAGGCATTTGCTAAATAATTTAAGCTCCTCAAAGACAAAAATAAAATTGTCGTAAAGATCCATAACACATGGCAGTAAAACATGAGAATCTACGAGCCTACAAAATAAGACTCAAGGATTTGCTAGGAAAACTTGAGAAGGAACCAATTAACAATCTGAAGAAGCTGTGGTTTACTAAAGGACTTGTGCCCTCATTGCAGATAAATATGAAGGTGGTTCCACCTTCGTCTTACAAAGATGCATATAAGGTGATGAGCATTGAAAGTGAAAATAAGACATCCATACGCTAGAGGAACAGGAGCAAGGATGATAGTTCAGATTCTAGAATTGATTGGGAAACCAGGATCTGTACAAGCCTTGAGAAAAGACATGCTTTGAATGATGAAAGAGCAAAAGGGAGATATTAAGAACAAAGGCAACGATATTTGATGTACTGACTACAAGGTAGGTCAAACTAAGGTGAATTGCACAAAGAAAATGTATTGTGAAATTTGTCAAGTTACAGGGCATTCACTCAAGGATTGCCCATACAATTTGCAACACAAGAGCACGCAAGTACTCTTCACACATGGGGAGCAATCGGCACCACCCACCATGTCACCCAAGTTAAATAATAATCAGCATCATAATAATAGGGGTGGTGTTAGTCAAAATCAGTACAACTCCCAAGGACAGATGATCATGCAATGTCAGAAGTTTAACCAGTAGGGACATTTCACAAGAGAATGCCCCACAAATCGAAATAACATTGGACTTTTGTGTAGATGGTGTGGGCCTAGGGATCACAATGATGCCAATTGTTTGAAGCAAGTGAAAGTCAACATGATTGGCATAGTCAAGGACATAGAAGAACTAGCAAGCACTCATGCACAAGCAAATAAATCCATATACCCCAACTGGAGAACCAAGGAGAGACTTGATGAGGCTAAAGCGAAATTCAAGAAGGCCATGATTGAAGAAAGAAGACAATTCCATGAGCAGACAAGTACAATGGTGACCAATTGACTTGAATCAGACAAAGCAATTACACAAGTCTTGCAAACTACTGTACCTGTCAAGGTAGCAAATTTATTACAAAGTATTCCCGAACTCAAGAATGCAACAACCACCACCATACTAAACAATGGCCCCAATATGTAGCAAGTAATGACACACCCAATGTGAGAGGTAACGTTGAACAATGGAAAGAACAAGAACCAAAATATTGAACCCATAATCAAGCTTCCATAATTAGGTGATTAAGCGATCTATCCCATGCACTTGGCAATGAATCTAGCTCGACAACCAATGGCAGTGACTATGGAGACACTTGGGAGAAACCTGACGAACACCATTGTGGGTGGTGATTCAGGGGTGAATGTTTTTCCAAAGGATACTTGGGAAAATGATAGGGAGCCAACTATCTAACCTCCGACATTCCAACTAGTGGGAGCTTAACGATATGACAGAAAGGTATTGGGTGTACTAATTGATCTCTGATTTCCTTTATAAATTGCCTTTTTCGAAATTAAATGCATATTTTTCTATTAAGGCTACAAATACTTGAATTTCTCAAATGCCATTATCAACCATGAACAACAGACTACTCCTTGCTACCCACTTGTGCATTCACCAATTCACTCCAACACTCCTCTCATTGATGCCATTTCCTTAGCCCACAACCATTATGCATTTTTTGGGGATGTCCCTTTGAAGACCAAAGGTTAAGAAATGCCCAAAATGAGAAGATCAATTGCTTCTTGTTGTTACTCTATTTGTTACTTTATTCCATGCGAAATTTCTATTGGGATAGGGCAAAACTGCCACTTAGGGTTCCGGCAGTTACAAAACCACTTCAACGATTGCAAAACTACCCCTTAAGGAAACTGTCAATTACATAACCACCAATTACATATAATGTCAATTCGTAACCACCACCTACATATACCAATGTTTACGTAGAGACCACCTGCATATACCGACGGTTACGTAACCACCACTAACAATTGTGAAATTGCCACTTTGCTTTTGCATACAGACTTGAAATTAGGAGTCGTTTTTTTTTAGTTTATAAAGTTTCAAGAGGAATCCATATATGCAATAAGTTTAACTTTTGATGAAGAATGTTATGACCTCTATCTAATTGTTTTTTTTCCATCAAAATGATGCCAGGAAAAAGGGCAATTTAATACATAAACAAAGTAAACCCTAATAATTACACTAAATCTATATTTTATTGATAAAAATATGATGGAATAAATCAATGGAGAAATAATAATAGTGTGCAACTAATTATAAATCAAGCACCTGACAAAAGATCTTTCCCAAATTAAAATTAATGTTGTTCCATTCGCCCCACAAATCAGATTGCCAACTAAAAAATGTTTTCAGTCCAATGCAATCTTTGGATGAGATTGTCCACAAGAAACCAAAAGGGTTTTGTCCTCTGATCTCTGGATCCAAGGGTTTTCATCCTTGAATCTACAAATGAGCTCTGCCTGTTGTAGCCGCCCACTCTAGGTTTGAAAATATGTGAAATGAGCATAGATTCCTCCTCTCAAGATTGGGAAGCATCTATTTATTCATTGACATGCTCCCAAACCTAGGCACTTATCCTTAATGTCAACTAATAAAGATTATATTTACTTGATATGATACTAATATCACTTAATAATCAAGTGCCACATAACATAGCGCTAGTGTAATAAAATTAAAATGCCCAAGTAGTCAATAAACACTGAGCTCTCATGAATAAATATACCATAGCTTGAGAACTACAAGCCAAAAAGACCTGAGATAAAGCATTATGAACAGCTGACTCACACTCATATCCAACGATAAGTTGCAAGAAATGGTCCTATTCTTGTAGCATTCCAAAAGCCCCTAAGAAATAGGAACAAGCTTTCCTCAGGGCGCTTATAACGACACGTACACTTAAAAATCTCCAAGGCATGAACAATGTCCATAGCAAAAAGGCCCGCTTAGGGTAAATCAACATAAGGAGACTAATGGTGAGGCAAATGCCTCCAAACAACCTTCTAAAATTTAAGAAATAATCCAAAACTCATAAAAATATCAAGGACAAATGAACGGAACCAATCCTCACCAGTATATACTTCTCTAGCAATTGCCCCTCACCCATCGAGAAGTATAGAAATGGACTTGTGGGTCCCACACATATTGACTAGGTACAAAAGGAACATTACAAGTCTGCCCTTCCCAGAATTGCTTTCCCACAAGCAATGCAACGTCGGATGTTCAAGTATCTTTGGGCCCTCCCAAGTAACATCCTTTGTGGGTAGGCTCCTCCAACAGACCAAATACTCTGTGATGGTCTTGTTCCTCAATCTCTTCTCTCGTGTGTCAATAATGGCATCCGGAACCAATACAAGTTCCCCCTCATTGTCCAGGGGTGGCAAATCAATTGATGGCACAACATGCTGTCCAAGTGCCTTTTTGAGGCAAGACGCATGGAAAACATTTTGAATTGGGCTACCTATTGGCAACTCCAACTCATAGACCACCTCTTCAATTCTCCTCAATACTTTGTACGGTCCATAGACACAAGGTTTGACCTTTTCAGTGCAACTTCATCTCATGTAAGTTTGCCTATAATGTTGTAGGTGTAGAAAAACTATATCTCCAACCTCAAATGATCTCTTAGTACAATGTCGGTTTGCATAAAAAAATTGCTGATTTTGTGCCCGTTGCAAATGGTCTCTAAGTGACCTCACAATGTATCTGCTATGCTCCACAAAGTCACTAGCTGCAGTATGTGGTTGTTAGTAAGCACCAAATCAATGAAGGTAGGTGCATCGTATCCATATATTGCCTTAAATGGTGTCATGCCAATGGACATGTGGTAAGAGGTTTTATAACAATGCTCTCTAAGATGCGACCACTTAATCCACATTGTTTGTTGATATGTGGCATAGTTCCTTAAGTACCCTTTGGTCCACTTATTAACTATCTTTGTCTACCCATCCATTTGGAGCTGATAGCTGGTTACTAGGAGTGAGCTTCGTGCTGGTCAAACGAAATAACTCCTACCAAAAGGTGTTGAAGAATCTTTTATCCCTATCATTAACAATGGTCTTGGGCAAGCCATGTCCATGTAGTCAAGGTACCTCTCTAAAAAACAGGTCAGCTACATGTGGTGCTTTAAACTTAGTAGGGATAGCAAAGAAATGTGCACACTTGGTTAACTGATCCACTACAGCAAAAATGTGGTCCTTGCCATTCACTTCAGGAAGACCTGTGATAATATCCATGGATATACTTTCCCATTTTTGGCTTAGGAGGGTCAAGGGTTGTAGTAAACATATTGGGTTAAGTGTGCTCTACTTTATTTTGTTGGCAAGTAATGAACTCTCTAACATGCCTAAGAACATCCTCCTTAAGGTCCTTCCAAGAAAACCTCTCTCAACTGCCTATAAGTTTTGTAGAAGCCCGAGTGACCAGCTAGGGGTGCATCATCCAAAGTCCTCATAATTTGCTCCTTCATTTTGGACTCAAATACAAGGAAAATTTTCTTCTTATACAATTTCATCTGCCACAACATACCTGCCTTCCTTCAACTTCCCATCCAACACACTAGTAGAAAAGGCATTCTTGGCATATTCAGCCATGATAAAAGCTTTCCAACCAGCAGCAATAGAAGAAATGACAGAGAAAGTAGGCATACAGGAAAGAGTGCCAACTACCACATTCTTCTTACCCTTCACGTATTCAATGTCAAAAATATAAGCTTGAAGCTTACTTACACACTTTTGTTGCTGGTCATTTAAATCACATTGGCCAAGGAAGAATTTAAAACTGTTGTGGTTTGTTCTCACCACAAATCTGCCACAAACTAAGTATTGTCTGAACTTAGCCAAAGCATGCATAATGGCAAGCATTTCCTTGTCACAAATAGAAAATGTCCTCTCCGTAGCTTTTAACTTTCTGCTCTCAAACACTATGGGCTGAGCCTTTTGTATCAGCACAACTCCGATCCCCTCACCTGAAACATCACACTCTACTACAGATGGTAGTGAGAAATCTGCAATGGCAAGCATAGGGCGTGAGCATGACTTGCTTGAGCTTTTCGAAAGCTTTTTGAGCTGTGTCACTCCATATAAAGGCTCCTTTCTTCGCAATTCAGTCAAGGGTGCTGCCAACTATGAGCATCCCCTAATGAATCTCCAATAGTAACTACATAGGCCTAATAAGCCTTTCAAATGGGTCAACATAGTAGGGGCTGGCCAATCCTAAATAGCCTAGATCTTCTGTTGATCCACCCGAACGCCTTGAGCACTAATGATGTCGCCCAAATATGGGATCTCTATAACTCCAAATTCACACTTGGATTCTTTTGCAAAGAATACCTGCTGTTGCAATATCTCGAGCACTATATCCAAGTGTCTCAAGTGGTCCTCCCAGGTTTTACTATAGATCAAGTTGTCATCAAGAATACCAACATAAATTTCCTCAACTAAGCATTTAAAACCTAGTTCATGGTTGATTGGAAAGTGGCTGGTGCATTCGCTAGCTCAAATGGCATGACTATGACCTCATAACGTCCATGATGACACCTGAAGGTTGTCTTGTGCATGTCCTCCTCATGTACATGGATCTAGTGATAGCCAAACATCAAGTCAATTTTCAAAATATAGATGGCTCCATGCAACTCACTGATAAGCTCATCAATTCTAGGAATAGGATACATGTTCTTGACTATTTTCTTTTTCAAGGCCCGATAATGTATGCACATCCTTATTGTACCATCCTCATTCTTTACAAGCACTATTGATCAAAAAAATGGACTAGAATTAGGTTTGATGTGACCCATCTCTAGAAGTCCTTTCATAGCCTTCTCTATGTGCTCTTTATATATACGTGGATGGCGGTAAGGGGTGATCATGATGGGCTTAGAGCCTGACTGCAACTCTATGGTGTGTTGGAATCCCCTATCTAGTGGCAACCCTATAGACATATCACCAAACACACACTATGCTTGTCCAAGATACTATGAATGTCAGCATGATAAGTGTGGTGACCATCTAAAGGTACAGTTGGCATACCTTTCATCACAAAGCAATTGGCTGCCCATAAAGCTTGTCCCTTACAAAAGATCCTCTCCATCCTCTTGGTTGTAACTATTTGTGGTGAGACCTCATGTACACCCTTAAGTACCACATCTCTCCCCTGTGACTTGAACTTCAGCTCCGTCGACTGATAATTCTGGAAAAATTCCCCAAGGGAATGCAGCCACTATTTACTCACAACCACGTGTGCTTCCCCCAACCCAACAACATAGAAGTCATCACATACGGTATAATCACCCAAAGATAACTTGAGCTGCCGAATTACATTGATGCATGGGATAGTGAAATCATCAGCGACTTTCACATTGAACCCTAAGAAGTAATTTGTTGTCCGGATAACTCTCCAAGAACTCTAAATGGATGATATCGTGGTGCTCCTAAAAGAGCCGCAAGCGTACCTTTGCTAGTGTCAATATTATCCTCCACCAACTACTTGGGCTCATGCTAAGCAAATTACTCCTCTGTTGCATGTTGCTTTGATTCATTACTTTCATAACCAGCCTCCTCATCAAATACTATCTCAATGTAATGGACTTGGCCCTTGCCAAGGCATCTATGACGGATCCCAATGTTCCTTGCACGTAAAGCACAACTTTTTTCTTCAAAGTTCAATTCCTAGTTTGCTCATCAATATTTTTAACCATAGTGGGGTCATTGGATTGAAATGTAGCTCATTGAGGGTATGAATTAAACTTGTTGCCTTCTTGTCCTCCTTTCTGAAAAATCCCTCTCTGCTTCCTGGCAGTAGGTGCTCTAGGTTGAGACGAAAATCTGCTCCTAAGTTTACAAGGCTCAAGTCTAAGACTTGACTAGACCTTTGAGAGACTCAAATAAACCCTCGATAAAGAGGAAAGTAATTCTACTTTAAGATACATTGGGTAACATGACCACAACTCATTGAAATTAAGCAACATATGACTCCACCGAAGTTTGTTGTTTGATTCTAGCAAGCTCCCTGAAGTACTCCTCATCCTTCCGCTCAAAGCAGTCCAAAAACCTCAAGCCGAAGTCATCAAATGTTTGTACAGGGTTGTGCCCCTAAATAATCAAACTGTGGTACTACCAGTCATAGGCAACGCCCTCCAAATGCAATGTAGCAAATTGTATGGCATCCGCTTCCACCATAGGGATGAGTGTAAAGTATGTAACTTCTACAACCATGCCTGAGCGGATATTTTGTCATTGTCATCAAAATCAGGAGCATTGAGTTTATTCACTTTATTTTGCCAATCTTTCCTGTTGTCATTTCGATTGCTACCATAGGCTCTACTTCCCTAATACTTCTTCCCAAGTATTTCCATACCGTAACCCTAAAGTCTTCTGATTTCCGTTGATACTTCATAAAGAGTGTGTATAACTCCTCTAAAGTAACTATCTCGAAATCTGATCATTCCTTTGTATAAACATAGGCTTAATAGGTTTGAGAATGGGACACATTGGACTAACCACAAGTCGGTTATGTGAAGTCATTGAAACATTTTAGTAGGGTCTAGATTTTGTAAATGAATGGCAGTGGGCAAGTTACTCTGAAGCTATAACATTTGTGTCATTAGGTCTGTCATTCTTTCTTGACCCCTCTGAATCCCTATCAAGGTATTCTGAAATGGATCTGCCATTTCCTCATCCGTCAGAGTTATCCCATGTTTGTTCATGGTTCACATGCTAGCAGGAAATTGGCTCTAATACCATGTGAAGATCTCTACCTATTTTTTTTATTATTATTTTAATCAAAATGATGCCAAGAAGAAAAGAACAATCTACTGCATAAACAAAAAAACCCTAATAATAACTTGGCAATTGTATTTTATTAAAAAAATTGCTAAAATATATCAATAGAGAAATAACAATAGTGTGCAACTAATTAGAAATCAAGCACCTGGCAAAAGATCTTTCCCAAATCAGAATTGACGTTGTATAATGTTGTTCCAGTCACCCCACAAATATGCTTTCAATCGAATGCAATCATCGGATGAGATTGTCCACAAGAAACAAGAAGGATTTTGTCCTCTGATCTCTAAATCCAAGGGGTTTTGTCCCTGAATCTATAAATGAGCTCTACTTGTTGTAGTCACTCACTCTAGGTCCAAAAATATGTGTAATGAGCATAGATTCGTCCTCTCAAGGTTGGGTAACCTCTATTTATTCATTGACATGCTCCCAACCTTAGGTACCTAGCCTTAGTGTCAAATAATAAAGATTATTTTTTCTATATGACACTAATATCACTTAATATTCAAGTACCACACAACATGGCACTAGTGTAATAACATTAAAATACTCAAGTAGTCAATAAACCCTAAGCTCTCATCAATAAATCAACCATATCTTTAGAATTACTCGTCAAAAAGCCCTAAGATAAAGCATTATGAACAGCTAACTCACACCCATATCCAACAATAGGCTGCATGACATGGTCCTATTCCTGTAGCCCTCCAAAGGCCCCTAAGAAATAGGAACAAGTTTTCTCCAGGGCACTAATAACGAACACGTACACTTAAAAATATCCAAAAGCATGAACAATGTCAACAATAAAAAGGCCCCCTTAGGGTAAATCCTCCACGAGGAGACTATTAGTGAGGGACCTACCTCCAACCGACCTAAAATTTAGGAAATGCCCCTAAAATATAGGAAACGGTCCAAAACTCATAAAAATACCAAGGACAAATGAGCAGAAGCAATCCTCACTAGTATATACTTCTCTAGCAATCACCCCTCACCCATCAAGAAGTATACAAATGGGCTAGTGGGTCCCACATGTGTTGACTCAATACAAAGGGGACATTACAAATAATGCCAAATATTCCACCTTTTTTACATAGACAATGTTTTTGTCAGGAGTAATAATGCACAACATTGCCACTCATCAACTTTCCTCTGTTTCGTTGACCCTGACACATCCTGGGAGTCTATTAGAGTTCTTGATGATTTCCATGGATCTTTACGAATCGTGCCTCTCCTTTTTGAGTGGATTTTGGTCCCACAAAAGCTTACTTCTTCATAAAATAAAGAAATATCTCTCCCTCTACCTCTTTGGAGCTTTTGTGTAGGTGTCGGCATTTAGCATTGAACCAACCTGTCGATTTGCTTGAGCCTTTGCTTCGATGCCTTTGCACTTTTCCTACAAAACATCTTCCTCGCACCTACCTTGTTCATCCCAAGGTGATGTTTCCCACTTTGCTTCTTTGTCTGAAGGCAAAGTATAAGTATTGCAATTCTTCCTCCTCATGCAACATGGAAGGCTCCTAAAGATATATACATCCTCAAGGAAACATGCTCAAAACATACAATTTCACCTCCTCCCTCCTATAAAAGATTACAGTCAATTATTTCTCCTTCCGCAACATGGAAGAGCGAATTGATTTGCCTCTCATAGAATTGGTTGTTCCAACCTCTTGATTTTTCTACAATCTGATTGTCCTTGTGATTCCACTATGACTCTTCCTCAATGGTGTCCACTCATGGCTGTCCCATGATATAGATGTTACTAGTTCTATTTTCCAATGATGCCCCATGATGTTGGAGCTGATTATGCATCTTCCTCCTCCTCAATGAAAGAGTGATGAGATTCCCTTTGTGGTTTCCTCTTCCCCATGGAGGGTAAGCCAAGAGTAATGTGATTACAGCTCATTTGTTAGTTGAAGCATATATGTTACAACCTCCTTGTGATGCCAAAACAAGCTATAATGGCTTCCATGTTCCATTTACATTCATTCTCCGTACTAAAACGCACTGCTACAGAGGAAACATATATTGTGCAACCCATTGTCATTGTCAATGTTATCAGTATGTGCATATCATCCTTCTGCCATATCAAATTCAGATTTGAAACTTATTGAAACCATGTCCAATGTGCATACAATAAATGAGATATGCATGCTCAATCTATCCATATCTACTGCAGCTCCTTATGTGCATACTATGGATACTACATACATGCTGAAAATCATCTTCTACAATCAGTGGTGTCTATATACATGCTAAAATAATTGAATGATGCTAAATTCAGACTCGTACATCAATGCTGCATTTGTTAAAGTATCCATTTGCATGCTACAAAAAATGAATGATGCTGAAATAACTCTTCCTCGTGTTATTATCATTGGCCCATTTGCATTAACAATAACTATGAGGAGAGATTCTACAAATTACAACAATGGATAAAATACAAATATACTTATTGTCCATTATTGTGATGATTTTATTTTTAGATATGCTACACAACCTCATGCTTTGGATGCTTGCTTTCTTGGAGCGTCTCTCTCTCATTCCCCTTTTCACCATGCAAAACAAGTGATGAGTGACAAAACTGAAAACATGCTATTTTGCTGTACCTACTTGTTATTCCCAAGTGGATTTGCTGTTCCACAATCGCCCTATGAAAAGTAGGAAGCTTCCCATGCTTGCCCATAGAAGTGGAGTTAGTTCTCTAGTTGCTCTACAAACAAATAGAAACATACAACAATTTGACGATACATTTGGAGTGCTACTCAATGCCCATATATGTGAATGTAACTCAGCATCTACTTCCTTTCAAATCATGTAAATGCTCAATCTAAGAATCAGATAAAATTCCCTTTCCACTACTTGCTTGCAATAATGATGAAGATACATGTGAGAGTTGTTCTCTCCTCCTTGACTCTTGTGCTTTCGTAGGCTCTTCTTCCCCTTTTGGTTGTGGTTGCCCATTCTTGCTTTTCCCATTCTTTGGATGAAGATCTAGATGGAATTTCCAACACTTTCCATCCCAATGCCCACTAACCTTGCAATAAGTACAAAAATTGTTAGACTTGCACATACTCTTAGTAAGTGGCTTCTTACTTCCTTCAGTCTCTTTCCCTTCCTATTGTTGTTTGTTTGAAGAGTGGATTATTTCTTTCCCGTCTCTCTTAAAAAGCTTGGGCTCCTTAGTGATGGATTGTTTGTACATAGCCATACCATGGTTACTCTTCCCACAATAAGTGTAAGGAACAAGATACCAGGAATCTTGTACTACATGACCTTCCTTATTACAACTGAAACAAAAGATGGAAGACTTCTCTTTAACATACATTCTTGGGCTGTCCCCATGCTTGTTTCCTTCCCTTCTTCGACTTGCAAGTGATGAAGTTGGTGGAGTGTCATCTACCCATTTCCTCTTTGCATTTTTCATCATGTGGATGGAATAGTAATGCACTTTCGTCTCCTTCATGACTTGAAGGCTGCGCTCTCTTTGGAAGTGCTCCTTTGTCTTCGTGAGGTAGACTAATGCTTCCCTCTTCTTGTCTTGATTGGTCTCCACTCTTTGGAGACTCCCTACAATCATCTTGATGCTTTACAAAAATGATGTTCGAGACACTTTTACCTTATGTGGGCTGTCCTTGGTGTATAGATGGTGTGGAATCCCCCTCCATGGAAACTACTCTTGTTTCAGCTATGGTAGAGCACTCTCTTATCTTCATTTCACTTCCACCATATCCAAGCCCTGGATATTGAGGTCTTTCCTCAGCTATAATAGGATTGAGGATTCCTAGGGCATCATTCCCAAGCCCTTTTACATCATAACCCATCTTTATTAACAACTAATAGCCAATACCTCTAGTATGCTTCTAAAAATTGCCAATTGATTCAATCACTATAACATTGGAAGAAACAACATGCAAGGGAGTGTTTACCATCCATACCTTTGCCATGATTTGAGCATTCTTTAGAAGAGGCTTGTCTCCTTTGCTTGGTAGACTCCTCTATTTTTAACTCCTTCAACATCTTTTTGGAGCCTTTCCAACAACTCTTCCTTTGCCAACAAATCTTGTTGCAACTCATCTATGATACCAATGAATGATTCTCCATGACTAGCCCATGTAGCTTGCAACTTCTCATTCCCTGTTTCCAAGTGTTGCAAAATCATTCTCTATTCTCCTCTTGTACTTGCATATGGCAATCTTGGAGCTAAGTGAGTCTTTTCCTCGAGGATTTGATCATGGTTATTTGTCATGTCCCTCTTTTGATCAAGACATCTTTGAAGACCCTTAGCCTTAATCCATTTCTAGGGGCTAAGGGAAAAGAGAATAAAGAAGGGGAACAATTGGTTTCTTAAAAGAACACTTGTGAAAAGTACTTTATGTTATAAAAGTTCACTTAAGTTGGGGCCCTTTAAGGGTCATGGGCACCAATCCACTCAAGTGGATTTGTAAAATGTGTTCTTTCTTATAATTTTGAAAAGGTATTTTCCTCTTTTTGGGCGTACCCCTTGGGGATGGTATAAAAGCAAAAGAAGGGATCATTTGATGAGGATGCTAATTTTGATATTCAAATCTTGGACTTTAAGCACGAAACACTTGAGCCATTTGCCTTGAAAACGAAAACCTTCAAGCAAAGAGATTGAGGATGCAAACCCTCATTCTTTCATGGGGCAACTTCACCTTGGAGCTATCATAGATCATCAAATTCAAAAAAAGACAAAAAGAAGGGTTTCCAAGTTGGGCGACTTGCTTGTGGAGTTTGGTGATTGGATTTGGGAGTGATTTTCTAGTGTGTGAGGGACATTCTTGCCCTAATAACACTCTGAAATTTATTGTAATATTTTCTAGCTAAAGCGAATTGGTATGGGAGTATTTGATAGGGTTTGAGGGCATTTTCATGCCCAAACCCCAATCTGATTTTTATATGAATATTTCAGCATTTGTTTAAGAATTTTTTAGGTATTTTGGAGGGTTATAGGGACTCAAATATAATGGATAATTTCCTATATTTTATTCTCTATTTTTGAGGAATTTTACCAACATTTATTGCTTTATAAATTGTTGGAAAATAGGCATTAATTCCAGATTTATATTTAGTAATTTTGCACTGATTATTTGGTCATAAATTTGCATAATTTGAAGTGAAGAAGCAAGTTATCAATTCTGCATTTTTTATTCCATCTTTGGCATCTAGGGGAAGGGAAACTCTCCTTTCATTGCCCTATTTATTCATTGAAAACTGGTCAAGGTGTTGTTAGGGTTTCAATTAGATTTTTGCAACCTTGTTGTGATCATTTTGGGTGCTAGGGTTTGTTGGAAATTAAAAAATCAGAATTGACATTTTACCTAGGGTTTTGCAGAAATTTCAAAATTCCCAAAATATCCTATTTTGAGATATTTCAGTGGTATTAGAGCCATATCTTGGATAGTTGTGGGTTTCCAAAGTAATTCATGCACAAGGGTGACAGAACTAAGGTATTACCTTAAAAACAAAAAGAAAGTTGAAGAAAATCAGCAAGAACCAATGGCTCACTTAGATCAACCAAGGGATGATGATGAAAATAGAGAGGAGCAAAGGTTTGATAGGTACACACAAGCTCAAGAACAGATGACAGCTATGATGACAGAATTTGTCCGCACTATAAAGGAAATGAGGGGTGACAAACCATCCAATGGGGATGATAGTGCTTCTAGAAGTCAAAACCTTACGGATCAGCCCCCAAAGGGGAATGGAGAAGCCACGCGTAAGCCTAACCAGCCTACTTTTTTGCAAGAAGAATTTGTCATTCCAGAAAGGGAGGAGCAACCCACCTTGAGAGATAGCATATTGAAGGATTATGATAAGTACATGACTTATCCTGCTCCTTTCAGGGATCAAATGAATTTTTCCGCATTCACATCTTGGAAGCATGGGCAACATGGTGGCAATAGGGTTGGCCAAAGGCATAGGGGCAGCCAAGGAGACCTCCATGCATTGGGGAAGCTTTCACTTTCCAACTTTGATGGTTCTTCTAAGAGCTCGACGGTTCTTCCAAGAGCTCGGGCTCGACGGTTCTTCCAAGAGCTCGACTGACTTGGATTCAAAAGGTAGACACCTACTTTTGACTTAGACCTATGATGGAAAAGGAGGCTATTGACTTTGCCACCTTGCATTTAGAAGGGGCTGCCCATGAATGGTGGTATCATGAGTTAATCACCCAAGGACATCAACTCATTCAATCTTATGAGGAATTCAGTAAAAGGATCATTGAGAGGTTTGATGGGGTTGATCCGGAACTACACTTCAGAGAGTTGGCTCGATTGGGGCAAAAGGGCACAGTAGAGGAGTATGTGACAGAATTTCAAAGGCATTCAGTTATGGTAATGGATGTTTTGGAGAGGAGATTGGTAGTTATGTTCATGGAAGGATTGGCTGATTATATTTGGGGTTTGGTCAAGGCTTTTGACGTACCTTCTCTTCAAGGAGCCATTCAAAAGGCCCTTGATCTTGAGTCTTCAACACCCCAAGGTAAAATTCTGTCTTTTGTTCAACAAAAAACTAATTCTTTTGGACCTTTTGGACAGCAAAGAAACAAAAAGATGGGGGCAGCCAAGGGGCAGCTCTTCTGGGCCACAAAAACCAGCTCCTTTGGGGCAGCTTGGTAGGCCAAATCAGCAAGGTTTGGGGCAGTTTGGTGAGCCAAACCAGTAAGGTTTGGGGCAGCAAAGGGAGCTGCCAAGATGAAACAATGAGACAAGGAATGAGCTAAGGAAAAAAATTTGTTTTGATTGTAGATACCCTTGGACACCGGGGCATCATTGCCATGGGACGGGGCAAGTGCACTAAACTGAGGTACATTTGGATGGAGAAGAAGAGGAAGAAGAGGAAAGGGCAGCCACCTATGAGGAAGAGCATTTGGAGATCCTTGGAGGAGAGGACATGAGTGGCACCTTTGCTTCATTATCAGGGACTCCTAGATACTACCCCTTTAGTGTGAAGGTAAAATTGAAAGGTAATTATGTAACTATTCTCATTGATAGTGGGGCCACCCACAATTTCAATGATAAGAGCTTGATTGTTGCATGTGGGCTTCAACCTATTGAATTCAAGGATTTCCATGTGACTGTGGCGGATGGCTTCACCATCTCTTGCACCACCAAGGTTCCCAAGCTTAGCATCATGTTGGAGACACTCTCCATTGAGGATGACTTTTATGTGGTTGGCATTGGAGAGGCCAACCTTGTCCTAGGCATCCAATGGTTGCACTCACTTGGAGAGTACAAACAGAATTACCAAACTATGGAGTTTAAATTCGAAATGGATGGAAAAAAAGTGATCTTGCATGGTTTGAGTGATAAGGTACCATTGGAGGTGACCTCAAAGGCCATGGAAGGAGTCTTTCCTAAGAAAAATTCAATAGGGGCAGCAAGAAAAAATGTTTTTCTAATATGGAACAGCCAATAAGGTATGCAAAAGAATATTTATTTCCTTGTTATTTGAGCTTAATAAATTATGAAAATGAAGATGCTAAGCAAGCTCATGGAGAGGGAAATTTTCAGTTTGAAAGAAAGAGAACTAGGTCTGAATTTTGCATTGAGAAAAGACCTAGAGTACACTCAAAAAAATCAGAACTTCATTGCTCAAAAAAATCAGAATTTCAAGAGAAAAATCAGATTCGTTTGAGCTCAGAAAATTTAGAAAATTGCATGAAAAATCAGAATTGTTGGTGCTCAGAAAAATCAGAAATTTGTGTGAATAATCAGAGCATTGTTTATACTCAAAAAAATTTGAGTCTTTCATGCCAAATCTAAATATGGCACACTCAAAAAATTCAGGGAAAAAAGGTACATTACAGCTCCTAATAAATTCTGGAAATGCAAAGGAAAATTGGTTTTTTCCTTGTGATAGGGAGTTGAAGTTTGCAAAAGAAGAGCAGCCCTTCCAAGGGCCTACAATGGAAGAAAAAATTCAGAAATATGAAAGGAAGAGTGATAGATGGGTTATAAATAATCTTCAACCCATGAGACAAAGAAGACTTGAATGGGGCAGCACTAGGGAAGGAGAAATCCTTCAAACTTCATGCACTTGTGATGCATATTGGAGGCCTAAGTGGAGAGGGAGCATGAGGTTAAGCAATGGACTTCCATATGGGCATCATGGCAAGAGCATTCACTTCACCACGTTGTCTACACAAAAGGTATATGTCCAATGTTGTTCCAAGTTGTTTTCCTAATTCAAACTAATGAGACATACTTTTGATTTGATGAAGAAGTGTCAAGGCACATTAAAGGCCCTAAAGGGCATTGGGTTGCATTCCAAGGGAGCCCACATTCCAAAGGTACACATGCAAGGGAGAAAGATCATAAGGGGCAGCATTAGTTATGACAGACCCAAATCTTTTGAGGTGGTACATAGCTTCACTTTGACCCCTCTTGGAATTGTAAATGTGGTAGGTTCATCAAGGAGCAAGTTGGTAGTAAAACTTTTGATTTTTTTGGGACACTTGCAAGGCTGTAATGTACAAACACAGACCTCAAAACAAAAGGGAACATGTGAGTTTGAGGCATGAAATGGTGAGTTTGAAGTTTTTCGGAAGGTTGGGGAAGGCTGATTGCATGATGTTACCCTCTAAGGGTGAGTTGTGGAAGAATGAATTCATATTTTAGAGTCATGAGAGGTCTGAAATTTGCACACAGCCAACTAATCAAGAGGGAAGTGGCTTGTTCTACCTTTCTTTTGGAGTATGTGGACATGTGTTGGTGGTCTTTTCGTGAAGGGTGGATTTCAAGCATGGTAAGGAGACTTCCAGCGCCTCTAGTAAGAAGATTTCTAAGTTTTGAGGTCACTTTGGAAAGTGGGGGCAGCATAGACATCTTTCATATGCTATCAAAGGCATCCCCACACTTGCTTCCAGCCACTTCACTCGTGGAAGGGAGGTGGAAAACTCTTTTTTGAGCTAATGTGTTTGTGTCTTGTGCAAGAGCTAATATAGGGACAATTAAGGCCCAAATTGTTGAAGACTACCTTGCTGGAATACACTTTTTCAGCCACTATAAAGCTACAAATTCAAAGAAATTTTCATTCCTCTTCATCCTTTTGACACATCTAAGGTATGGGGCCCCAAGGAGACGGGAGGAAGGAACTAAAGGTGGTTGGTTTTTCATTTCCAGCTTGCATGAACAGCAGATTTTCATGTACAGCAATGAGGGGCTTCATCATGAGGACTTTTACCCATGGGAAGGACCAAGGATCAAGTTTTGCATAAGGTCTATGGTGGGGAAAGCTCTTTGGTTACTTCAATTGCTTAAGGACAAGCAATTTTGGGTGGGGAAGATTGCCATGTCTCTCTTTTGATTGGGACATCTCTGAAGACCCTTAGTCTTAATCCATTTCTTAGGACTAAGGGAAAAAAGAATAAAGAAGGAGAACAATTGATTTCTTAAAAGAACACTTACAAAAAGTACTTTATGCTATAGAAGTTCACTTAAGTTGGGGCCCTTTAAGGGTCATGGGCGCCAATCCACTTAAGTGGATTTGTAAAAGGTGTTCTTTCTTATAATTTTGAAAAGGTATTTCCCTCCTTTTGGGCATACCCCTTGGGGATGGTATAAAAGCAAAAGAAGAGATCATTTGATAAGGATGCTAATTTTAAAATTCAAATCTTGGACTTTGAACATGAAATGCTTGAGCCATTTGCCTTGAAGACAAAAAATTTCAAGCAAAGAGATTGAAGACACAAACCCTCATTCTCTTGTGGGGCAACTTCACCTTGGAGCTGCCATATATCATCAAATTTAGAAAAAAAAGACAAAAAGAAGGGTTTCCAAGTTGGACGACTTGCTTGTCAAGGTTGGCGATTAGATTTGGGAGTGATTTGCTAGTGTGTAAGGATCATTTCTTGCCCTAATAACATTCTGAATTTTATTGTAATATTTTCCAGCTGGGGCGAATTGGTATTAGGAGTATTTGATAGGGTTTGGGGGCTTTTTCATGCCCAAACCCCAATCTGATTTTTATATGAATTTTCCAGCATTTGTTTAAGAATTTTTGAAGTATTTTGAAGGGTTCTAAGCCTCAAATATATTGGATAATTTCCTATATTTTATTCTCTATTTTTGAGGAATTTTGCCAACATTAATTGCTTCATAAATTGTTGGAGAATAGGCATTAATTCCAGATTTATATTCAGTAATTTTAGACTGATTATTTAGTCATAAATTTGCATAATTTGAAGTGAAGAAGCAAGTTATTAATTCTGCATTTTTCCTTCCATCTTTTGCATCTAGGGTTTGAAGGGAAACTCTCCTTGCCTTAATTATTCATTGGAAATTGGTCCAAAGTGTTGTTAGGGTTTCAGTTGGATTTTTGCACCCTTGTGATAATTTTAGGCGCTTGGGTTTGCTAGGAATAAAAAAATTAGAATTGACATTTTAGCTAGGGTTTTGCAGAAATTTCAGCATTCCCAAAATATCATATTTTGGGATATTTCATTATTATATGCAACCACAAATTCCTGCAACATTTTTTCGAAGAACTTTGCATATAATCTTTCTATACACACAAACTTGTGTGTTGACAAATATCTCTACAAGTCATAAGGAACTGGCTGCTTTGATACCAATTGACATATAATTTCCTCTACATATTGTCTTGTAATATATTAAATGTAATTTTTTTCTACCCATGCTACAACTACTTGAATTTCTCAAATGGTAATGTTTTTAGAGTGTGTTAGAGTAGTATAATGTGCATTAGAATGAGCACATTGCTTTGATAACAATAAGAAGAAAGAAATAAAACAAGCCATGATACGGATTTTTACCCTGAAAACCCCACTATAAGGAAAACCAGTCAGAAGTGGCAACGACACATTTTCCTCTTCTTCCATTCAAGTAATAAGGCCAATACAAAGAGCTCTAAGGGGCATACATCTCACACTTTCTATTGTCTCATGTCTTCCTAATGTTGAAATGGAAAGAATAAAAGGAGCATAGAGAAGTATCAACTATGAACAGCTGACTACTTGCTACCAACCCATACATTCACCAATTCAATCCAACACTCCTCTCATCAATGCCAACTCCTTCGCCCATGACCCTTATGCATTTATGGGGATGTCCCTTCAAAGACCAAAGGTTAAGAAATCCCTGGAATTAGAAGATCAATTGCTTCCTGCCATTATTTGAATGTTCCTTTCCTCCATACAAAACCACCAATTACGACAGGGTCAAACCACTGCTTAGGCACCAATGGTTGCAAAAACACCGCTTAGGGAACTAGGAGTTACATAAACACCAACTGCATCCACAAAGAATAACGAAACCACCCATTCACTAAGCAAAAATTCTTGCAACTTGTGGAGGCCATAACTTTTTCATACAAACTCAAAATCGAGTGCTACATTTTTTAAAGTGTATAACTTTTTGAGAGGAATCAATATATCTAATCGAAATTGACTTTTGATGATGTATACCATGTATTCCACCTTATTGAAGTACACAATGGTTTGTTAGGAGTAACAATGGATAACATTGCCACTCACCAACTTTCCATTGTTTCGTTGATCTTGACATGTCCCTGGAGTCTATTTGAGTTCTTAATGATTTCCATGGATCCTTGCAAATCACTGATGGGACGAAAGGCATTTATTAGAACCCAACCAATTTTCTTGAGTTTTGTAGTCATCTCATTACAAAAGTGGGCCTGTGATGGATTGTTGGGTCGTAGTTGCTTGATAGTAGCCAAAGCCAACCATGCCTAGAAGAAAAATCGAATCTCCATTGAAAACTAAGGAAATATGAGATAGCTCTAAAGAGTCAAGTAGTAAATGAGTAACCAACCTTTTTAGACTTGTCGAACTCGAACTCCAAAGACAAGTGCTCAGAAGATTGAAATTGATGTATTATTGTTGACCATTTTTGTAACTACAAGCCCAAAATCAGTCTCCCTTCCTTCCCTGTTGTCCTGAGCAGTCAGTGTTTTATGTATTCACCTTACTGCAATTGTGTTTTTTCCCTTTGTAATAGACCTGTTTCTATAAAGAGCCAAGTGACTTGAGCCTTGTAAATGTTTCGGGTTGATCCGGAGGCTTATTTCGCTTTGAGCAGTTAGTTTGCACAAACCTTTCGGCAAAGGAATGGGCCAGTTTCAAAGGAATACAAGTCTTTCACAAGGCTCCGAAGAACAAATGCCCTTGCGGAGGGCAGGCAGGTGACAAATTGGACCGTTCAAGTAGGCTCCGAAGGGCAACTTTGGATCCAAAGTGCCCTTGTGGAGGGCAGAGAGCACCTTCGGAAAAATGACAAGGCAAAAGCGACAAAGGATTTCTTCGAACTTTTGTCCGAAGAAAATCCATGTGGAACCAACAGGTGAATTCCTTCGGAAAAAGTGCTCAAAGGAATTCCTTCGAACATTTTATTCGAAGAAATTCACAAAGAAACCAAGGAAAATTCCTTCGGACATTGATTTCCTTCGGACATTTTGTCCAAAGGAATTTATCAAAAGAAGGGGCGAGACTTTGAAGGAATTGAGAAGACAAAGGAGCCCGAAGGGCAAGTGCTCTTGCGGGGGACTCTCGGCTGCCGAAAAGGGACCCTCTCCTCTTTTCCGAAAGATCACCTTCCCTTCAAGAAAGTTCATTTTGTAAAAGGCCAAAGGAATTGCCAAATGGATGACGGGCCCGAGCACGTTAACTTTAACATAGTGAACTAGCCATTGGAGTTTCAAACGTCTGGTGACATGCGCACGAACGTCAAATTCAAGACAGCAAAATAGTCATTGGTTTTCAAACAGTGACAGTCCTGCAGACGTCAATTTTACAGTGAGGAAATAGCCGTTGGTTTTCGAATAGTGACAGGGACGTAGACGTCAATGTTGATGGGATGCGTCGGCCGTGGAAGAGAAGCCATGAACCAATTCTTTTGGGCATTTTGCCCGAAAGAACTCATGAGAAGTGGTCGAAAGCATTTACAAGCACAAGCCCAAAGGAATTCAAAGGGCACAAGGCCATAAGGAAACTCAGCGACCCACCAAGAAAGATAGCCCCGAGGGCCGAAGAGCCAGGAAAAGACAAGCCAAGCGCAGGAGCGGATAGAATTCATGAAAAGTGGCCGTAAGAACTCATGAGAAGTGGCCGAAAGCATTTACGAGCACAGGCCCAAAGGAATTCAAAGGGCACAAGGCCGCAAGGAAACTCAGCGACCCGCCAGGAAAGATAGCCCTAAGGGCCGAAGAGCCAGGAAAAGACAAGCCAAGCGCAGGAGCAGGAGAGTTATTGTTGCAGATGAAATAGTCTCCACCAAGTAGTCATCAAGGGGAGCGCTAGCATTCAATAGAGTGGCCCGTTTTTCTTCATTTTATATTAATGAGCAGACAGTCGCGTAAACTTCATTGAGAAGCGGCCTTGTCATTCAAACAGACAAAGCAACCCATGCTTTTACAAGAACATTTAAGACGGTTTAGGCTGCAAAGTCAATACCTGCGACAAGCGATAGCATGGTTCTTTCAGGGCATTTCTAGAAGGATGGCACCAGCATGAGCAGATTCCTCTTTCCTAGGTGTTCAACGCAGCATGGGCCACTTGTTCTGGAAGGCACCAAAAGTCTTTTTCTTCATGATATATATTGTAACCTCTCAGTTGAGAAAGGTATCTCTCACTTGTGTAAGGCGAAGCCCTACCAAATTTTACCTTGGAATCAATAAGAATGCGTTTTACCTCCTTCTGGCTGGTTATACTTCTGAATATGTCTGTGTATCAACTCTGTGTTCAGTCATTTCAGCTTGATGCTTTCATAGGTTGACATCAACGTATCTAGTATAGCCAAGACCATTTTCTGCATGTTAACAGGTAGTGTCCAAGTTGGAGCATAGAGACAGAAGAGCAGTTATCTAACAGTGTGCTTCTGCAGCGCCTATGATAATTCTTTTTTCTTTGTCTTCATTAAGCCCCCTATTGAAACGCCCTACAGTTTGGTCTTTTTGTTCAGATGAAGTGTTTGTTCGCCTTCTTGGTCTGAAGTGTTGATATAGCTGAGTAGATCAAAAAAAAAAATTATTTGATGCATCACCGTTTAGATAGGTTCTGTTTTGGTTATATTCTTCTCCCTTTTCACCCCCCCATTATTAACAATAGTAGTCAAAGACCTCAAAGATGCATCAAAAAGAGCTAGCCCTTATCTAGATATTCTTTCCTCAGTTTTGCCATACCCACAGCAAGAGGAAAGTCTCCATTGTGCCGCATGGAAGAGAGAAGCCGAGCCTTCTTTCAAGGGTGCAATCCACAGCTTCAACAGTTTTTGACACACCCAATGGGATCAATTTTAATGCTCAGAGAAGTTCCAGGATTGGTGTTGGTCCTGTTACTACAAGAATGAACCACTAACCCAACATCTAGCGACTCCATTTTCAAAAACATCAGTCTCTAATTAGAGATCAGCCTGACATCCCATGCCTAAGGTCACCACAAGATCCTCTGTCAAGAGTGTCCCTTTCAAATTCGTTGAGCTGCCCTTAAACTCAGCAAGGCGGCTAAGGTTTGCAAGGACTCGTCCTTATACAGCAAACCAATTTCCCAGACCTGCTATAAAATATACTTACACAAGAAGGCCCCGATTGAACCCTGTCATCACCATGGCTTTACCTTTTGTTGCCTTTCATGGTCAAAGCCCTTTAAACCTTCTGCATTATGACCCAATCCCAGGGACAGCCCTTAAGAGTGTTCCTCCCTTTAATGGAGAGGGGTCTATTACTGCTATTGAGCATATCAGAAATATTGCCAACCTCTGTAGCATTTAAAATGTCACTGAAGAGAACATAGCCATCACATTGCCGTTGTCTTTTAAGGGCAAGGTTCTGGACTAGTATGGGACTTTGCCTATGAATTCAATGAGCACATGAAACAAATTAGGCACTCTCTTGACAAACAGATTTGGGGAGAAGAGTGACCACCTCTCTCTTGTTGAGCAATTGACCACCATGAAGAGAGCTCCGCATGAGTTTATGCAGAATTTTAATACCAAGTTTCAAAAGACCTGGGACAGAATCCCCATTTTGGTGAGGCTTACCCCAAGCTATGCTTTCCTCTATTACTTGAAAGCTTTGAACAGCGACATTACTGTCATGATACAGTCCATGGGAGGACAAGTGTTACCAGCTGCCTATGAAATAGCCATAGCCACTAAAAATTGTTTGGTACAAGCAGGAAAGATAGCCCCTAGACCTCATATGCCGCTCTTTCATGAATTGCCACCCCAATTCAAGTTGTTGCACCCACCTTAGCTCTTCTGTCTGGCGTAGAAAAGCCGACTGCTACCTCGCCCAATGACCTCCATGAAATTAAGAGCTTGTTACAAAGTGTAACCAATGAATTGGTGGCTCTCATGAGGCAACAAGCTCAAAACTATCGACCGAATCAGGGCTACCAGTAGTTGGGACAAGCAAATAGACCCTCTTTTCAAAATTATAATCAAGGATAGGGTTAGTTTGCACAAGCCAGACCATATCAAGGTTATAATCCAGGCGTTCCTTCATCGTCCAAAGCTCTTGTTCCCGCTCAAAATAATCTAGTACCGGAACAGTCTAATTGCCCACACCTGGGATATGGTCAAGAACAGGGTGCTTATACAAATAAGTTACCAAAACAATATGTGAACACGCAAGACAACCAAACAGCCCAGTTCCCAAGTTTTGAGGCGTCAATACAACCTGGAATGGACAACAGGCAGGCTCAGTCCGATTCCACTCTCATGAATCACCTGGAAGGTGAATTCTATGCAGTAAATTATGTGGGCAGCATGAACAACCAAGGTGATTGTGTTGCAGCCAATACCAAGTCCAAAAAGAGGGCAATGGAGGAAGCTCAGGCAGCTGCCCAAATATCCGCAGCATTTTCTTCGTCACATGTGAACCAGAAATTTTCAAATTACAGACCGTCAGTTGCACCCTTAGCGCCTCAGCTTGCGCCTCAAGCTGCAAGTGCCCCCAAAAAAAATTTAAAAGAGAGCAACCCTCAGATCAACGTGGTAGACCAGATGAAGAAGCTGCACATGAATATCTCTTTGTGGGATTCATTAGCAATGCCAAGACAAAAGGACATACTCCAAAAGGAATTGCACGCGCTAAATGAACACGCTGTCCTAGCAAAGGCTGATAATGTTTTGATCATGAATGGGCACCCTTCTATGGCAGGCCAAGCAAAGAAGGATGAAAAGATTCCTCCTTTCTACCTATCCTTAGTCATTGGAGATTTCTTGGTTCACAATTGCATTATTGACAGTGGGGCAAGCACCTCAGTAATGCCCAAATGTATAGCGGATAAGCTGGGACTCAAATACGAGGAGATGACCATGGGCGTCCTACAAATAGATGGATCACCAGCTAAGACACTAGGAGTGGTACGAGGCTTGAATCTAACGATGCACGCCTGTCCAACTTTCTCAGTTCTCCACGACGTGGTAGTGGCGGATGTTCCTCCCTACTTTGCTATCTACTTGTCCAAGGATTTCACATCTAAAATAGGCAGGTACCTAGCAACAAACTGGTCTTACATAGTTTTTAGAACTAAATATGGGGCTAAGGTCAAAATTGAGTCGGAGCCAATCCACAGAGATCATCTGGAACCGTACTCACTCAAAGCGGCGAATGTCCGCTACGCCATCATTGATGAAGAAGAATTTCAAATGGACCAATCTCTGCCCTCTGCCCTTGAAGGAGTTGCTGACCTGCTCTTAGACGAATGGGGAAGTGGCAATTTTGAACATGACCCATACAAGTTCATAGAAGAGGCAGTCTTGAAATTTATTGCATGCATGAAGAGGGTACTCTTGTGCCAAATTTGATGAAGGCAAATCAAGAGAGCTCGGATTTATGGCAACTCTTCTTTGATGGCTCAAGAAGCAAATTGGGAGTTGGTGTAGTGTTAATTTCGCCCTCAAATGAGAGATACTTCTCAACTTTCAGATCCCAATTTTTCTGTACTTGCAATGTTGCAGAATATGAGTCTCATTCATGGTTTGGAGTGGGCAAGGAAAAAAAATTAAACTGCAGGTTTTTGGAGACAGCGAGTTAATCGTAAATCAGGGGAGAGGCTGAAATTTGACCAAAAATTCCTTGCTTAAGTCTTACAAGCACAGGGTGTAGGACTTAGTGGAGAGTTTTCTTGCTTTCAACGTTAATTCCATTCCAAGAGAACAAAATAAGCAGACAGACAGACAGACTAGCAACAATTGGTGCCTAGTTTGACATCCCCAAGGAGATGGGCCGAGACAGCAGTCCACGCCATTTAAAAGTGGTAATCAAACCCTCCGTCCCTGATAACATCACCAATTGGCAAGTGTTTGACAGTGATCAGCAGATAGCTTTCTTCTTGCAAGAGGAGGCTGAGTTTGCTTCCAAGAATCAAGCCAAGCTATAGCAGCAGTACGGCGGCCAGATTGTTCCGCTGAAGAACAACAAACTTCCCAAAGGCTTGGTCACTCTCGAAAGCATCTTCAACGAGGATGACCAATTGAAAAATGACAAAGCAAGCATCACAACCAAGAAACAAAACTACGAAAAAGTTAAAATATTCAAGGACACATTGCTTGCACTTGGGAAGGTATGTACGAAGGACAATAAGCATTCGTTCATTTTGCTATGTCAAGAGTTCGCCGATGTTTTTGATTGGAAGTATAGCGACTTGAAGGGTTTTGACCTAAGCTTGGCCCAACACATCATTGAGCTGGAGGAAGGCGCCAAACCCATCAAACAAAGACAAAGGCCTATTAATCCGAAGATTGAGCCTCTCATGCGGAAAGAACTCACCAAGCTAATTGAGTCCAGAATTATATTTCCTATCAAACACTCTTCTTGGCTGGCCAATCTAGTCCCTGTTAGGAAAAAGAATTGGGAGATCAGACTATATGTGGATTTCAGAGACCTCAATAGAGTCTCGTTGAAAGATCACTATCCTCTCCCAAGTATGGAGCAGATCCTCCAAATGGTGACAAGCAGCGAATGTTTCTCCCTCCTGAATGGGGATTCAGGGTACAATCAGATTCTAGTGCAAGACTGTGATTAGTACAAGACAGCCTTCAGTACCAAGTGGGGAACTTTTGCTTACAGGAAAATGCCATTTGGACTGTCCAATGCAGGGGCCACCTTTTAGCGAGCCATGGACATGGCTTTCCAAGGTCTGATAAATAATATTGTATTGGTCTATCTTGACGACGTGATAGTCTTCTCCAAGGATGCAGGCCAACATCTGAAACACCTGAGGCAAATCTTTGAGAGGTGTAGAGAGTTTGGTATATCTCTCAACCCAAAGAAATGTGTGTTTGCCGTCCATGAAAGTAAACTCATTGGTCATGTTGTTTCAAAAGGGGGCTTGACCATTGATCCAGAAAGAGTCCGCGCCATCCTAGCGCTATCTTTGCCTAAGCATAAGAAAGGTCTACAAAGCTTTTTCGGTAGAATAAATTTTATTAGGAGATTTATCCCAAATTTTGCCGAGATAGTCAAGACACTAACCTCCATGCTGAAAAAAATGAAAAGTTTGCATGGACAATGCAAAGGAAGGATAGTTTTGAAGGGATCAAGCCGGCTATCGCCCAAGCTCCTACCTTGATCAGTTTGATTTCTCCAAAGATTTCAACCTTTACACCTTCAAAAATGAAGAAGTAATTTTTGCCATGCTTACTCAAGCAAATGATGAAAACCTTAAACAGCCTCTTGCATTTTTTAGCCAAGGTCTGGAAGGTTTTGAAATCAGGTACACATATGTTGAAAAGCAAGTGCTTGCAGTCATACGAAGCTTGAAGAAACTCAGACATACGCTGTCAAACAGCAAGGTTCATCTCACGGTGCCACATCCCAGCATCAAAGATTTCTTGATTAGCCGTAATCTAAATGAAAAGAGAGCAGGATGGATCACCAAGGTAATGAAATATGATGTGGATATCAAAACCACCAAGCTGGTAAGGGGAAAAAAGCTATGTAAACACCTTGCTACAAACCTTAAACAATAGAAGGAGGGCATTTTGCTACTCCATGATGAAGCTACAGCAGAGGAACCAGCAGTCATGAAGAACTGGGCACAAGACATGACACATTTCCTTCTCACCAGTGACGGCCCACAGGGCCTTGATAGGACTAGGAAGAGGTATTTTAGACTCCAATCTCTTATGTCCTGATTAATGAGGCGTTGTTTAGAAGAAATTTTTTAGGAGTACTCTTGAGATACATAGACTCAAGTCAAGTCGACAGGGTACTATCCGAGTTTCATGACGGGCCAGTTGCTGGTCACTTTGCTCCTAAGCTTACAACTGCAAGGATTATGAGGGCTGGTTACATTTGGCCCACCTTATTCAGAGACACTCATGCCTGGATACGGAGGTGCCAGAAATGTGCCCTCTTTTGAGGAAAGCAACGGCTCGCTGCAATGCCTCTACAGCGTATTCAAGTAGAGTAGTCATTCATGCAATGGGGCCTAGACTTCATAAAAATGATCAACTCTCCTTCTAGTGCTGGCCACAAATGGGTCTTGACTGCTACAGACTACTTCACGAGATGGGTAGAAGCTATTGCTTTAAAAGAAGCCAACGAAAGTTGCAGTCCTAGACTTTTACGAAGGCTTGGTGACAAGGTTTGGAGTCTCAGCTACCATCATCTCAGATAATGCATTGGCTTTCTTGGGAACCAAAACAAGCGAGTGGGTGTTGGGATACGGCATCTACCATAGCACTTCTTCCAACTACTACCCACAAGAAAATGGGTTGGCTGAGTCCACCAACAAGAATCTGATCAGAATCATCAAAAGGACAATGGAGAAAAATTGGAGAATTTGGCACGCCAAGCTGAAAACAGCCATGTGGGCAGACAGGGTTACTCCAAAAAGAGCAGTTGGCAATTCACCATACACGCTTGTGTATGGAAGGGAAGCTAGACTTCCTAATTCGCTTGAATTGCCAGCCTTGAATCTTGCTCACCAACTACAATTGGAAGAAAGCGACAGCATGGAGGTCAGGCTTTGTGAATTGATGGAGCCTCAAAAGAGGCAAGAGACCAAGCCATGGTTTCTATGACCAGTCGTTAGCAGCAAACGAAGAAGCATTTTGATAAGAAATCCTCATCAAAGAGCTTTTCAGAAGGCGACATTGTCCTTAAATGGAATGAGGACCGAGCTAAGCCTAAAAAACACACGAAGTTCAACGCCTTATAGAGTGGTCCGTATATCATCACTCAGCGCAAGCAGCATAATGATTTCCAACTCTCCAAGTTGGATGGTGAGGAACTGCATATCCCAGTTAATGGGATATATCTTAAGCATTGTCATTGAGCCTCTTCTCGTTATGTACATATTTTCCCTGTTTTTCCTAAGTGTTTTTGCGCATGTTCGTAGTTTTTTAGCCTTGTGTGTGATCTGTTTATTGTTTGGGGGTAAAAGCTTCATGTTGACTCTTTAGTCTCTCAAGGTTATTGTCAACCTTTCGGGCTATATTTTGACTCCGTGCCCAATAGACTTGTAAGCCACTGATTTTTCTAAGCATAGCAGGTATGCTTTCCCTGAGAATCGCCAAATTTGTTGACCATTTTTGGTTCTACAGGGCCAAAATCAATCTCCCTTCCTTCCCTGTTGTCCTGGGCAGTCAGTCTTTGATGTATTCACCTTACTGCAATTGTGTTTTTTCCCTTTGTAATAGACCTGTTTCTATAAAGAGCCAAGTGACTTGAGCCTTGTAGATGTTTTGGGTTGATCCAGAGGCTTATTTCGCTTTGAGCAGTTAGTTTGCACAAGCCTTTTGGCAAAGGAATGGGCCAGTTTCAAAGGAATACAAGTCTTTCACAAGGCTTCGAAGGACAAGTGCCCTTGCAGAGGGCACGCAGGTGATAAATTGGACTGTTCAAGCAGGCTCCGAAGGGCAACTTTGGACCCAAAGTGCCCTTGCGGAGGGCAGAGAGCACCTTCGAAAAAATGACAAGGCAAAAGGGACAAAGGATTTCTTCGGGCTTTTGTCCGAAGAAAATCCATGTGGAACCAAAGGGTGAATTCCTTCGGAAAAGTCCCCGAAAGAATTCCTTCGGACATTTTGTCTAAAGAAATTCACAAAGGAAGAAACCAAGGCAAATTCCTTCGGAACAAATGTCCAAAGGATTTCCTTCGAACATTTTGTCCGAAGAAATTTATCAAAAGAAAGGGGCGAGACTTTGAAGGAAAGATTTCCTTCGGACAAAATGTCCGAAGGAATTGAGAAGACAAAGGAGCCCGAAGGGCAAGTGCCCTTGCGGGGGACTCTCGGCTGCCGGAAAGGGACCCTCTCCTCTTTTTCGAAAGATCATCTTCCCTTTGGGAGGGTTCGTTTTGCAAAAGGCTGAAGAAATTACCAAAGGGATAATGGACCCAAGCACGTCAACTTTAACATAGTGAACTAGCCGTTGGAGTTTCAAACGTCCAGTGACGTGCGCGCGAAGGTCAAATTCAAGGCAGCAAAACAGTCGTTGGTTTTCAAACGGTGACAAGCCTACGGACGTCAATTTTACAGTGATGAAATAGTTTTCGAATAGTAACAAGGACGCAGACATCAATGTCGATGGGATGCGTCGGCCGTGGAAGAGAAGCCAAGAACCAATTCTTTCAGGCATTTTGCCCGAAAGAACTCATGAGAAGTGGCCGAAAGCATTTACGAGCGCGGGCCCGAAGGAATTCAAAGGGCACAAGGCCACAAGGAAACTCAGTGACCCGCCAGGAAAGATAGCCCCAAGGGCCGAAGAGCCAGAAAAAGACAAAAGCCAAGCGCAAGAGCGGATAGAACAGTCCAGGTGGCACAAAAAGCGTCGACACAAGGAGTTATTGCTGCAGATGAAATAGTCTCCACCAAGTGGTCATCAAGGGGAGCACGGGCATTCAATAGAGTGGCCCGTTTTTCTTAATTTTACATTAATGAGCAGACAGTCGCGTAAACTTCACTGAGAAGTGGCCTTGTCATTCAAACAGACAAAGCAACCCATGCTTTTACAAGAACATTTAAGAGGTTTAGGCTGCAAAATCAATACTTGCGACAAGCGACAACATGGTTCTTTCAGGCCGTTTCTAGAAGGATGACACCAACATGAGCAGATTCCTCTTTCCTAGGTGTTCAACGCAGCATGGGCCGCTTGTTCTAGTAGGCGCCAAAAGTCTTTCTCTTCATGATATATATTGTACCTCTCAATTGAGAAAAGTATCTCTCACTTGTGTAAGGCGAAGCCTTGCCAAATTTTACCTTTGAATCAATAAGAATGCGTTTTACCTCCTTCTGGCTGGTTATACTTCTGAATATGTCTGTGTATCAACTCTGTGTTCAGTCATTTCAGCTTGATGCTTTCATAGGTTGACACCAACGTATCTAGTATAGCCAAGACTGTTTTCTACAAGTTAACAGGAAGTGTCCAAGTTGGAACATAGAGACAGAAGAGCAATTATCTGACAGTGTGTTTCTGCAACGCTTGTGGTAAGTCCTTTTTCTTTGTGTCTTCATTAAGCCCCCTTGTTGAAGCGCCCTACAGTCTGGTCTTTTGTTCAGATGAAGTGTCTGTTCGCCCTCTTGGTCTGAAGTGTTGATATCGTTGAGTAGATCAAAAAAAAAACAATCATTTGGTGCATCACCGTTTAGATAGGTTCTATTTTGGTTATATCCTTCTCCCTTTTCACCCCCCCCCCCAATTATTAACAATAGTAGTCAAAGACCTCAAAGATGCATCAAAGGGAGCTAGCCCTTATCTAGAGATTCTTTCCTCAGTTTTGTCATACCTACAGCAAGAGGAAAGTCTCCATTGTGCCGCGTGGAAGAGAGAAGCCGAGCCTTCTTTCAAGGGTGCAATCCACAGCGTCAACAATTATGGAGCCAAATGATGAAGGTATCTTGGAGTTGCAGTCTTGCTTTGAAGATAAAATGAACTTCCTCAATGGTTTGTTCCATTGAAAAATGGAAAACCATATATTGTTCCAACTGGATTGCAATAGCATTGAAATTATGGAGATAAAAGATAACTACTTGCAAAGAGACGACCAGAAACAAAATTCAGTGCTACCAAGTGCTTCATCAACATCACAATCATCTAACTAACCTAAGTTTACAGAATCTGAGAATACAAACTCAAGGATGCAAAGTTTGATGATACGTTGGCCCACCAATTTGAAAGTTTAGCCAACATGAAGTTCAAAGAGCCAACAATAGTAAGTGTGAATGCAAAGTCTAAGGATAAAATTACATTGGAAGGTAAACTATGAGCTCCTAAAGGATTGATCCAAGAGGACCTTCATCATCAATCCAACTCGTGGCATTCAGGGGTTGCTCAATAGCTCACATGGCTTCGTCGGCAACTTTAGCATTATCTCCAACACGTGTGTCAAACCACAAGTCCTAAGTCCTCTTTTTCCATACTACACAACTCCTATAGTGTCAGTGATGTACCGCAGCTTGACAATAACATCAATAGAGGTCATCATCCTAATGATTGGTTGTGAAGCAGTTCTTACTACCCATTGCAACAGTCTAACCAACGATTCATCTTCCTCCTTTGTATATTAATGTACATTTCCATTCTTTCTAGTTAGTTATGAATGAAGTTAGGGAGTACATAGAGATCAAACATCCGATCTCTCGGATCTTGTACAAAACTTAGCATAATACAACATTGTTATTACAGTTCTACTTCTAGTGTCCTTTGTTCTTTTCTGTTCTTTCCTTTACTTATTGCAATCTAACATATCTTTGGCCTTTATCATTCATAATCGCTTCTGCATATAACCCATTAAATCCATTTAGTAAGGTTTTCCACCAATTTCCTCCTGAGCCCCGAATCAGTGGTATCAAAGCATGCACACTTCATATCATCTCACTAGTGGTATCGAGGTTGTATTTGAGCTATGTCTTTGTTTGTATGCCCACTCATACGAGGTCTATATACAAAAAGCTAGGGATCATGACTCGTGACCGTTTATCACACCTTCCTACACATCCTCAAATGGTAGACAAATCCTCGGCAACTCCAACTTCATAAATGTTCCAAAAAATGATAGAGGATGCTTTGCAAAGGCAACAAGAATTGGAAGAACACCATGCATGTGAAAGAGCAAGTATTGTCAATCAATTCGCTCAACTTATCAAACATGTTCAAACTCCTTCCAACACATCTCAGTCACATTGACCATTTTTTGGTCAAACAGCCTACAAGGTACAAGTCAATCTAGACATCTCTATGTTTGAAGGCAAAATAGATGCAGATGCCCTAGAAATTGGTTTGACTTACTCTATTCATACTACACGGTTAATCATTTCTCTACCCAAGAAAAGATTACATTCGCTCTCCTGAAATTTTCTTTATTCGTAAAGAAATGGTGGGATAACTACTTCACTACACGTGAAAGCAATGAAGATGAAACTTAGACACATCTATAAATACCTAGCATCATTTCGTAGAAGCACTCAATCAACCTATTATCTTGTTGGAAGCTATGATTACTAGTACATCAAATTCTCTCAGTTACGCCAAGGTAGATATCAATCTGTGCAAAAAATACAAAAACATGTTTTATAATCTGGTGTCCAATCTAAATGTTCAAGATTTAGAGCAAAACCTTGTTTTGAAGTATAGGTCGGGCTTAAAACCATATATCCAATCGGATATGGACTTCCTCAAGATCTCCTCCATTGGAAAACCCTATAAAATTTGCTTTCAAGTTTGAAGCAAAAGCCAAACTAAAGGCTAAGAAAGAAGATTTCAATTTTCAAGACAAATCGCAATCTAAGCCTTCCGAGCAAAATTTCAAACCAAGGAATGGCCCTTCGCGCCATCCGCAGGAGAGGCAACAACCGTCAAATGATTAAAACAAGCAAACCAAGACTAGCAAGTGGTGCTCAATTCATAACTCCAATAGTCAATCCAATGAAGAGTGTCACGCTTGGAAAACTCTACTTGCACAACTCAAGGCAGTGGGTACAAGCACTATGACACTAGACAAAGATAAACATATCATGGATTTTGAGCCTAGTGCTATGACTGGTACCACAATCATCCCTACTCCCCCAAAACGGATTCAGAGGAAGCAAAAATATTGTTCCATTCTCAAATGTGGGTCAATGCTTAACCAGTACACTTCATCATTCACAATGGAAGTCAAAAGAACATGATTTCTTCTCCTGAAGCAGTTCGATGATTAAACTTGCCACTGATGCCTCACCCACAACCCTACTCAATTGGATGGTTCAGTGTGGACTCTGGGAAATGCGTCACTCGGCTATGTCACCTGGGGTACAAAATCAACCCTTTTCAAAATGTAATGCCTTGCAACACAATGCCATTAGAGGTATGTAATGTGATGTTTTACTTGGGCAGCCATATCTTTACCATCGACATGCAGCCTATGAATAAAATCCTAGAAATGTTATCATAGATGTTGGTGATATGAGACATCGCATGCCACAAGTAGTTCCTAAGCTATCACTCATTAACGCTAAATAGTGTATGAAACTAGTCAATTCTAGTAAGAAGTTTATGCTTTTGATGGTGAGACATGAATGCAAGAACATCCTTACAGCTCCCATTCATATTGTATCCCTTCAAGACCATAGATTTGAACAAGAAGTTAGAAGAATACAAGGATATCTTTCAATCACCTAAAGAAGTGCCTACACACTATGCGGTGAAGCAAACTATTGATTTGATTCCTAGACTAACTCTACCTAATGCATATTTGTACCGCAGATCATTTCTAGAGGATGAAGAGATCAAGCGGAAAATCCATGAACTCATAAATACAAAACACTTCAAGCCCAGCTCATCGCCTTGCGGCAGCGCAGTTGTGCTTGCGCCAAAGAAGGATGGCACATGGAGTTTGTACATCAATTACAAAACTCTAAACAAGATCTTAGTGAAGAACCACTATCCTCTTCCAAAGTTTGAGGACTTGTTAGACCAGCTTCATGTGCACAAATTATTCACCAAAATCGATCTTGAGTTTGGGTATCATCAAATTCGTGTGGAGCCTACAGATATTTAGAAAACAACCTTCAAAGAAAAGGAAGGTTTGTTTGAGTGGTTTGTTATGCCCTTCGTCTTAACTAATGCACCTACTATATTCATGCAAATGATGAATGACATCCTCAGGCCCTTCACTACTTCATTTGTTGTACTCTACCTTGATGATATCCTAATCTTCAACAAAACATGGGATGAACGTATGCCCCATACAGAACAAGTGTTTCACATTTTGTGGCAGCACAAGTTGTATGCTAACATGGAGAAATGTTCATTTTCCATACAGGAGATATAGTATCTAGGATGCATAGTAGATGCACAAGGAGTACAAGTGGATCCGACCAAGATTCAAGCCACCCAGTAATGGACACAACCCAAGAATCTCATAGACCTTCGCAGCTTCTTGAGATTAGCAAATTTCTGTAGGAGATTTGTACTTGATTTTTCTCATGTGACTTGTCCTCTAAACCAAGTTACTAGAGGTGGCACCAAAGCAAAATTTGTCTAGTTGGCAGCACAAGAGAAAGCATTCAAGGAACTCAAATGCGGACTCTGCTCCACACCAATTTTTGCACTACCTAATCTTCAACAACCATTTGAGATTGATGCCAACGCATCTAGTTATGCACTCGGAGCAGTCCTCACTCAACAAGGTCATCCAATTATTTACGATAGTGAGACATTCATTACACTAGTAAGGAACTACCAAATCTATGATCGCAATATGTTATTGTTTAGACATGTAAGCATTGGAAGCATTATCTTGTGGGCAAGGAGACTATGTCCACACAGATTACAAGCCGCTTCAGTTCTTGCAAACTTAAAACAAGTTACAACAACATTAGAAATGGTCTTCTTATATTCAACAATTGCATTTGAACATCAAGCACAAGAAGGGAAGTGTCAATCTAGTAGCAAGTTGTCTAAGCCAACCTTCAGTTCAAGCTCTTCTTCCTAAACTTGTAATGTCCCCAAATTGGGGCCAAAAACAAAAATAGAAGTTTTTCCACAAACTCAAACAAATCTGAAATAAACACTGAAAATTAAAGCCTTTTTAACCCTTCAAAAATTCTGCAATTCTGAACAATCAATTACGCACCTTTACTCTCTTCAAATCTGCCCTCAATAATTTATTATTTTACCTCAAACAACTAAAACTTAGAAAATTTATAACTTCTGAAATACTTGGAATTTTAATATAAATGGGGAGTCAAAACAATCACAAAAATAGCAGTTATCAAACAAAAATAGTTTCAGAATTTTCCATCCACGGGAGCTCCCCCAAATGATATCTTGAAGTTTTGAAAACCCTATTCTTTCACCCAAAATTCAGCAAATAGTTATATTAATATTTTCGTCGCCCAAAAAGAGTCCCAATCCCTTCAAAGATCCTCAAAACCCTTCCAAACAAATCGCACAAACTAGGAAAATAATAGAAATAAATCTGAGTCTCAAACCCTTGCTCAAACCCTCCAACAAGGTCACCAATGACCCTCAAGCCAATTCGCCCCACTAAGAATTTTATGCAAATAATTACTAAATATTTTCTAAGCATAGATTAGCCCAAAAATCATACAAATTCACTCCTACACCAAATCGCCCAACAAGAAAAAATATATAAAATACCTGTAACCCTAAGAGAGGGTTTCATCCACCATAGACCCTCTGAAGAAGGTTCCCAAAGCCCTAAGCAAGTCGCCCAAGGGAGAAACCAGCAGCTATCACCCCACAAGCAATTTGTTAAGCATCTAAATCATTTCGCCAATCCACAAGACAAGTCGCCAATCTCTCCAAGTGGTTCGTCCACCTTCTAGACCTTCAAATAAGCATAAAGAAGCTTTTCCACATGTTCACACAATTTCCGAAAGGTGGTGTTGCAAAACATCGTTATAAAGCAACTAGTAGAACTTGATGGGTAACATTCTTCAAGCATCTACCTTCAACAACCAAGCTTGACATGCTTGATTATCAAATCCAAATATCCAAATTCACATAATCTTCAAATGAGATCCACAACCTCCTTATATATCCACCTTTTAGGTAAGAAGGGAGAGTTAGTGGATTATAAGGACAATTTACTTTTAAAATCACTTAAGAGCTAAATAAGCTCGTGACCCTCAAAAGGTCCCAACTTAAGTGAAAAGCAAATTAGACTATTATTACATTATTTTAAGTATTTAGAAATACTTTTTATTTTAGTAATAATATTATTCTAATATCCAAAAAGGGGACATTACAATACTTGACAAGTGGACATGAAGTAAACACAAGGTCAGAATTGTATCCATCTAAAATGAATTTTGTAGCAACCTATCAAAAGTTGCTTTGTGGCAATTCATTTCTAGATTACTACTAGCAAGATGGACTCCTATATCATCTTGGGCACTTGTGCATACCGTACGAGGTAGAGAAACAAAACTAATATGAGAAGGTCATTTCAGCAAGGTTACAGGTGACTTTGGAGTTGAAAAGACCCTTCGTTGTTACAGAGGTACTTCTTTTGGCCACACCTCAATGTAGATGTTGTCAAATAAATCAAGTCTTGTACCGCATGTGCAATATTCAAACCAGTCAACAAGAAGCAAGGTTTGTACACACCCCTGTCGATTCCAACAACACCATGGGAATATGTTTCCATGGACTTACTCCCAAGCTGCCACACTACCAAACATGGCAATGATTGTGTTTATGTAGTAGTTGATAGGTTCTCAAAGATGGAAATTCTCATACCCTATAAGAAAGCAATGTCAGCACTACAAACAACTCTACTGTACTTTCAATGTGTCTAGATCCACTTTGGAATCCCAAAGACTATCTCATCTAATAGGAATACAAGGCTCTTGAGCAATTTTTAGAAAGCTCATTTGGTCTATGAAAGACGCTAAGTTGAACAAGTATATTGCATTCTCAAAGATGGCAATTTTCATACCTTGTAATAAAGCAATCTCAGCACTATAAACAGCTCAATTGTACTTTCAATGTGTCTAGATCCACTTTGGAATCCACGAGACTATCTTATCTAATAGGGATATAAGGCTATTGAGCAAATTCTGAAAAGTACTTTGGTCTATGCTAGACACAAAGTTGAACAAGTATACCGCATTACATCCATAGACTAATGGACAAACAAAAGTGATAAACAATATAATAGTGTATCTTCTCAAAATATACAATTCAAAGAAGCAATGCACTTGGGATGAAAGTTTTCATTTCATTCAGCACAACTACAACAAAGCTCTGCACAACTTTATAGCGCACAACCCTTTTCAGGTTTGCTTGGGTTTCCAGCCTTTAGCACCCATTGACATAGCTTACCCTGTCCCACCATCAACAACTACTCCAACTCAAAAGGAAGTTGACAAAATAGTTCACTTAAATGAGCACATTTAGCAGCAAGTGTAGATCATTTTGCAGTAAGCAAATGCTAAGTATAAGCAGTGCCATGATAAGGATCGGACACTGCACACCTTCTAGGATGGTGATCAAGTATGGCTACACCTACAAAAGGAAAGATAGACAAGACCTTATTGCAAGCTTCATCCACTTCGGTATAGGCCCTAAACCATCACCAAGCAAGAAGGAGATAACACTTTCAAGCTCAATCTTCCTTCTTACCTTGGGTTGCATCCAAATCTTCAATGCAGAACTCTTATGTCATTACTTTCTACCTCTATTGGATACTTCAAATGTTGTAGAGACTCTTCAACAACAAAGATCAATCCAGATTGCAACATACCAACAAGATCGGATCAGGTCATTGACGCTAAGGTCAAACAAACACGTCAACAATAGATCCCTCTCTTTCAAATCATCAAAGTAGGTCAACTACCTTCCCAAGGAAAATAGTTTACAAAAGTGTGGGTTGGTGATTTGTTTCCACATCTTGTTCCGCAACTATATGCATTGGGGACCATTGCTCCTCAAGGAAGGGGCGATTAATCCAAAAGGATCTACATCATCAATCCAACTCACGACATCCATGTGCTACTCAACAGCTCATGCGGCTTCGCTAGCAGCTTCAAAATCATTTCCAACACAAATGTGCCAAACCACAAGTCCTAACTCCTATTTTGCCATACCAAATAGCACCTACAATATCGACACCATACCACACAGCTCAATAGTAACATCAGCAGAAGTCACTAGTCTAAGCATTGGTTGTGAAGCGATTGCTACCAACCATTGTAACGGTCTAACTGATGCTTCATGTTCTTCCTTTGTATATTAATGTGCATTTCCATTCTTTCTAGTTAGTAAGAATGAAGTTAGGGAGTACGCAGACATCATACATCTGATCTCTAGGATCTTGTACAAAACTTCGCATAATAAAACTTTGCTATTACGGTTCAACATCTGATGTCCATTGTTTGTCTTTGCTCTTTCATTTGCTTGCTGCACTTTGACATATCTTCAGCTTTGATCATTCATAATTGCTTCCACATATAACCCATTAAATCTGTTTAGGGAGGTTGTCCATCGGGTTCCTCTTGGGCCCTGGATCAAGGATGGACTATTTTTGAAGTACAGTTGGATGCAAATGTAATCCCCCAACATGAACTAGTCAAGGCACATCGAGCAACCAAGTCATGATGAGGTAGAAAGTATAATCATAACCAATACTTGCGGTGCGTGAATTTTACACCGAAGGCACTTGTGCCAAAGAGACAAAGGAAGCACAAGCATGGTAAGTATTTAAGGCATAATAATTTCAAGACCCAGGTAATTATATTAAAAAACAATGATCAACAAAAAGTAAAGCTGGGAATAATTTAAATACGCTGGCTATGGCCATTTAAAATAAATAAAATAATGAATACTTGGGCAAAGCACTTAGAAAATTTGGGTGGTACCACATGTAAAGGTCCACTGAATTTGTCCAAATTACAATTATATGGACTTCGGCGACAAGCCATGAACAAGGTTGAATTTGAAGACCAAAATAATCAAATCGAAGGCCTGTCATATTGCTGTGAAGAAGTTTAAGGTGGGCATTCTATTAAACTACCATACGGTTATAGCCAAGATTCACCGTCAATTGTCCACTATTCTTCAATCCACCATATGCTCAAGAGGACACAAAGTACACCAAGGGAAGTTCACCATACTCAAAGTATGGCTGGCCATAATACGTCCCCCTCCCAAACCATATGTTGCACAAGCCAATGTACCATACATACCACATATGGGCAACATATGACCAATAACCATACACCCATGGGCTGATGTTGGTTCCCCGTTGTACACCCTCCACACAACCATTGTACACCTCTATTATTTATGTACCGTACGCCCAAGAATTTGTTCATTCATCCTTGCACTTTGAAATTTCTCTAGGTCGACCATATGACCTCCTAAAGTCATTGCAACCATTTGGCTCTTCTATATCACCACCGTACACTTTTTTTTCATGTGGACAAATTCAATTGTTCGGTGCACGCTCTTATTTATCTGGTGTACACCCAAATCGTCATACATCTGTGGACCCTACTACAAGATTGATTGTACTAACTCCTACAATGGTCATACAGCCAGCTATAGTGATCATACAACTGCTACAGTGCCCATACGAAAAAATTCATTGATTGTATGGGTTGCTACATTGAACGTACTAATCACTATGGTAATCGTACGGGGCCGCTACATGCACTACTATAGTGAGCAGACAAGCTACCACGATGACTATACACATGGCTACAGTACAATATTTTTTGATAAATTTTAGCATCCAAGAAAAAAAATAGTTATTGGATTCATGGGTTTTCATCAACAAATTCAGGCAGAAATTTTTTGTGGACAAAATCATACTGCATAACTTGGTTATTAATATCAGAATTTTAGTACAATATTCTCAGCAAGGGTATATGAAAGTTTCCAGCAGCAACAACTTCTACAGCAAAAACAACTTTTCTAAGAATATCTTTTGTCTTCCCTCTTCAATCTCATTCTTTATCATTTTGTATTTGGATTGTGTCAAAAAGGACTCCAAATTCTTTTAAAAGGGGGAATAATGTAGACTGTCATGTTAGTATTGTCATTGTTATTAGCCTATAATATAATAAACGTCTGATAGCCGACATAATTGTGTTGTTACTTATCCTCTTGTTGGCTTTAGGTAGTGTAATAATGAGTCTTTAGTTATGAACAGTTGAATTGACGGTTGTGTTCAAAATTTTAACCAATAACCGTTGGGTCTTTTGTCTTATAAATAGCAAGATGAATGTTGGGGTAAGGGGCATAGTGTGATAGGTCCTCCATATACCAAGAAATTATACAATAAAGTTGTTATTCTCTCATGTTCTATTGTGTTATGTTTTTGTATGTACTAATAATTCTACAATGGTATTCTCTTGGTATGTAGCTTTTAAAGCAAACAATTTTGTAGGCCTGCAATCTCACTATGGCTTCTAGTGAGAGTAATCATCGACCCTAAGTAGAAATCAGAAAAGAAAATCACATGCATTTTAAGATTATCCAATTGCATGTTTTGCACAGATAACCAACAGCTGAAATATCCCTTATTGCATCTACAATAGGTAGCTTTGGATACTTGTAAAAAGGTACTCCAATATTAAAATCAGCACAACCCATGCTCATTTTGGAGCATTACCAGGATGGGTTATTGTTGATGGTCAGAAATGTACAATCGATTGCACCCGCACATCAGCCATAACATGGGCATTCTACTCAACGTGGGACTGCTCTTGATAGAGAACCTCTAGAATCAGTTGGTTATGTTTCTTATTCTAATGCTAATCTACCTAAACTAAATGCGTGAAGGGATATTTGGAGGGGGGAAGGGAAAAGAGAAACATAAAATAAAAGTAGTAATCTATCTATATAAACGCAATGCCATTAGTATGCAAGAACGGAAATGAACATAATCATAAAGAAATAAAGTGCAAGGGCAAGATGCAACACGAGGTTACAGTAGCCAGACAAGAGCCAGGGGTAGACAAATAAGAACCACGAAAGCTTTATTATCTATAGCAAAAAGTATGCACAATCACATTCTATTTCAATGACGGCTCAAGACATTCTTACATAGAAAAATAGTAGAGGCTCATATATGAGTATTGAAATTCAATAGACTTAGAAAGTCCAGGAAATCCATCCCTTTGCTCAAATAAGCGAATTACAATTTATAGAAGAAGAAAAGCGAAAAAAGAAATAAAAGCTCTACATTTGATAAGTACATGACTGGGTGAAAATCACCACTTGCACCTCCTTTTATTGTAGCTCAATACTTTGGTCAACATTTCATAGACTGCTCCCTTTCGTATTAGTCCTTTATCGAACTAGGCATGGCCTGATCAAAACAACGGCCCATACCACATTAACAAACTTTGTTTCCTATTAGAAAATCACCCTTTTCCCATATAAGGCTCGCCAGTTCTGTGCTCTGTCAAACAGTGGCTGATACTACTCCAAGCACTTCATTTATTGCGTGTCAAGCTTTGCCCATGCTAACTATTGATCAATTTGTACTTTGGGAGATTTTTCAAAGATCTCAAAATTGTGTAGGCGAAGATTGTCGATTTCTAGTGAAAGTCTTTAAATTTAAAATAGCTTACTGCATTTTCCTAGTGTATCTCCTAAGCAAAATCAGGTGGCAGGTGGCTTGAAATCTCCATAGCAGATTCACAATCCAACAGTGTGAGGCGACTTTTAGATATGACATCAACAAATCCTCCCAAAACAACTCCTACCATTGGATCTTAAAAAGATCAAAAGCATGCAAGGACTCCTATTCTTTTGAAGCAGTTCATACCATTGGATTGTCAAAAGGATCATCGACTGGAGTTTTTAATATTTGAATGCACAAATGTGTGGGCTCCACCTTTTTCCCTCAAACAATGGCATTGCTTTCTTTTACCGCATTATATGACAGCTGGAGATGCTTATACTTTATCAACATGGCTCACAGCCACCCAAGTGTCCTTTAAATCTTTAATGCCCGACAACCCCAATCTGCACAAGGTTTACTTTAAGACATAACTTTGCATCCAAAAGTGTAATGTCCCCAAATTGGGACAATAATGCAAAAGAGGGTTTTCCAACAAACCCCAAAACAAATGTGAATTCTGAAAATAAAAAACCAGCCAACCCTAGGGTCGTATTTGCACCACCAAACTGAAATTTCACACTTCCAATCAATCAACAAATTAAAAGATAAATACCTTGTAAAACTTTAGCCAACCTTGGCTCACATCGTATGAAGAAAGGAGCTGAATTGGTATGTCTTCCACTCCAAAACCCTCAACGCCGTCAAACTAATTTTAATGTCCTTTCCTTGTCATCAAATCCAACTCCGAAACCCTCCACCACTGAAAATAAAATGCCGATAAATTCCAGCATGCATATCATATAAAAAATGGCCAATGTTAGGGCCTAAAACATGATTAAATCTTCTCCAACCCAAGTCGCCACAATTAGGAATAAATAGCATGTAAGAACTTAAAAAATCAGACTTGTATTCATGCCAAATCTGCTAGGAATAAGTTATAAAATCCACCAATATTTATAATAATAAATGCTCTATTGTTTAGGGCCAAACAAGGCACCCTAAACCCTTGCACACCTCCTTCAAGTGAATCACCCCACTCATAAATTAAGGGCAGAATTTCTGACTCAAAACCCTGCCTTAACCCTCCAAAAATCCTTCAAGCCCTTATGATTTATTACCAAATAAATCAAAATTAATATAACAATTGTACTGTACCAAAACAGAGTCTAAAAACCCTTTAAAGATGTCCAATTCCTCCTCAAACCGATTCACCCTACCTCAAAAAATTATATAAAATAAATCATATTGTTTTAACTTACTAATGGTCCTCCAAATGACCTTCAAAAGGTTCCTAAGGCAATTCACCCAAGCTGTAAAAATATTATACAATATTTTATGCTTCAACAAACCCTCCAAATCAGTTCTAAGATCCCAAAACCAATCCTCAATCCAAGTTGCCAAAGCTGAAAAATTATATAAGTATCGTGCAATATTTTAGGCTTCAACGAAACCCTTCCAATCAGCTCGCTCAACCCTCCAGACAAGTCGTCACCCAATGAAATGGCCTTCAACACCACAAACAAGCTCCCAATGCAAGTCATCATTCTCCAAGACCTGCAAATTCGCCAAAAACCAACTTTCAATAAGGTTTGCAATACTCCTCAATATAGGTGGTGTCCAAAAACACCTTTGTAAATCCACTTGCATGTAAACATGCAATTTTGAAACTCAATTGCAGCCATTAAATAGAGATGTCAAGTAGTAGGAATGGAGGTTTTCGACCCCAAACCCTTGACACTTCTTGAAGGTTTTCGTTCTCAAGATGTGGTAATCAAGCTTGACATACTTGATCAAATATTCAATTCAATATGCAACATCCCTTCCAAATGACAACTTAATTTCTTTTCATATCCCTTTTAGAAGATAACTCTCCCTCTCAAAACTTTAAAAAGGATGTTCTTTATAATTATCCGCTTGACCCTTAAGCACCCATGACCCTCAAAAGGGCCCCAACTCAGGTGGAACTCAAATTAGATCAATATTATTACTTTATTTTTAAGTATTTAAAAATACTTTTATTTTGGCAATAATATTATTTTGATTTCAAAAATGGGGACATCACCAACCTCCCTGCCCAAAATTGTTTGTCCTCAAGCAATTGCAATATCCAAATAGGTGTCCCATCACACTTTATAGTGCAATGTCTTCCTATAATCCCTTCCCATGAAAGAGAAGCTCTGAAATGAAATATGACCCTGTGTTTTGGGGGCTGCCCCCAATTTTTTCAAGTGTCAAAAGAGTCATCCAATAACTTCCCATGTCCCCATGCCAACAATTCTTTCAATACCGAGTGGTGCATGATGGAGTCCATGGCCATACCAAGCCAATTATTGCACCCAGAAAGTGCCTTCTTATTGCCCTGTATGTAGTAGTTTCTTTGTACTGCGCTCAAGAAAAGTAAATAACATTAAGGCCACCAATTACCTTACTAGTTCTTTTAGGCCATGAGGGAACCTCCCAATTTTGCAAAGAATTAACCAAATGAATCACTCTAAGCAACATACATTGCAAATGTCTAACCTCCATATGTAACCCTTCGTGAAGAGTCCTCATCATGTGCAAAGTGAAGTCCACCCAAGGCTACCCTTTCTCGTGGCTTACGTGCAAGTAAGTGATCAAGTGGTCATCAAGGGAATGCTCAAGATGCAACCAAATACATTTTTCATCCTTTCCTTGTGCAAACCATGATCCCAAAAGATATTACTCTCAGAACTTATGCGTAACTGGAAATATGCAATGAAATCAGCCATATAGCTCCCATAAGGGGCCTGTGGTAATGTCAAAAAAACTGAATTTTCTAATTTTAAAAAATCAGAATTAAATGGTACACTAATTCGTCTTGGTTTGAAGGGTACCAAGCTCAAAAAATCAAATTTTCTGAATGTGATAGGTGGCTGTAGTAAATGACACAACTCATAAATTTTAGAAACAAAATTTTCATACCATCCAACAACAATTTCAGGCCCCTTAGTTGGCTGCCATGTACAAACATTGTGCCCCTTTTGGGGGGTCAATGACCAAGATTGTTGCCAACAATTTTCTGAATTTTCCAGAAAGGAAAAAAGTCAAATTTTTCTTCACCAATTTATTTTGCCAACTGCTGTTCATGATTTGAGCCTTTGTCCAATCTATGATGGACCTTAAATCTTCTTCCATGTCCTCCAAATCATCCCCACCAATTGGTTGCCCATGTATGAAAGCCAACTTATTCCTTGCAATGCCCTTTGCAAGGGATCTCCAAAATAAACCTACACATGAAACAAGCAAGTTAGGAAAAATACTAGTGTTTAATAACACCATTTTGATCCAATTGTACATCCTTCCTTGTTGCCTTGGTCCTCCTTTGCGACTCTTTCTTACTTGAAAACCAAGAGGTATTTTCTTATTGTTATGATATGATTGTAGCAACTCCCTCTTTCCTTTTTCCTTTCCCCTATGGTGGCTTGGAATTCATTTATGTATCTTTGAACCTCCCTCTTGATGTTGGAGGGTGTGACGCTCGCCTCCTTGAGACCCATGCATAACATATGCACCAAAAATTGTGAATGAGACAAGCTGGAAATGCGAAAAAAAGCCGTCAGATGATCATCAACAACTCTTGCAATGACCCATGGATCATAGCACTTGTCACCTCTTACCATTATCATGTCTAGCCAAGTTTTTCCCTTGGCAAGTCCACTTAAAACATCATAGATAAGGGCTGTATAAGGACTGTAACAGCCCTTAATTCTTTGCCTTTTCCTTCCAAAAGACAATGCATACTTTGCATAATTTGAAACTTGTGATCCTTCATAACAAGCCTTTACCACCCCAACAAAGAACAATGTATTCCTTCTTATGTCATGGCTCTTGGAGTGTGTTTTTCTATATGGCAATTGAATTACAAATGTAAAGTTGAATTATTAAAAATAACACATACCTCACGCCTTGCCATTTGTTGTACCTTCCCCCCTTGCATTCTTCCTCTAGTCACAACCATTTCATGTAGCATATAACATACAACAAATGAATTGTGATGCTTACCACTTTTATGGGTTGATTGTATGCCTTTTAACATGCCCTCCACCTTGTTTCTTTTCTTGGTATGATCCTCATGAGGACCAAAATGTTGTGGGAGCATAGTAGGAGGGTTATGCCACACTTTCTTGTCATGAAAGTCATTAAATTGCTTACCTCTATGTGCTGTTCCCAAAATTACCGCAAGCTGGGAATGATCATTAGCATTTGTAGTGTTGATCTTGTTTACCCATTTCTCCTTATCAATGTGCAAAATGGATTTTCCTTGGTTTTTGAAACTATCATACTGGTGTTTAAAGAACTCACCTTCCCTTTTGAACTCCCTTAGGTGTTGCCTAGCTTGGAAGGCTATCATCTTTGCCTCCTTTGTCCTCCTTATCCACTCATCACACCTTCCTTGGGTCTTTGGCATGAGGGCACAACTTTCTTCCCCTTGGTTAAGAGTATTTTGCTCATTTTTCTTTGGCATAGAGAATGTCTTCATGAGTGGTACACCTTACTTGCTTACCTCTGAATTTCCATAGCTTCCTTCATGTGATCCCTCATGAGGGTTTGCCCCACTCTCTTTTCCTTCTTCTTGCAGGATTTGTTCCTTATTACAAGTGGCTGCCCCACTTGATCCTTCTTCCATGGTGTATTTTGAGATTACTTCTCTTGGTTCAATCAACTCTTTGTCTTACTCTTGCAACCCTTGTTGTTGTTTATCAATTTTTTGGACACTTTCCTTTGGCTGCCCTTGAATTTTTGGTTCTTTTGGTTCAGAAAATTCAGTCATTTGCTGCCCCTTCAATAATTGAAAACCCTTCTTTCACTGGCCCAAAGATTCCAACTTTTCAAACTGTTTGATGAGCCTTTCACCAAGTTCCTCATGAGTTTTAATAAGGTCATATCCTTGTGACTTCCATCCTAGATGTCACCATCATGGGCAGCTCCTTCCAAGTGTTGTATGACAAATTTCAGAACTTCCATCTCACTTATAGGTCTCAATTCAAGGTGGTCATTAACCTTGTTTACCTATGCTCTAATTGAAGTACTTGGATCTCCATCAAAGGTAGAAAGAACAATCTTCCCCAAGTCATCATGCCTAGCTATGTGCCCATGGAGCCCTATTCCTCGTCTCAAAGCTAGTCATTCCTTGAAGCTCCTTCCCTTTCTGTGCTGAGGTGCAAGTGTCAAATATTCAGCATAATCTTCCATTAGATTCCAATGAACCAAACACCGGTCCTCCATTTCAAGGGGTTGATGCCCTTTCATATCTTTCATCATTTGAAGGAGTGTAGCTATAGTTCCCATCAACCAATCCTGGGATTGAGTGATCCATTCCAACCTAGCCCTGTCCCTGTCACTGTTTGACAAATACCTTTCCATCCCACAGTTGGCCAAGAAATTGGCTATGATACCACTGCAATGTCCCCAAATTGAGACAATAATGCAAAAGAGAGTTTTCCATCAAACCCCTAAACAAATCCAAAACAAATCTGAATTCTGAAAAAAAAAAAAAACAAGCCAACCCTAAGGTTGTATTTGCACAACCAAACTAAAATTTCACACTTCCAATCAATTAACAAATTAAAAGAGAAAAACCTTATGAAACTTTAGCCAACCTTGGCTCACATCGTATGAAGAAAGGAGCTGAATTGGTATGTCTTCCACTCCAAAACCCTCAATGCCGCCAAAATAATTTTAATGTCCTTTCTTTGTCATCAAATCCAACTTTAAAACCCTCCACCACTGAAAATAAAATGCCGATAAATTCCAGCATGCATATCATATCAATGTTAGGGCCTACAACATGATCAAATCTTCTCCAAACCAAGTCGCCACAATCAGGAATAAATAGCATGTAAAAACTTAGAAAATCAGACTTGTATTCATGCCAAACCTGCTGGAAATAGGTTATAAAATCCACCAATATTTGCAATAATAAATGCTCTATTGTTTAGGGCCAAACAAGGCACCCTAAACTCTTGCACACCTTCAAGTGAATCGCCCCACTCAGAAATTAAAGGCAGAATTTATGACTCAAAACCCTTGCCTTAACCCTCCAAAAATCCTTCAAACCCTTATGATTTATTACCAAATAAATCAAAAATAATATAACAATTGTACCTTGCCAAAACAAAGTCTAAAAACCCTTCGAAGATGTCCAATTCCTCCTCAAATTGATTTGCCCTACCTCAAAAAATTATATAAAATAAATCAGATTGTTTTAACTTACTAATGGTCCTCCAAATGCCCTTCAAAAGGCTCTTATGGCAATTCGCCCAAGCTAGAAAAATGATGTAAAATATTATACAATATTTTATGCTTCAACAAACCCTCCAAATCAGCTCTAAGATCCCAAAACCAACTCTCAATCCAAGTCGTCAAAGCTGGAAAAATCATATAAATATCGTGCAATACTTTAGGCTTCAACAAACCCTTCCAATCAACTCGCTCAAACCTCTAGGCAAGTCGCCACCCAATGAAATGGCCTTCAACACTACGAACAAGCTCCCAATGCAAGTCGCTACTCTCTAAGACCTTCAAATTCACCAAAAACCAGCTTTCGATAAGATTTGCAATATTCTTCAATATAGGTGGTGTCCTAAAACACCTTTGTAAATCCACTTGCATGTAAACATGTCATTTTGAAGCTCAACTACAACCCTTGAATAGAGTTGCCCAAGTAGTAGGAATGGAAGTTTTCGTCCCCAAACCCTTGACACTTCTTGAAAATTTTCTTTCTCAAGATGTGGTAATTGAGCTTGACATACTTGATCAAAGATTCAATTCAATATTCAGCATCCCTTCCAAATGACAACTTACTTTCTTTTTATATCCTTTTTAGAAGATAACTCTCCCTCTCAAAACTTTATAAGGATATTCTTTATAATTCTCCACTTGACCCGTAAGCGCCCATGACCCTCAAAAGGGCCCCAACTTAAGTGGAACTCAAATTAGATTAATATTATTACTTTATTTTTGAGTATTAAAAAATACTTTTATTTTAGCAATAATATTATTTTAATTTCAAAAATGGGAACATCACAAAAGGTCAAAAAGATCAGCGGCGGAAGGCTTGATCGGATGGCACGAGGGGCTTTTCCATGCTTGCATCACCACCTTTACTCAAACAAACTCACATTGATGGATCTTTGGAGATTGAACAGTCGAAGCTCTCTGCTCAACCTTAAGGCAACTCATATCATTGATCTTGAATGGATCGAACGGGTGTGAGATCCCCGCCGGAAAGCTATAGAAAAATAGTTGTGGCTTTTGAATTTGGCTGCAGCAAATTCCCAAGGTAAAGAATCAGACGAGACTCAATACATGCTTGGCCCATTTTGATCTTCTAAAGCCAGACTGGGCATGACTTGCAAATGAAGTGGCTGATACTTTGCATTGCCTCGGCTGCTTGGAATCTGTCAAATATTGTGAATGCTCTGGAAGTAGGATTGCCTGTTCGTGAGAAAGCTTGAAACCTGCTATGCTCAACAAGTGTGGAATTTATTCAACAATTACCTCCTAGGAAGTGATATCAGTATGTGACATATGACAGGCGCTAACAAATTCCAGGGCATATGATGTTCCTCAAGGTAAATATTTCACTCTCTACGATGCCATACTAATATATGTGAAGAAATTAAGGGCTGTTGAAACTTTGTTCTATTAGAGCTTGGAATTTGTGACTGCTTCACGAGCTCACAAGACTTGAGGATAAGCATGTCCTAAAGTGGTAGAAACTATACTATTCCTTGTCATATGTAATGTGTTCAATTAATAGGCAGGTATTTGGGAGAATTGGTTCAAGATGCATCAAGATCAAACATTAAAGTTAAGAGCACTCATCCTAAAGCAATGCTCTGGCAGATAACCTCCTCTTGAAGTAAACTTTACGTGTAACTCTTGAAATCAATCAATGAAAAGTATCAATGGTTTTATGTTTTTAAAATTAACAATGCACGGTAATGAGTTGACCCAATAAAGAAATTGCATGTATTTTCTAAGGCTCAATAATCTCATTTTCTAAGGCTCAGATGATGCAGTTTCATGAATGAGCATGATCAATTTTCTATACTTATTCTGCACAAAAAACTTGTGCAAGGTTCCATCTCCTATTGCTCCAAGAAATCCCCAAAAGGACCCAGTCGGATCCAAAGGCAAGTTATCAGACCTCAGAACCATTTCAACCTAGAAAATCCAAATTTCAGTAGAACTGTAAGAATTGGTAGGCAGAAATGATACTGTACTTTTAAATAGATCATTGTGTTCTTGAAGTCTCATTCTATGTACCATGCCATTTATTTGCTTCTTCGGTGGCCTTGCAGTTGGAACTCGAAATCCACTACCATACCTTATATTGGTTGTTTTCTTGTGTGGCATAGCAAACATATAACTCATAGCAGAAAGACTCAGTGAGTCTTTGCAAAGTTGCAAGTCTAAGTCCCCAGTGACCCCAAGGGCCCAAACAAGTGCAATCGGACTGACTTGTAAAGAATTGACTAGACTTGGCCAATGTCAAAGCATAAAGAAGAAGCTTATAACATAGTCCAATCTCTATTTTGGGCTTATATCCCTCTGGCAGATCAAAGCACAAACAGACATTTGGTTTTAAGTGAACAAATCAGATTCCTTGGCATTATGGACGTTATTTAAGTAACAGTATTGTGGAATGAAAACAAAAAAGTGAATTTTCCTATATTTTATGATTTTACTGTTTGCCAAATCTTGGTGGTGAGTCTAAAGTGTCATTCAAATTGGCATATCGCCCTTGCTGATTCTGAGCTAACTCCAAGTCTAGCTACCATGATCTTAGTAGATCACAAGACCTATGACTGTATGCCAGGTTAACTGTCTACTTGAACAGTGGTTCAAAAGTTGCACCGAAAGTGAATATCTAGGTCAGGATGCCTTATGACAGCAAAAATCCTTGGAACTCAGGCACTTGACCCCATTGGATGCTATCCCAATTATTTAATGACATTTTCAAAAGAGGATTTCATTTGATAAAAATGAGGTATTCCTAGTCAATGTATTTTTTATAAACTATTTTCACTAGTTGTCTAATTTTCACAAAATGTTTAAAATTTGGCTTTGTCAAACAGAAAAAAAATCAAAGAACATTGCCAGTTGTTAATCTAAAATGTCCATAATGTTAATATATTTGTTGAAATCCCCAAGCAGTTTTGTCTTTTTTATTGCCAAAATTCCCATGGAGAGGGCTACCGCTCCTATTTTCATGGTTCAGGTGGCTCCAAGGAAGCTAAATAGTACAGCTACAGGAAAAAATGGAATCTTCAACAGGAATAGCAGAGCAGCTATTTTCTCAAATACAAGGTTTCAGCAGGTGCAAATAGGGGGAAGGGGAAGGAGGGGCTGGATGTTTCCAGCGCCTGCTTAACATTTTTTTTCTCCAACTGTCAATTTAGGACAGGATCATCCAATTTAACGAATTGTTTTATGAGATTAACTTCAGCAGATACTCTCATATTTCTCTGCCAATGCTGCTAAAAGAATACATGGTACCCACTTTATGCAGAATAGGCCCTAAAAAATCTCTGTGGTACCTGCGGAAAGAAAACCGACAACCCCCCTCCATGAGACCACTGCCTAAATCTTGAGTGAGGTTATGGACCACCTTTAATGTGGTGTAGGGTAAGCTCAGACCGCATTCTTAAGATTTGTAGATATGGGTCACACTCAATTGTATGCATAATCATTACCAAAACCTCAACTTCGACAGATGTCCCCTAGAATTATGGACCACCTCATTGTAGGCAGCAAGGGAATTTGAATTTGGGGGATGCTCTTCAGAGTTCCCCCAATTACCATTACACGACAACCTCATGGACTTACAAATAGTATATTTTATGTTTTTCTGGAATATTGGCCTGTAACAAGCACATTTCTTATTTTTGCAAAGGAAAGACTCGCCAACCATTCTGTACTTTCAAAAGGCTTTCCATCCCGTAAATTTTCTTGTTCTTGGGGAATCCAATCACAAAAAACAACCATCTTGGCTGTAAGGTTTGAGCTACGAATCAGAAACAAGGCCAATGCAAGACATATATATTGATTACTACTAACACCATACAGTGTACCCTATTTAAGGACGCAGTCCCATGGAAAGGGCTATACAGCTTGTTCCATGAGATATTACGAACCCCCAGGAAAAAGGAATAATTGGGTTCTTCAACTTAAAATGCCGAGAAAACTGGATGTGGTTCCATGGAGGGGGCTACCACTTTTAATGTTACCGTGCAGGCAGCCCCATGTAAGCTGCATTGAGCAGCTACAGAAAAAAGAATAATCTTGACTGAGAAAAGCAATGCGGCCAATTCTCTCAAAAGAGACTTAAAGCAGTAGCTAAAAGAGGGGGCCTGGAAGTTTACAGCACCTTTTCAAGCATTTTTATGGATGTTTATGTTGGCCAAATGGCAAGGTTTCAAGCATTTAAATTTTTTAAAAGAACTATATCATTTTCATTCTGATGATGGATCACATAGCATCCATTCAAAATCTTCTATACAATTGTTGTCCAAAAGTTGTTTGCATTATTTTACAAATTGCGTAAGCATTAATTCTTTATTTGAGGGTTTAATTTGCTCCATTTTTTTCAAATTTTTTTCTTCGGAACAAAAATGATATGGTCTCGAGAAAACAGATATCTTCCATTCTGCTAAAAGATTTTAAAGCATGGAAATTGTTTTAATTACAAGTCTTAAATTTCATTTAATCAATCCTCGTCTGATGTTTTAAGAATTTAATATTTTACTTGGACCATAGACTTACAGATAAATTTTCTCCAATTTATTATAAAAGCACTAACTGATTTGTCTGCATATGTTTCAGTCATCCTCTTCTTTAGGGTTACACAGTTCAAGACAGCGCGAATAGAAAGTAAAAGAAATTTCTACCTGTTTTGGTGTTAGTGAGATTCGAGCCTTGGCCGCTAACTGAACAACATCTGGAGGCTCCAAATTGTTGCGGGCACTGTAAAACCGCCACTGCCGCCTTAATGATGGAGATTTTGCTGACAATTTTGTGAAGCCAAATGTGGTTCTGGACATTGAGCTCAGGCTTGCCATGACTGGAGCTATGGAAAACAATACTCAAATCTTATCCAAATTCAAAGGTATCGTTATAATAATAAATAATAATAAAAATTTTAACGTCCACGAGACTAAAAATAGTCTATGGGACAGCAAGATAACTCAAGCAGATTTAAGTAGCACTGTTCGCTTCTTGTGTACGCTGATGATGAGCCCCCCTAATTGCTCAATGTGCTCTTCGTTGAATAAGTTATGCCAAGAACTGTCACATATAGTATCTGCAAATTTATCTCTGCTATCTTTGTAGGCCTCACATTCTAGAATAAAGCGCTGTTCAGTTTCCACTTTCCCAGAATTGCAAAATCTGCAAATTCTCTCTTCCCAAGCCTCCTTTGGCCTCTTCCAACGCCCGGTCTCACAACGAAGTTGGTGAGAGTTGGTTCTCAGCTGAGCAATAAGAATTTTAGCCCTCCAAGAAATGTTGGCTCCTATGTACACTTTTTGGAGTTGATCACAAGTGGGGTTGAACTCATTTATATAATATAGTTTCTTCCTCCCGATCTCGCTTCCCCAAATTCTCTTGTAAAATTTCTCCATAACAAAGACTTTTATTTCTTTATTATTTGTGGGGCACATATTGAATTGAATATTCCATTTACTCATCCATGTGATATTTTGTTGCATCCATGTCCTTTTTCGCTTACATAGTGTATCACTAAAAACAACTTTAGGCCATCTATCCTCTTCCATTTTTTCGATTCTTTTTAAATAGCTTAAAAGGCGAACCATAGCAAGTGCCTCGATAGGAACAGCTCCCATTTCACTTAGCATGATGTCATATGGGAATCATTTTATGATAAAAAAATGATTCAGGGCATTACAGTTTTATATTTAGTTGGTATAATAAATATATTTTATTGGGTTTTGTGTGGATGGATGTGATACTCACTAAGTGACTGAGTGTAGTAATATCTACGAGACCGAGTAGTTTATGGGATCGAGGGTTCTAACAGAATTGTTATGTGTTAATACAACTCTTTGATATGAGGGTTGTCTTATTGATCATGCAAAAATTCATACTCCTTTTCGATGCTGACTCTTATATTATGGACTTTGATTAGAAGATTTATTGTACCATCCAACTTTTTCTCTGTAAATAAGTTAGTGAAGTTGTCGACCCTTAAGTTGTCTTTGTACTTGGTGTGGATGTCATTATAGGTTACGCATTCCATAATAAAGTGTCATTCTGTCTCCACTACCCCCTTGTCACAAAATAAACATATTCTTGTTTCCCATTCTCCCTTGGGCATTATCCACCTACCTATTTCACACCTAAGATGATGTGAGCTAGTCCTCGACTGTGTAATCAACAATTTTGTTTTCTATTTGATTTAAGCCCCTATGAATATTTTTTTCCTCGTTCTCCCATGTGGAATTAAACTCTTTGATGTAGTATGTTTTCTTTCCTCTCGACTATTTTATCCACATGGTTGTCTTAAATTTCTTTATCACACTTATTTATTTTGTCGTTAGTGTTTCAACATTCTTGCATATTGATGTCTCATTCACTCATCCATTTATTTATTTGTTTTAATTGTGTTTTTCAGACCCAAAATTTTATGAGATCATATTGGGTTGCGGTTGTCTAAACCCCTTAATGATGTTATAATCGAGGGATAGGGTGTTTCTTTAAGAAGGTTGTTTCTTCTCCTATTGATTTGTGTCCCCAAATCCCCCAATGTTTTTATTCTTCTCTTTAAATAATTCAATATTTTTATGTAATTGATTTGAATGTCATTGTATGTTGACCATTCTATGATGAAGTGTTACTTTATTTCTACTGTTCCTGCGATATATAACAAACATATTATTTGCTCTTATTTTTCCTTTTGGGCCACCCATCTATCTATCTTGCATAAGAGTGTGTGGGAACTAGTTCTTATTTGAATTATGAGTATCTTCTCCCTCCATTTGATTTCAGCACCTTTATATGATTTTTTGTGATGTTCATAGGTTGAGTTTAATTCTTTAAGATAGTGTTTTTGTGTCTTATTGTTTTCTTTCTCCGCATGATTGTTTGAAATTTTTCATTCACTTAAGTTTTTATTTCTTTGTTAAGGTTTGGACATCCACTTATATCAATATCCCATATATTCATCCATTTGTGGTTTTGTTTCAGCCATGTGCTAAGTCTCCTATGTAACTCTTATTTCTTTAGTGCGCTCATTCTTTATGTTTTATGTTTTTTTCAAGCCACATGATAACCCAGTCATAGATGTTGACTCTAAAAAGAAAGTGCTTGTTTTTTCTTGGAGTATTTCATAGGGAGCTTCATCCTTTATTTTGAAGTTGATTGTAATTAAGTGCTTATGGATCATTTTTATTTGCCTCCATCTCATCCTCAAAGTGTTGTTGCCTAATATATCACACCCATATAGGAGCACTAGGGTAACAAGTAACCTGAATAAGACATTAGTGGTCTTCCAATCCCACGGCTTTGTATTCCTACACCTATTTTGTAGTGTGTATTGAATTTTCCTTCTACCTTGTATTTTTTTCATTCTACTCATGTCCCAACTGAGTTTGTTGTGGAAATCTAGACCATAATACTTGTATTTTGATACCACTTCAAACAAGTCCCCTTTGAACTTGAAGTTGTAATTTTTCTTTTTACTTTTTAAGGAGAAGACCAATATCTTAGTTTTGTCAATGTTAACCTACACCCCTACCTCTTTATAGGAACATTCTAGGGCATGTGAGTGGTTTCTCAAGCCTTAGATTGTTTATGTGAATAAAATTCGATGATCAGTACATAAGAGGAGTTTCACCACATATTTGGTCGAATGAACTCCTCCACACATATACTTACCTATCCATTATCTTAACTTATCAATATATAACCCAAATAAAATAGGAGACAAAGGGAAGCCTTGTTTAATACATGTGTCACTCTAAAAACATTCAAACATCCCTTCATTTGTTTTGATTTTGGCATTGACTTTCTCATATGGTTTGGGGATTATTACCTTGTGGTGTACTAGGACCTTTAGTTCCTCCATTATGCTCCATTTTTTTCTCCTCAACATTAGATTAAATGGTTTCCTAGAATCTACAAGCTATAGTAGACTTCACCTCTTATATCCAAAACCTTCTCAACTAAGTGTCTTAGTGTGACACAATGATCTATTGTTGGATAATTTGGTCTAAAACTTGCTTGGCATTTTGCTCTTTTTCATTTTTCTTCAGCGTAATTGTTAATTTGCTTCCAAAACATTTTACGAAGAGGGATTAACCATAATGGTTCAGTACTTTAAAGGGTTATTAACATCCTCACACTTGAACAAAGGTATGGTTAGACTAGTTTTCCACTATGTTGGGAAGCCATTCTAAATAGCCCCCTTAAATGTTTCTCTAGTGTGCAGTGATAGATCTTTAATACCCATTTTAGATATTATGTTTGTAGAACATTTATGCCCTGGGTCTTACTTGTTTCTAACTTCTTAATCCCTTGTTGGATGTCTCTAATTGTGAAAAGTTATTCTTTAACGTTGATTGTAGGAGGTGTGTCTTTTTCCTTTTCACTTCTATATAATTATTTCAAAATTTCCAACGACTAACTTGTTGCAATGTTATTTTCTATTTGTGTTTTTCTTTATGTAGTTCCCTCTTAAATATTTTTGGAATGTGTTTCCCTAGTTATATTAGTTTTGTATGTCTTGTTCTTGTATAATCTTATTTCTTTGTCCTCGCCATTTGTTCATATTTTTTTCTATTTTTCTTTATTGCACCAATGGCTCCCTTAGCATTCTTCTTACTACCTTTAATTTTTCATCGTACCATAGATTTGTTGAAAATTCATTTCATTTCTTCCTCTTGGGCTTAAATCTTTTACATCTTTTTAGAGTTCCTTGAATTATGTGTATTAGCATCATTTTTAATAAGATATGTACATATTTCAAATGCCCTTTTGTCTTCCTTCCCCTGAAACTTGTTTCTCAATGGGGTCCTAAAGGTATTGTTTTACCTTATTTTGATTAAATTGATATAATAAGATTAAAAAAATTGAATATTTATATTGTGTAATATATTACAATAATACACAAATATGAATGTTATAATTGGGTACTTCTGAGATATTATAATTTACTATAAATGAAAAAAACCAAGGGAGATTAGATACTTAGTTTGTTTTCATGTTTGTGTAGGTCTGAGAGTAATTACAGGTGACTAAAAGGACTAGAAATGCACCAAGAGTTGCTCAAATCAGGGAACTAGGTATTTAGATTTGCCTGAATGAGTTTGTCAAACTCCGGATAATTGTTTCAGACGTAAGCATTTGTTTCCTATCAAGTTCATCTTTGTGGATTGTGTCTCATTTTTTTGGAACAAACCATTGTGCTTGATTGTAAACCATTGCTCTCTAAGATATTAGTTGATCTTTGTGCTCATAAAATCTTGTAAATACTAAAAGTTAACCAATAAATGCTTGACAATTCTTGTTCTTAACACTTTTATCTTGTTTGGCTAATTCATCATTCCAATAAACCGTAATATCTAAGAAAGACTTCAAAGTATTGAAATTATTGATAACATCTTCTAGACTTCCCTATTTTATCCCTATTCATCATATACTTTATTGTCACTCTTGTTTCAGAAGCATTTGTTCTTTTAAGACAAGTCTGCACTAGGAAGACAAGAATGCACTATGCACTCATCCAGTAGCATGTACTTGTCTCCCATGTTTAATGACTATCTTTTCAAAATGATATGCTTCCTAAGAACTTTCTCACGCATATTAATAGATCATTTATTAGAAACATTTTAAATATCTCTCTTTAAAAGCACATCAAGGGTCACACTTAAATGGACCTAGCAATCATTTACAAGGAATATCTCTTTATTATTTCAAAAGCATCTATTTTATGAGTAAATATCTCTAATATAATTCTGCTACAATTTTACAGTTCTTGACCAAGTCTAACATTGTTTATTTTAGGTTGAGGGCATCCTTTGTCAAGCATTCTAATCAAAAAAATTGGTTGCATTCATATGATCTTCCCTAAAAGGAGAACTACATCAGCGTGAAACCCTTTGGACTATGTAAGCAACACTCAATCAAAAAGGGGTTTTATGAGGATAGCTTAGCCATTCCCACATCCCCTATTTTTTACCCTTTTGCATTTGATCTCCTTTTGTGTGCTTATAAAAGAGTAGAGTTATAATTTTGCAGGGCTTCTAAGCATCAATTCAGGGTTTGCGCATAAATAGATTGCATACAATTGTAGGGGAACAAACCCAATTTTTTAGATACAACACACAGTCTATCAAGACAAAGTCATAGTAATAGACAACAATGCACTGCACTCATGTTTGCCTCCTATAGACTTGTCCCATCAAACAATGAGCCACTCTTTTCTAATAATCTGTTTGTGGGCCATTCTTTATAGTCACAACTTATAGATAGTTAACACAATCTAAAATAAATTAATTGCAAGGACAATTCTCTAACTCGAACCCTAATATCTATTTTCAATAATTTATAATTTTTCTATATTTTTTAGATCTCTATATTATATTGTATTCTATATTATATATCATCATATATCAGATCTTAGTAGTTTACATTACTAATTAGAGTTAATTATAATTCTTAATTAATTATAGTGTAAACAAATTTATAATCTTGTATCCTTCACTTCGAAACCTTATCTCCATTTTTGACACTAACTTAACGTCTAAAAATGGGGAAGAGTGATGGGTTGAGCTAACCGCAACCACTCCCCAATGAATGGTTTGTATCCAATACTCTGAGGAGGGAAATCAAAATGCATGTAGTTCTTCCCATTAAGTGTAAGTGTGCAATCATGATCCACTAGTATCAATGCAGCTTATAATCTATCATTTAACACTTGATAATGGAAATCTTGACTTGGCTTAAGTGCTTCAGTCTTGGCTAGGGCTTACTTCTTATGATTTATTTCTAATTTGGGAGATCGTGGGTGGTCTCTTTCAAGTGCAAATGTGTATATATGTCCTCTTGATAAATGTCACATTCATGATAGATGGGGAATAGGCTTAGACCTACTAAGTATAAATATATGTCTCATTGGGTAACTTCTCATGCCACCTACAAGTGAAATGTATGAGCCTACTCATAAAGATGATTTGAATTGGTAAAATGACTATTTTTTTGTGTGCATATGAGTTTGGTAGGGGTAGACGACTATGGAAATCTAGAGGTGTCTAATTATGGTTGGAGGTGTCTGGAGACAAGAACAATAATCCAATGATTAGGAGACATTCTAAATATGATAATAATAAAATTAGTCATAGACTAATAAATTCCTATAGGTGAATGATAGAATATCAGGAAGGTGTGGCCCATATAAGGCAAATGGATAAGAGAGCAGGGTATATAACAGTCATATGTGTAGCACAAGTCATGTAAGGTAAAGATAGGTCAAGACTAACATTTTCAATTATCTAATACCATATTTTTATGTCTATGGGTATGTTGATTTTATTTTATCTATAGGAAATTACCTTTGGATAATGGTTTGTTATGAGTGACCCAAACGTGTTTGTCTTGTGGCTTACTTCCTTGCAAAACTTTATAGAGATTGAGTTGTGATCTGACTTGAGATCCGTGATGGAATCCTCTACTTCCATCTCTGCAATTCTAAATATGCATTTTTGTGAACATATAACATAATCATTAACACTCTATTTATTGTGATTTTTCATGTGTAGATCCTTGAATTACACCATTTACTCGTGTCATTACAAATGATCAAACTATATATCCTACATAAGCTTATAAACTCTTCCCTAAAACGTGTGATGGTCCCATGTTCATCTTCTGAGAGTCGAGTCTATTGTTGATTTTCCTCTAGCCATAGAGTATCATTATCTAAGTTCTCATTGCTTCTTACAATGTTGGCATGTTTATTTGTTGTCCTTAAATTAAAATCCCCCGCTAGTATCATCTCCCCTAGTTTATTTGAAGCTGAAATATCCCTCTTTAGAGACAAGTATGGATCTTCATGGTCCTAGTATGGCCTCGTATATGAGTCAGAATTTTTGAGGACAAAGTTAAAATTAGCTATGCTAACAATTATATGATTTTCTAAGATTCTAATCCAAATGTATTATTTATTTGTATCTTCTTTCTCCATGATATTAACTCTACCCCAAGTTTATTGGACTAAAACCATTATTCACCCATGTCATTTGCCATTTTTCTAATTTATTCCATATTGCTACTTTCTTGTATCCTTCTTAATGTGGAGTCTTACACCTCTCATTCTCATGTGTTTCTATGAGTATAATTATGTCTTTATCTCTAGCTATGGGCCTTGAACTAGGGCCTCTTCTCTAAGGGTAACCTCTATAGTTCCAACATACCAATGTAAGATGCTCCCAAAGGAGCCCTACTCCTTATTTGTTTCAAGTGGGGTGGTTAATGATATAGGCTTTTTCATCATCTAGGTATGGCCATCTTCCTTTGTTCCTTGATGTCTTGACTTTGGCCCATTTCATGTTTCTATCTTCTTGTTGCAATAGGGTCAAGTATTCATATAAGTAGAATCACGAGCGTCTCAAAAAACATCTTTTTCGTAGCACCCATTTTTTTTCCCTTAAGGTTCATCATTGTGACACAAATATGTCTATCCCTTACTCCTTCCCTTATTTTTTCGATTATACTTGCTTGTTGAATCTGATCTTTCTAATGTAGGTATTTTTTTAGAAAGTCCCTTGCTAAGTTAGTTGTGTCCTTCCTTTCTCTACAATCTTTTGATCCTTTGATGATTATGTTAGTTACCTTGTAATATTGTTCTTTTTCCTCTACCATTTGTCTCTTGACTTGTTTTTTTATCCATTCTTTTTGTTGATACTACAATTCTTTCACTACATGTGCCCATATCTTAGCCTATTATATATGGTTTCCTATGTCCTCCCCTTTTGCTTCCATGCTTTGTAGTGACTTTTTCAATTATTTTACACTTTTTTATGTTTGCTCCTTTTGTCCCTATATTGGAGTTTGTTAGAGAGTGGATGGATTGTTTTAGGGCATGCCATTCTCGTGGTCTTACATCCATGAATCTATATAGTCTTGCCACTTGTGCTTTGAGCACAATGTTGTCTTCCTAAAAAATATTTTTGGTTTTTATCACTTCTTCCGAATTTAGATCTTTCACTTTTTATATTGCTTCGTCATTCGCTAACCTCTCTTTATGTCTCATTAACTATTGTACATACAACTTTTCTGACCATATTAATAGGGTTGTTGTGGGGTTGTATGTCCCATCACCATCTTGAATATCCTCTACAAGGCCCTTAATGTCAAGTATATATGTCTTATCACTTCCTTTTATGACTTTCATATTATTACATGCTTTTATCCTTATGTTTTTTATTGCTACCAAACTACCCTGCACCCTTTTTTCTCATATCCTTGATTTGAATGTAGGTTTGATTGAATGTTTGTCTCTATTTCCAATAAAACCATTAGGTGTTTTGGACCATGTGATTGTCTTTCCTTGTGTGTTTGTATCTCTATTATTTTCAATGTTTATTTGTGCTTCTTTATAACATCCACCCTAGCCTAAACTTGTTGACGTTTTATAATTCCCAAATATTGTTTTACATTAATGTAAATAAGGTTTTACATCTACCTCCAATGGAGCTAACTCATTAGATATAGCTAAATATTACTGAGGTGGAGTGTTATTGCATGGGATCTCTATAGTTTGTGGGCACATATAAGCACATTTTCCACATACCATATACACTCCAACCACTCCCCTAAAGTAGAGGTTTGAATATATGTAAGTAAGAACCATTTGTTTCCCTGTTAAAGCCTTTGTTGATATAGATATGTCAAAATCATTCAATATACTTAATAATGATATATCTTGATCTCTAACATCTTTTTATTTTAACTCCCTTTACATGTATTTCTTAATGACAAGTTGTTCACCTATTTATGACTATCCACTTTAAAATAATTTGTGTTAGTGTTTTCAAATAGGGTTCAACATGTTTCAAAGATGACAATAGTTTTTCTACATTTTTAATTAGTTTTGATTTTAGCGCATACTTTGTGATGACCTTGTATAACGAGTGGTTATTCGTATTAACATATTTATTTATATATTGAGATTTAAAATTTTGGCTAAGGAAAGAACTCACATACTTTATTGCATTAATTGCTATTTATGTATATAATATGAATAAAATTAAGGTTTGATTTAATGGTTTTATAATGGGCTAAACTATAGAGTGCAACTAAATTTTAAGAGACTATTATTTGTAAGCACTCATTTTTAGAGATTTTAATAAAAACATCATTTGATTTCTTTCAAATAGAATAAATAAATCAACTTAATTAATATATAATAGCTATTTTGAAAAAAAAAAAAAAAAAAACTTGCAATGTTTTTACAATTGATGTAAATTCTTAGCCCTTAAGAGTTATGTCAGGTTGATATCACTCTTTCTAAGCAACCTATGCTTTAAATTTTAAAATATTATGTTATTTGCAGTCTTTTAATGTAACAAGTTGCATGAAATCACTGTAGGAGCAACAACCACCTCCATATGATCCCTACCTAAGGGTGTTTTATCTAACTAAAATTATTAATGGCCTCTCTATACATTATTCATTTTTAAAGTTAAATTTTGTTGTATATATAAAGTTAGTGTTGTAGCATGGAATTGCACCCTTGTGAGAGAGTTCTTTAGGCTCTCTCACTTACAGCTACAAGCGTGGGGACAACCTCAAGATGTGGGTATCCTATGGTGAGGTTGAACCTCTAAGATTTTTAATGAGGCTAGTTCCTCAGATGCTTCACTTCAGCTCTTGATTCCCACACTAAAATCTATTGTTGGCCAAGGAAAAAGGGAGAGAAAGATAACATAAAAAAGGAAAATTGAACTAAGAAAGGTGATGCACCAAATAGAGAGTGACCCACATAAGCATGAAATAAACACTAATTTAACATAAGATAATTAGGCGTACACAACCTCACAACCAGTTAATTTGCACCAATGTTTCATAAACTAGGCTCACTAAGCCATATATGAAGCAGAGAGGAATTTCAAAATTCACACCAAGCATCCATTAATGGTAGAAAGGGCTCAAGTTCAAACCTACAACTAACCTAAAAATACCTAAAAATAGGTAAGAAGGAAGGACAAGGGACATGGAAGAACACTTCTTCACAAGGCCATCATGCACAAGCTTGCTCAACTTGATTTTTAGACAAGAGATAGGTAAAAATAATCTTCATTGCTTCAAAAGGTCTTTCTTACAAATTTTGACAGGGTTCTTCTCTGTCAAATGAGGATATCTTCCTTTGAAAAGAACTAAGACATATATAGAAAATGGGAAGACCCAAAGAGAAGAGGCGAGCAAATAGAAATCAATAAATGAGATCCAACCACCCTCCATGAATTCTCACCCATACTAGGGTTAATTAGAACTAATCCTTATCTAACGAAATAACCACCATTAGCTCCAATAGTCTTCCAGTCCTCTCATTGGTTAAGAAACGCACTAGAAGACAAAACTCGTTGAGGATGATGATGTCACGGTCCACTAAGAAGAAAAAGTCCAGGAACATATTAAATGCCTGAGCTATCTTTTATAATTGCTTGATCTTTATCTTTGATCTCCACACCATACACCACTTATTTGATTATGTATGAGGACAACAATTCTTACATTTATGAACCTAAGTAAGCCACGTTGCTTCTACATTTGTCAGCTATTTGTCGGAGATGATGGCCATGTCAAAGGACAAAGACTCCCCATTAACTTCACCTACCATATCTTACTAGTTGAATACATCATTGACACTTATCATGTACACTTTCACCCTTGAGATTCGCTGAGTCCCTTTGACCTCTACTAAATGGAAATGACTATTTGACGAGGCCCGTCTTTGACATCTGCAGGAACATCTTAGATTTTCAAATTTAAATGACTATTTTGCTTTGAATAATTCCTTCAGACATTTTTTCAAATGAAATGTTCCAAAGGGAAAGTTTCCCTTCAAAAAAATTGAAATGGTCCTTTTCCCTTTGAAGAAATACCTTCAAAAAAGTTGTAATGGTCCACTTTGAAAAGAAAGTGACCCTTCGACAAATTTGAAATGGATCATTTCTTTAAAAGAAAGAAACCCTTCAAAATTCTTGTTTTGGTCCACTTCTCCAAAGAAATTACCCTTCAAAATTTTTGAAGTGGACCACTTTGTCAAGAAAAGTGCCCTTTGACTTTCCTAGAATGGTCCATTTCTTGCAGATAATTCTTCCAAAAGAATTCACTTGATTTTCCCATAAGAATTAACTCTTTGACTTTGACTTGAAAAGACCTTCAGATTTTGTCAATGGTCTTTGGAGTTATGCTTGGAGAAGACTTGTCTTTTTGAGAACCCAAGAAGCACTTCTAAGACCAAATTGGGCTTTTGATGTCTCATTACTTGCAACTTATAAAATAAAATAAGTCATTCGCTACCGAAAGTCTGAAGTCTTCTAAAGACTTGCCATTTCCTACTTGAAATTCTACCTTCTCACACTTGGGCAATATTTGGTATGTGGGAAAAAAATGGCTAGCACTTATGGTGACTCATAGGGAAGCATGCCTACTATGCTTGAAAACCCAACTCATGTTGCATTGTCTAGTCCATTGGGCTTGGAGTCTCTACTTTGGTTCAACAGGGCTGACCCTTTCTGGAACCTCCTCTTGAAGCAACAAGGAAAAATAAAACAAAGTGCCCAAGGCACCTATTCAAAGGAAACTAGCATAGAAAAAGGGATAATAAACAAATGTACCTACAATAGCACTTAGAGGAATTTGAACAAGACTAATCTAATATGTACACCCTAAAACTATGTGTACCTTTCCTCCTAGATCAAAAGGATAGTTTGATACTCTTCTTACATCATGAGATAAGAGATTGAATAAGTTTCTTGACCCCTGGTCTTGATGCCTGCCTCTTCTTTATTGCAATTGTCAGCTTCTTTATTGCAACTATCAGCTTCTTTATCATCATGCCCAATGAGAACAAAGAAACTCCAACTAGGTCAGCTATGTGAATCTAAATAGTCTCAAATTATTCATATGGCTCCTTAACTTCAATCTCCAATAGTGGTTCAACAAGGCATACCTCTTTGATTTCTATGGTATCCTCAGTATGTTCATCTACTTACATCTAACTGTTGTAGCATGGAATTGCACCCTTGTGAGAGAGTTCTTCAGGCTCTCTCACTTCCAGCTAGAAGCATAGGTTCAACCTCACTATAGGATACCCAAATCTTGAGTTTGTTCCCATGCTTGTAGCTGGAAGTGAGAGAGATTGAAGAACTCTCTCACAAGGGTGCAATTCCACGCTACAACAGTTAGATGTAAGTAGATGAACATAGTTGGTTAAAGTGGGTTCATCCTACAAGGTTACCCAAGTTCATGCCTTTTATTATGAAGGGTATTTATTTACCTTAAATTATAAAAAATAAAAAATAAAAATTGTGTGAAATTTTCAAATCATGTGGTTTTTCCAAGTTTTACATAGTTTTTTTGAAAATGTTTTCTTATATTATGAATTATGGCAGCCTAAAATATTGAAGTAAAATTGTTAGTGTCTCTCTACAACTAAGGTCAATGCCTTCCACCCCTCTAATTAAAAAAATGAGGAATATATATCTATTAAATATTTATGCTTTCACACTCCATAGAATTGATAAAACGATCTTTTGGCTTAAAACAATGTAGATTTCTTGAATTTATGTTTTTGAACCACACCATGGGGTCCACCATTAGAATAAAAATGTGATAAGATTGTGGACTAGAGCTCCTTATGTAGATAAATATAGTTTATTACATGATGATAAATAATCCCACCATATAAAAATAAATTAGTTGTAAATATTAATTATTTACAACCAACTAATTATAAAACATTAAATTAGCACATCTCCTGAAGTGGGGGGTTTTCTCTTAATTTTCTTAGAATATGTCTCCAAGATCGAATTAAACCTAGGCCATCATCTCTATTTAAAGTTTCCGTGTGCATACCAATCTCTAAAACCTCCCTTAGATGAATATTTAAATAATGGTCCTCCACTATGAAATTACCTTGGCGTACACCAACTACATTCAATGCTTAGTTGAATAGGAGTGTTCCACCAATGTTGACTTCTTAATCGTCTCTCTTTGAATGTTTGTGTTATGTTTTGTGACCCTTGTAATAATAGATGATCTTATTTATCAAATTTAGGGGAATCCATATGAACATTCAATACAATAAACCTTGCTCATTTACATTGATTCTAACTAATTTATAGATGATTTAATGTCTTTTCTTAACTTGTTATAGGGAAGGAATGTAGCCTTGATTTTTTGGTGTTTCAAGATTTTTGAAAGCTTGTTAGAGATTCCCTCAATATATAGAAGAAGCTCAACAATAACCCATGTAGAATCATCCATGTTAAGATGTTGCATTTGGTATTTTCTATAATGACCTTAGTCAACTGCCTAATTTATTTATCCAAGTGCTCATCACAACAAATTTTGAAAGCTCTTTATGGAAATGTTATTAAGTATAACCAAATTTTATAGGGTGGTGATGAGATAAATCATTAAGGTAGAGATTTGTATGAGTACTCTTTATGTGTGCTTATTGAGAAAAGGACTCGTCATCTTTTCTTATGAGGATAACATCTAAGAACAGTAGGCTGCAATTGGTCTCCAACTCCTTAGTGGAATTTTTGCTTTCAGGAATGTTGTTGACATGAGCACAAAACCCATCTAGCTTAGGTACGTGTATGGTAAAATGGGGGCCAAAGGGGGTCTTAAGTGGACATGTTTTTTTTAGAAATGAGAAACCTAAAATTTCACATATTATTTGAGACAACTACACTCAAAGTTTTATGATTTTAAAATAATGTTTTAACTATTTATGTTTTAAGGATAAATAACATATGCCCAATGAATTAAAACATTGCCCAAGGGATATATTTAATAATACATTCCAAAATAGTAATTAGACATGCTATAGAGCTTAAACATGTACAAATGGAACAAATAGATGATCAAACAAACAAAAATGTAATGAAAGGGAAGCCAAAAGTGTCTAGTCTACTTCCCCACAAATCTAACTATCAAGTATCTCTAGGACAAAATTGGTGGTGCACTTGATGTGTACCATATGGAATTGATAGGTCACTAATTATGTACTTGTTGCTGCTGATTTTATACTTATAGATTTTTTTGATTAATTGTGTAATTTGATAATAAATGACTATGTACCTTTGTGCAATAAATTTGGTGGCTAAAATGTCTGATTTGTCTTCTCCTTAGCTTCTTGACCTAATCACCTCAAATGTATGCAGGAGGAATTAAAAAAAGAGTAAGGTTAGATGGCTTAGGCAACATTCAAGGAGTTGTGACTACATATCCTGTATGCATAGAATCTGATCCGATATAGTATTCATGATATTGAGTGTAGTCCCAAAGCAAATGAGAGATAAATATTCACCTTCTCTCCCTGGGAAATCAAGTGCAACTACATGAACATTCACTTATCCTTATTTTTGTCGAAGATGCAACTAAAAATTTGTAAATAGGACCTTAAAGAGAATAAATAATGATTTTTAATGTGCCTAATATTGAATTCTTCTTGATTTGTCCTTAATACATCTTACATAAATGTCTCTAATAGGCTTTATATATATAAGATTTTATAATCCAAATTAGGACCTATTTGTGTGCAAGCCAACATAAGAAAAGATAAAGAGGCTGAAAAAATAGGCCCATACAATCGAAAATGAAGGAGAAGGGGTAAAGGGACCATGAAAAGAAAAGGGACACAATCAAAAACATGTTGATTATGTACATGATAAAATCAATGAATGTGTCACATAAGCAAAAATAACAATAGACGAGGATAAGAAGAAGATAGAAAGGTATCCCCACAAAAATAACACACAAAATGTGTGTGTGTGTGTGTGTGTGTGTGTGTGTGTGTGTGTGTGTGTGTGTGTGTGTGTGTGTGTGTGTGAGAGAGAGAGAGAGAGAGAGAGAGAGAGAGAGAGAGAGAGAGAGAGAGAGAGAGAGAGAGAGAGAGAGAGAGAGAGAGAGAGAGAGAGAGAGAGAGAGAGAGACGGAAAAGCACTATAAGTACCTAATATGAATGGACAATTCATATGCATAAAATGAGACTAAACACATTTCGATAATAAGCCTTGTACCAAAATTAGTTGTATATATAATGTTTCACTTTGATGTGTGTATGTGAATGCATATGTGCTTCAAAGTAAAGTAAGAATTGAAATATGTACCTTCAGTTACTTAGGGAAGGGAGGATGAAATGTCTAGATGCTTGAGTAAGACTCCACCCACACTTTGATGTCCATGAATCTTGTATACCAATAAGTAATGGCCAATGCCAACAAGTATTTGAAGTCATGATAAATCATTGTGAATATACGAAATAGAAACTAAAATTGATATAATCATAAGAATGAATGCACCTGATGGTATGCAAACCATGATGATGTTTATCATAACTACAAATAAAATGAATCTACCTAGGTGCTAAAACTTTCAAAGAAATTTATCTCAACTTGACTTTGCTTCTTGATCAAGGAAACAAATACTTACATTTGTTTGCACTTATTTATCATTTCTTGGTACTTATTTGGTCATTTCATCTTTTTGAAATTTTTTTATTTAAAATATTTAGATATATGCCCCACATTTGAGGTGAGGTATTTTGAACATGTTCCACAAAATCACTTATCTCAAAAGAAAGAGTCATGCACATCACACCTCGTCATGTAATATAGCCAAAGTTATTATAAATCTCTAAAAAAATATTATAAACACATGTATGTTGTAGACACTCCATTTTAACCACTTTCATGTCTAAAACTATGATCAAAATTACTTTTCCCAATCACATGCAAATTTAATAAAAAATCCCCGAATGACCCAATTCACCCACATAACTGCCAATTTAATCTGAAATCACAATGACAAATCCCTAATTGGGGCAATGGATCATATCACAATATTGATATTATCAAGCACATCTCAAATCAAATCAACCCTTTGCAAGTGTTATTACAGGGAAATTAAATGAATATTTTATTGGCAAAAAAGAACATTACAAGTGATACTTTATTATAATTATTGATTAATACCACTTAATCAAGCCTAATCTTCTTCTAATAGAAAATTCCATGGACTTGAAATTATCTTTTTTCCTAAAAATCAAAATTGCATTATTGCCTCACTTTAGTGACATCATAAGGGGCAAGTCAATGGAATGGAGTGGAGTGTAGACAAGGTGGTCTCTTAAATGGCCACTTACACACTCTCTTACACCTCTTACAAGAGCCACTTACACACTCATCTATGATACACTCCAAAAGGTTAGTCATTAGACTTTTCTTCCAAGACTTCCTTACACAATCCAAAAAGCCCTTAAATGGAGTTTCTTACTACACACTCCATGTGTGCAATCATGAATTTGAGGGTTCATTCTCCACCCTCCATTTGTAGATGATATGGATGGTCACAATTCAAACCAAAATTCTATAAATTCAAGGGCCTTTGGCCATTATAGACAAGCTATCTTGAACTAAACTTACTATGCTTAAATCATAGTAGAGCTTCACATTGCTTCACAATTCTCATGCCAATTTCCAAGCCAAGTCAAGAGTAGACAATGGGAAATGTTGCCCACATATGGAGTTGGCATTGCCAAAGACCTCTAGCTCTAATATACAAACACAAGCCTCTTTGAACTAACATGTAAAGGAGTCTTCAGGAAAGGTATAAATGTTTATATTTTATATTTTATTTTGATTTTGCTATTTCTTAGTCTTACTCAATCCTAGGGATTAGGCTTATGATGTTATGTTCACAATATTGTTTTGATTTTTTTCACCCATGATTGGACTAACCTCTTTTGGATTCCTGGTCTTCATATGTAACAATCACAAAATATCATCATGTAATGATCAATAGTAAGATATAACTCAAGAGAGTATGAGGATGTGAGAGTGAGGGCAAACTATATGCCCCACTATAGGCTTTAGGATATACAATTAATATGTCCACTTGAACCCATATGGAATAGATATCATTGTATAAAACTTGATAAATATATGCAACCTCATGTGAGGATGAAATAATGAGGAAGAAGAAGTATGCGTCAATGTAGAAATGTGATTGGGAATGAAAGCATGCCCTGATGTAAGCTCCATAGGTGTAAGATATAGATTATAAGCTCAAGGAAATAGTCAATGGTATAATGTCCCCTAATTTAAATATATGGAAATAAATGTATCACGTGTGAAAACCATCATGTGACTGAATGTATGTATGAGAATTTGATGTCTTGATATATGCAATGTAGACTATATAGACATATGGGTGTGATAATCTATGTATAAATATATTGAAGTCAATAAAGCTAATAAAGGAAGATACATTGGTATGATGCCCAAAGAGGTAATATAAACATCAATATAGTCAATAAAACTTAGATGGGTATATTTCCCATAATGATGATGTATAAATAGATATGACTGATAAATCTCAAATGGATATGATGCCCCCAATGACAATTTATAGAATATATATAATCAATAGGGCTCACAAGATGTGTGAATATGATGCCTCCAGTGTCAAAGCAGATATATATGTAATCAATGAATCTCATGTGATAAGTGAATATGATGCCCATAATGGAAATGCATATAAAATAGAGAATAGGATTATGTGGGTACGATGCCCCCAAACCAAATAAACATGATCTATAACATAGAGAACATAATGATAACATACTATCTTCATCGACATAAGTTAGAAGCATGGATAATCTCATGATGAATATGTGTCGGTATGATGCCCCTAAAGGCAATGTGTATATCATAAAAGGATATAGATCATTGTATAATGTACTGAATATGGCATAGATGTGTATTTTACAAAAGGAGATAAATCATTGTATAACTATTAAATATTTCATAGGAGACGGTGTCAATGCCTCCCTTAAGGGTGGCATGTTATAAATGTACCTTGTGAGAGAGGATTTTCCAGCTTCATCTATTAATGAGTAATTTAATATATATTTTTTCAAATGTTATCCTCATAAATAACGTGTAATCGTAGAGTGTAAGATCGTTAATATGTTATTAAGAAGCCATAAATGCCTAAAAAGGTGTAATGTATGCCTTGAATATGGTAGACATGAATCGTGGTGTAAAATATTGTTAGTATGTAGGAAAGACACTTGTATGCCAATAAGTAGGTGCAATATGCCCATTAAATATTAAAATTAGTTGGAAAGGATATAAAGTTTAGTATTTGGCATAACAACTATAGATTTTTTTTATAGAATATAAAGCCATTGAATTCTAATTTATAAAATCATTTTCACTTTCAAACTTATTGATTTTATTGTGCTAGAGCTCTAAATAACATCATATTTGTGAGACACAATGCTAGTTTGTGCCAGGTAGATCAAGTAAGGGTGCATGTCACTATTGGATATGACGTCAAGGAGGCAAGGAACTTTTTTTTAGTTTTATTTAATTTTTGCAAAAAAAATACTTTTTGACAGTTGTTTATTTTGAAATTTTATGCATTTTGAGACCAATCAGGATTGTGGTGAATTGTGTACCCTATCCAATGATCATGTACCCCTTTCTATTGATTGTGTACCACTTCCCATCGATTGTATACCAACCTTCACTAATTCTAACCCTATGACCGTTGAATCTATCATAACCTATTGAATGTGTCCTAATCCTTGTTTTACCAATTATGTAATGTTTTTTCAACTCTCTACATGTTTTTATTATCTTTTTGGTTTGAGAGTCTAATTATTTTCTTGTGTTTTTTGTGGTTGTAGTTAGTTCTTCATGTACATGAATGGAGATTGAGTAATTCTTGGGAGATAATTTCAAAGTTGGGCCTGAGTGATGAGCATAAGACACATGATTATGTATTAGGTCTCAAACATGTGGGCTATTTAGGGCTCATACCATATGATGTTTGACTATTGACAGTCATAGCTGAGCATTGGGATTGTGATACATGTACTTTATTGTTACCAAAAAGTGAGATGACTATCACTTTGGAGGATGTTTGGCACATAATGTATATTATAATTAGAGGGTCATAGGTATAGATGGTATACCTACCACAAGCTAGGAGATGCTTGGTTATGAGATATTATTTGGGCAGATAAGTAAGTCATCATTGATCTTGATCTGCACAGTGGTGCCCAAAATATGTTATGTGGTAGACTAAGCCACACTTGGAGACAAATAATGGATGGTAGAATACACAAGTAAAGATTAACCCACTAATCCATACAAACACATTTGATATAATTGGAAGATTGATATAGAAAAATGCAACTTTTATTCAAAATGTTGAATAGGGAAAGTATAGTTGTGTATAATAAGACAATAATGCGAAGAGAGTAGGATATTGTATCAGAAGTGGAATGCATACTTATTGATTGCCTAGACTATTGTAATAAGAATACATAATAAATGTGTTTTAAAGTTATAACAAAGCTAAGAAAACTACTATCTAGTGTGGGGTGATCTCTCAACCCTATGGTAGATAGATTCAAATATTTCAGGCTAGAAAACTAGACGGTATCGAATGAATGAAATATAATCTCTTGAGATACTCTCACTGTAGTGGTTATAATACATATATAATGGAATCTCATAGTTATAATTGATAATTATTTTAGATATGAGTATGATTTGTTCCTTTTTTTTTAATCTTGTGATGGTTTTGGTCCAACATGTGGCATATTGCAAAGACACTCTAACATGTTATAGTTATAGAGGGTGTCATATGGTGTGTCACATGGTAATGAATTATTGATGAGTGAATGCTAATGTGTAATGGTCATATGTAAATCTACATAGACATATAACAAGCATAAATTCAATGCACATGGATAACATGCAAGAAAAATATAAAGGGGTGCATAATGATGAGGTAAGCTACAAGTGTTACAAGGTGCTACGTGGCATCAAAAATATGCAGATGAGATGTAGTGATGCATGGTGATATAGAAGTTATAAACACTACAATATGAAGTGCACAAGACTATATAAGCTACAAGTAGTATAGAATGACTACACAAAACTGCATAAGCTATGAGGACTATGAAGCAGGTGTGTGGTAAGAATGGGACTAAACAAATCAAGGTTCTAAGGTACCATGACACTTTGAACACTTTATGGGGGATGCTAAGTGTTAGGAAAGTTGCTCAAAAAAGAAGAGTTTCACAAAATGCTACAAGCTATTGGGCCATCACTTCTCATTATTGCAAGGCTATGTACTTAATGAGAGATGTCACAAAGGTGAGGAGCCTAATTTTAGCAAGAGAAGAGAGGAGTCTTGTATGGATATGCAATAAAGTGATATAATATATTATAGTATGCATGGAACATTCACCATTTATTGAGAAGCAATGGTTTCCATTATGAAACAGGTTAGCTACAAAAACTAAATGTGAATTCATTGAAGGTTGTACCACTTGACTTGATCAACATTATGCCCAGCCTTAAAAAATAAAAAAAATATATTAGTGCCATGGTAGGTATGTGTGTTCATCACTTCAATTATATAGTCTTTGTCTATGGGACATAAGTGCTTTGGATCTAAATTAGAAGGACGTTGTGTCACTATTGGCTCAAGGACTATAGGGAAGTAAGGCTTGAGAAACTCCACATTGACTACTAGGTACATGCCCAAGTGCAAGGTAAGATCAAGAATAAATGTGTTATCATCAACCAAGTGGAAAATGGTGTAGGAACCCTAACACGAAGGCTTAATCTTCTACTCTGAAAGTTTGAAGCATTCCTTTTGAAGGTGTAGCCAGATTTTATTGTGAACTTAGAATGTATGAGGTGTGTGATATACATCATGATGTTCCTTGTATTTTTACTATGAGCGAGAGAAAATCTATTGAACTTATTGATGAATATATTGTATATGACACCAAAAAAAATTTACTTTGTTCATTTACCTTTCCTCTGTATGGCACTTTACTAGTTGTTGTATGGTAGGATATGTCAACAATAGTCATAGGTTGAAACCCTAGACATGTCTTGAATGGAATTTTCCCTATAGAATTATGAAGAGTCTTATTGTAAGTATGTGGGTTGTACATAATATTTTCATCCCAAGGATGAGCATGAACATAGTTGTCAATGCACAAAAGATGAATAATAGTGTGGTTGATAACTTCCATTTGTCTATTTATATATGGATTAAATGCCATCAACTAATCAAACTACTTACCCATCATATCCAAAAATAATTACTAAAAATGGTTCACAAAGTGAAGATCACAGTCAAATACTATGGATGTTGGGAGTCTGAACTACACCTATACATGATTGAAGAAATTTTGTGTAGTGTTAATTGCATCAATGTCCTTCCTACATGCAATAATGATGGCCATATTTGATAACCTATCCATGTAAAAAAATACCTCAACATATTGGTGCTTTGTCATAGATAGTCTAGTCATGAAATCCATGCTGATGGTTTCCCATGTACAAGATGAAAATGACATATGTGTGTAAAGTCCTGCCTTCATATTTTTGGTATTTTTGATGTAAAAGGAATGGAATTAATGTGACACTCCATGTCATGCACATGTGTAGCTATAAATGTGGCTAGAGTCTTTGCAATGTTGAAATATACTTATGTTTTGGCATAGTCTACCTCCAAAATGAGTCATTTACAAGATGCATCTTTGGGTACACAAAGATGACCAAGTTATAGGGAATATTGTCATGTATGTAGAACACCAAACCTATATACCATTTATGAGTGTTAAGTAAGCATTTACAAAGTCCTGTTTACATGAGTAGAGTGATACCTAATATGCAAAGTTATGGCCACGTGTATCCAACACTGTGATTAATGCATGGACCATAAATTTGTTGAGGTAATGCACTAACTTATTATCCTTGACCTTCTTGTGTGTGATCATAATATGTAACTATTTTAGGCAAGTCATTAATTTCATGTGACAAAATTTCTCTCAATTTATCTATCTTTATATGAAATGAAGGGGCTTATGATCATAATGAATGATCATATTCATACCTAGAATGTAACACCACCATTATTTGATAGCTTGCACAATAACATATAATTATTTATCATAGGTGGAGTACCATTGAAGCATGTCACTTAATGTCTTTGAGTGGTATGCGAAAACATGTACATGTTTCATGAGTACTAAGTTGAGTACATATTCATATGCATCTATGTGAAGTTCAAAGGACTGTGCAATATCTGGCAATATAATAACATGAATTGATACATTTGATCATATATCTGATGTATAGATGATTGCGATGTCAAATGAAACTTAGTTAAGTTGGATTACAACTTATGTTTACACAGTGTCAAGAATGTGAATGACATGCTCCAAATATTCATCAAAATTCTTGTTAAAGACGGAAAATGATGTCCAAGTACACAAGGGTGAATGAGTTGAGAAAATACCCAAGTATGCAACCAAAAGGAATTTGAATATGGCTGGGGCATTGGTCAGTCTCACAATAGTTTCTTTGACTATTCCTGACATGTGGGTCATTGGATATTCTTTTTAAACACTTTTATTCTTATGGAAACTGTACAAGTTCATAAAAATGGCCTAAAAGGACATAAAATGACACTAAGGACAAGTAACAAATATGACCACGGCTCAAAACATATTAAGTGACCTCATTAGTGATTATCAGGGACATTTTCCAACCTAGGAGACCCGATGACAAATTTGAACTATATATGGGGTTGACCTAATTTGACTTGGGTCAAATTAGTCAACAAGATGTTCTAACACTTTCTTTTTATTTTTTATATATTGTGAAATTGAAACTTTAACACCTTGGTAATCGAAAGATATGTAATCATAAGTATCATCAAGTGTCAAATTCATTAATTATAGCCAATGAACACATAATATAAAATTATATTTAAATAAAGTTGTTATGCATGGAATGTGGTAAGACGTGTTTTGGGATCAATATATTTAGGCATTTGAATAGACCCCATTATTACATGTTCAACCAAAGATGTCTTAGTTAAATTTTAATATCATACCCAAGTGACTTAAAAAGGGAATATTATGCATATTAAATTGAACCTTGTCATCAATCATAATCCCTTGTTGTTACTATCATTCCCTATAAATAGTAATGATCAAAAGTTTCCACATGTGAAAGATAGGTCTTAGTAAGATCAATGGTAACCATGATCAGATCATTGATTTTTTTAGGTAATATTTCCTTAGGAAAATCTCACTAAAGTAATTAAGTTTGAGAAAAATCTATCTTAGGTAGCTTTTTCTCAGGAGATGGCATATTACATGGAATATGTTGCTCAAATTTAGTATATTTATTTGGAACAAGTGGATGTGTAAGAAGCTCAATATCATATTTCTCAATAAAATCACAATTTTTTTCTTAGAATCTATGGCACATATTTGATAAATGTACCTGGGTTCTACGATAGGCACACTAATATTTATAATTGAAGGTGTGTGGTACATGTGATTTATCATGATGTGGAATAGGAGGTGGTTAAAACATTTTAAAATCAAGAATCATTCTCAATATCACACTTGGACTATTATTTAGTTTAGGAAATTATCATGATCCATTAAGGGAAGGCATAATGCTTATTGTAGGTATCACCCTTTTCTACCCAATGGTGAATGCATGTTAATTTTAGGCACTTGGATTTTATTTGGAGAAGTATAAATAAGAGTAATATTGCCATAGTTAAGCATTTGTGAATGTGCAATCTCCTTTTCTAATGGCATGGATTCATATTAAATACATGTAAAAGATTTGTAAGTATTATATAGTAACTTATCCTTGAGAGGAGAGAGAAGGATTCTACATAAGATATTTTTTCTCTAAGTCTATTGGTTGATATATCATTTGATGTGTGTTATATTCAAATATTAAAATATAATCACAAATATCGTATTAATTTCCTTGGTAAAGATATGATTTACATTCAAATGTGGCATGTGGTCCCTAATTATTGATATTTTATAGAAAGGCCCTTTCTAATTTAAGGAAGGTATATATATAACTACTAGGTAGAGTGTTAAACCAATAGAAAACGAGCTCTATTAAGCTCTTATGAAATGTTTTAATCAAGATTCAATCATTAGCACCATATTTCCCAAGAGAAGCATAAAAATAATTAAGTTTCAAGTAAGGATCACCATACCCATTAAATAAGGAAAACTTAAGTATTGTAAAATCATGAGTTACAGGTACATCAAGGATCCTACTTACTATAGGTTGGCCCTGTACAACATTAGAATCAACCCTATAATTAGATATGATAGAATCTAGAGATAAAGCATGTGCTCTATTTTTGTAATTTACCAATTACATTCATAAAAAACACAAATTCATAAGTGCATATGATGTAAATTTTAAGGGGTTCATTCATGTGTTAAATATTATTATTGGTAATTGTAAAACATATGTTTTAAATATTCTAAGCATATTATCCTTAAACTTTTCCCTATATTTAAAATTAGATTTGGAAGCAATCAAAGCATGCATATTTTTTTTGGACAAAGATGTAGCATTCAAAGTAGAAGATTTCATTTTGATAATATAAACTATGAAGTAAGCTCAGTAAGGGCAAAAAATATGAGCAAACAAGGGTAAGAAACCATAAGCATGAAATGAGGGACTAATTTTCTAAAAAATAAAATTATAAGCAAGTGAGAAACATAAAACACCAGGGGAAATAATGGAAAGAAACCATAGTTTAGATGTAAGAGTATCAAATTCACCAAAATATTTTAACTATTTGTGGTTTAAGGTTAAATAGTATACACACATTGAATTAAAATAATTTGACAAGGGATATCTCTAATAATACAAATCAAAATAGTAATAAGACCTACCTAGGGATTAAACATAAATAAATCTAACAATTAAATGATGAAACAAGAAAAAAATGAAAGGGAAGCCAAAATGATATAATATTACACACCTTATGAGTATATTATTTTTATAAGACTGAAATAGGGGCTTGAAGGTGACTAGTTTGTTTCCCTATGAATATGGTCATCAATTGTATTTGGGAAAAAATGGACACTATGTTTAATGTCTATTGTATGAAATTGGTAGGTTGCCAATTTTGTACATGTTATTATTGATTCTATGCTTATAGATTTTTCTGATTTATAATCACTTGATTCGATGGACAAGTTGATAATAAACTATTATGTACCTTTGTGCAAAACATTTGGTGGTTTAAATATCTAATATGTATTCTCCTTAGCTACTTAAACTAATATGTTATAAACATATGCAAGAGGAATAAAAAACATGTAAGGATAGTTGGATTGGAAAACCTTGAAGGAGTTGTAACTACATATCCCACATGCATGGAATTAGAGTAAATTTATTCTCATGTGAGTGAGTGTAATCCATGATGTAGCCAAACCTTTGTAATTAGTCATTAAGAGCATAAATAATGATTTTTAATGTGCTTACAACTATATTCCTCTTGATTTATCCTTGATACTTCTTTTCAAAATGCCTCTTGGAGGCTTTGTATATATATAAGATTCTCAAATTTAAATCAGGGAATTATTATTGCACAAGATGACAAAAGAAAAGAGAAGGAAGCTAATAAAATAGACCCACACAAGCGAAAAGGAAATATAAAGGCCAAAGGGCCCACAAGACATAAAGGGACATAATTATTGACCTACTGATTATGTACATGATAGAATATATGAATCATTAAATGTGCTCCAAAGTCAAAAACAATAATAGAAGAGCATAAGAAGAAGAGAGAAGGGGTTCCCCATATGAATAACACACACAAGATATATAAAATAGAAGAACAAAGAGAGAAAAATGCTGCACAAAGAAGAATGAGAGAGAAAACAAAGATAGAGAAAAGTTCCAATAAATACTTAATCTAAATTGATGGTCTATATATATAAAACAACATTAACATTTCAATAATAATACTTGTATGAAAATTAGGTGTCTACAAGGAACATGAATTATATAATTTCGATTTTAGTTTCTAAGCTTCTTATTTTTTAAAATGGTAAAGTATAAGAGGGTTAAACAATTTTGAAATTCAAAGAAGTACTCTTGTTTTTAAACAAAACATATTTTTTAGTCGATCATGCCCCTCCTCACCTGCTTTGTATAACATCATTTAGTATTTTTTTGAGATCCCTTAGTAGAACCTGAGATAATATCATATAATTTGTAACCTATATTTTTTTTTACAAATAATTAAATATTTGAAATAATAATTTTACAAGTAAAAATTAGACCCTAAAAATGACAAATAATGGATAGCCATGGATGAACCCCCCTCAACTACTTAAAAAAATCCACAATTTTTTCCCCTCTATATCTAGAATTAGGCCTTGTTTGTAATCCTTTTTTTCTAAATTTGAATGAATGCAACGAAAGATACATAAAAAAGTTATTCATATATATTTTTGGCATATAAAGACACATTTTTTAAGTCAATAAAGATGAAAAAATGAAAGTAGAAAAATTATTATAATAATAAAATATTTAAAAAGAGGGGAGCTTGCTCAACTTCGCAGTCATATTTTCATGAAATCTTTCAATGAAATTCGCAGTATATATCATGTTCAAATGTGGATTTTTTAAATTTCAGTATGAAATGTGAAATTTGTTATGTTTTTATACGTCTAGGCCTTTGGATTAGAAATCGATTCCATTTACAATCTAAGAGGAAGGGTTTTCAATGCTATCATTCCTAAATCACATGCATACAATAATGCATATGTGCTAAAATGTGTGTGTGTTATAACAATTATGTATTATAACACTATGCATTACAGTTGTTTTAACATTTCAAGGGTTTCCTAATAGAATATGTTGAAATATTCAAGGCATGTGTATTTATTGAAGTAAAATTTTCATTTCATTATAAATTTGGATCAAGAAGATCATCCAATTTAATTGGTAAGACAACTGATTGTCAAACAAGATTATCTATAACATGCTAAGTCCTAGAAAATAACTAGTTTATATTGAAAAGTATTAAAAAACATGTGATTAGAATTAAAAGTACATTTTAAGTAAATATTTTGGTTCCTCTTGGAAAATTATTCAAGTTTAAGAAAATTAAATGTGATTTTGAGTTTGTATGCAAAAGTTATGGCCTCCAGAAGTTAGAGGTGTTTTCATAGTTGTAAACCTATACGTTTAAGTAGGCAACAGTTACATAACTACCCTAATGGTTTTGAAACCTTAAGTGGTGGTTCTATAACTACCCCAATCAATTTTAGAATTTAAGTGGTGGTTCTTAACCCCCATCGTAATTTCACCTTGCATAAAGTGATTATTTTTCTTGTACAAAACAAACAAGAAGTTTAAGAGATAGAGAGGTATTTGGATATATTTTATGAATATTTATATTATCATTCATGATCAAGGGATGTTAATTTGTATATATTACCTTGTATAGTTCATAAAATTGATTCTATTTTCATTCATCCATGAATTCATTTAAGATCATTCATTTTCATCGAGTGTCCAAAAGTAGAATTATTCAGAGATGTGCAGTTGATGATAGAGAAACAATGAGTGAATGGGAGCTCCATGAAGTGTAGACAAGGTAGTCAAGTATAAGAAAAGATCTGATATGAAGACTACAAAATTGACATGGTTGAGTTCAATAGTCTTTCTTGCTAAAGAAGCAAGTCATCCACTTAAGAGTGCAAAGATTACTACAAGAGTAGGATTATTTTGAGGTTGTCACCCTTATAAGCCCAAGAATGAAAAATATTTTAGAATGCATAGCATAGTGGATATGAGGAAGCATGTCCTCAATCTTACTAGAGCTTTCCCTTATTGTGTTTCTCCAAGTTATATCTTGTGTATTTGTCCTTCATGTTGTGTTTGATTTTCTTATTTGCATGTTTCTAATACCTTTCAACTAACTAGTCTAACACATTAAAAACTTAAGAAAACTCAAGAATAATATATCAAAACCATAATACTTATTATAATAGTCTAAAAACTTCACACTTGTTTTGTACTTCTATGCAAGCATAGTTAATTATAGTGTGTTTGTTGTAGTAACACATTTGGAATATGAAGGGTAGTATGAAATGTATGTAGCATGTGAGAATTACATGTGAAGGGTTGCGTAAATAATTTTATGCTCAAGATGATAGTCAAAAGGCTGTGATATGTCTTGTTATATATATTTTTTGGTTGTTATATGGTATAGAACTTGGGGATAACCCCTTGTTAAATAAAGGACTCATGTTGGCTAGCACTAGGTAGAATATAAACCTAGTTTACATTTCATAGTGGTATCAGAGTTAGTTTTCATTTTGCCTTGAAAGGGTTTGATAACACTTTCATACATTATGTTATAAATTATTTTGTGCTTTTTTTTTAATAAGGAAATGCAGGTTTATTAATCACACAACCATGGGAAAAGCTTTGAAGAGATAAAACTTCAATATCTTAAAGATATTAACTCAAAAATTCAAGAGGAAAAATTTGAATTAAGAAAAGTGTGGTAGCACTTGGAATACGGGAGTTAAACACTACAAAATATATTGATAATCCATTGAGAATTTCTTATGGGTATCATTGAAGAGTTTCAACATGAGTTACAAACCAAGTAATAGATGTTGGAGAAGTTTCGAGATGATGGTGAAGGAGTGGAGCAGAGAGAAGAGTCTACGATAAAAAGGATACCATCCTCTACCAAAGATTCACAAACCATGACTAAGGTATGCAAAGTAAGCATTGCACCATATTATATTTCTTCCATCAAGAGCTAGATGCTTCTTTTGGTAGCTTTTAGAAGCATACTAAGGGATTTGGCTCTAAGTTGCTAACCAAGATGAGTTATGATGGAAATAGCCCTGTCATCAATGACAAGGAATAATAAATCCCATAAAGGCTGAGGAAAGGCCTCAATGTGTAGGTTTTAAATATGTTAGTGGAAAATAAGGAGTTGGAGAATGCTCCAAAATAGTTGAAGCAAGGAAAAATTTAAAAAGAAAAAAATCCAAGCCACTAGCTCAACAAAAATAACCAATGCAAGGTAATGACATCATTTATTTCATCAAATCTAATGTATAGTTTGATTCTTTAAGGAATGGGTAGATATTTCATGAAGTATAAGGTGACATTTTTCTGCCTTAAAGGGCCAAATAAAAGTCTTCAAGAAGAGGACCATATTACCATGAAGAAGTAGTTAACACATTGTCACTCCATCACCATGCGAGTGAATACAAGTTAGAACTAGGAAGGGGACAAGCTTTCAAAAATGGGAATAACATCAAATTAGAATGAAAGGAATATCCAAAGAGAGGTGAAAATTCCAATCGAGGAGGTAACACATTACTAATTCATCATGCTTGGAAAAAAGGCATCTCAATAAGGTATAGAAAGCACACATCTTCCATTGTTTTCTTAACATGTACGAAGAGTGGACATCTAGAAAAAATAATTAGTATACATATCCATGTTTTTTTTTTGAAAGAATATTCATTGTATGGCCATGTATTTTATAAAAAAATACATTTAAAATAAGCGTATGTCCTTCAAGAGGAAGGCTGAAATTTGTAAATACCACTCTCCAAATTAGAATGTGGAGGGGCATGTTGTCCAAGAGAATGGGAAATAATCATTACACTTTATGAAAAATAAGTGGTCATTGGCATGAAAAATGTTTTAATCTTAATACAAAACTTCACCCAAATAATTACAAGGAGCATTCCAATAAGGAAGTGACCTCTACAACAAAGAGGGAAGTTTTTCAAGAACATATAAAGCAAGAGGTAAAACATGAAGAAGTTGATTAAGAACCTCCAAAATAAGAGGTAGAATAATAATAATCCCACATATTCAAGGAAGAAGCCATAAAGGGGGAACACCTTTATAGGATCACCCATCACCATTTATAAGAGATAAACATGATAATAAATCAATCCTTCGAAGGTTAGTTACAAAATGCATATTTCAATTTGTATCTAATTGAAGAACTATCCAATGTGGAAATCATCAAGAGGGAGTAGCTCGTAGAGGATTCCTCATCACCATTTAAAGTGGTTAATGGTAAACCTTTATTATTGGTTTCATGGATAGAGTATTTGCATCATTAAGATGTTTTTTAACATGCCTTTGTTAGTTTTGGTATGCACATGATAACCTTAAATAGTTGTAGCAAGTTTGTAGCATGATTTTGAATTGTTGTATGTACATAGAATAAGCTTGGAATAGGTTATCCAAAATGGTTTTTGGTATAAAAATATTTGGTATGGATTTTTTTTTGATATCATGTAGCATTATCATGAACCCAGGTTTTCTTCCATGAAGGGAGAAGATGTGGCACGGCATCTGGTCATTAATACATGGTGAGATGTGCACCAATGGTGAGTATCACTCCACAAGAAGACTACTGGTTGTGATGGATATATGTTGTGACATCCATTTGCCTTCATTTATTTAATTTGATGTATATTTCATTTACTTTGATTCAAACTCTTAGTTACAAAATATGGTAAAATTTGTAAATGGAATTATATGTTTCAATCCATGTATGTCGCATTGTTGAATTGTAATACCCAAGATAAGGGAAATTTGTAAACATGGTGATTTTTTGTATCAAAATGTACATAATTAAATATATTTCTTCAATTTTGGAAATAATCATGAGCAATAATGAGGATGTTGTATAATCATCTCCTCAAGGAAAGCTTCACCCTAGCCTACAAACATGTGTATCACAACAAAAAGCGAAAAGGAATAGCCAAGAGGAAGAACCAAACACCATAGAGTGAAATATTATCATTTGGTAAATATTGTAAGGTTTTATGGAATCTTTTCAACTTGGGTTTGTAGGTTTTATAGTTGAGTAGTTGTTCTCCAAGAGAGAGGAACAAAGTACAGTCCAAGAGGATGATAAAATTTGTATCCCACTTGAGAAGATAATAGGCAAATCCTATTATTATTTTTAAAAATATTTTTTGGGACCAAAATCCTTAATTTTTTGGGTGTATTATCATAAATGTGGATCGAGAATAACATCCAATTGAGATGGTAAAATAATTGATTGGCAAACAGGGTTATCCACAACACACAAAGTGTTGGAAAATAAATAGTTTATTTTGTAAGGACTCAAATGGGATATGTATTGCATAAAAAATAATTTTTATTAAATATTTGGGTTATTCTCAAAAAATTAAGTAACCTCAAAAAAATTGCATGTGATTTTGAGTTCGTATGTAAGAACTACGACCTCTGGAAGTCAGAGGACTTTTCATGGTTGTGAAATTGCTAGTTTAGGCAAGTGGAAGTTATGTAACTGCCTTAGTGATAGTTAAATAACAATTGTAGTAGTTTTATAGTTTTAAGTTTTGATTTTGTATCCATCTTAGAGGTTTTAAAAATTTAAGGGCCAATTCTGCAATCATCGTGGTAGTTTCACCCTTCATAAAGTGAAGGTTTTGTCTATAGGGAATGCATAAGAAGTTTAATGGATAAAGATGTGTTTTGGATTCAAATTCTAACTCTTGGGCCTCTTGTTTGAGTTTAGGGGATGTTATTGTCTATATATAAACATGTAGAGTTCATAGAATTGATTCATTTATCATTCATTCATGAATTCATTGAAGGTCATTCATTTTCATTAAATGTCCAAAATTAAAATTGTTTAGAGATGTGTAATTGATGGTAGAGAAAGTAAAATGAGTGAATGGGAGCTCCCTAAAGTGTAGATAAGGTATTAACCTACATAGAGTTAAATACTACACATATGAGATGGCTAAGCTTAGTTGTATTTCTTGTTAAAGAAGCAAGTCATCCACTCAAGAATGCAGAGATCATTATGAGAATAGGATGCTTTTGAGGTTGGTGTTCTTAAAAGCCCAAGAAGGCAAAAGCTTGTAAAGTAAAAAACATAGTGAAAATGAAGAAGCATGGATTCACTCTTGCTATATTTTTTTTCATATTGATATTCTCTATGATGTGTCTTGTGTATCTCTCGTTCATATTGTATTTGATTTCATTACTTGTATGTTTCCAATAACTTACAACTTATATAACACATAAAACACTTAAGAGAGCTAAAAAATAATCTATCATAAGCATAGTACTTGTTATTATAGTTTAGCACACTTCACATTTGTTTTTCACTTCTATGTAAGTACATTGAATTGCAATCATGTATGTTGTAGTAACACGTTTGAAATGTGAAGGGTAGTATGCAATGTATGTAGCATGTAGGAATTACATGTAAAGGGTTACATAAATAATTTTTTTCTCAAGATGATAGTCGAAAGGCTGGGATATGTCTTTTTATTGTACTTTGGTGATTTTTTATGGCATAAAACCTGGGGTAACCCTTATTAAGTAAATGATTCATATTAGTGAGAACTGGGTGAGATATCCACCTAGTTTATAGATAATAAGTATAAGAATATAGTTTTAATAATATAAATGTAAGAGTATTAAATTTTATATTATTATAATTTAAAATTATTTATTAAATATAATAAATTAGATTCCCTCTACATCTTTTGGAATTGGTCTTATAGCTATAAGAGTTATCATTTAGGAGATAGTTTTTCAAAGTCCAATCTGGTCACTACTTGGCCATTTTCAAGATTTCAGTATTGAGCCTAAAGATTTCAAGGTGTAAATTTTACACTCAGTGTTTGTTTTTGCTGAACTAATAGCCATTTTATAGGGCTGAGATCCTTTTTAATTGATTCTTGATGTTTGTACGAGTTATAGGTGATACAACATTAAATTTATAAATCTCACATCTATGAGAGATGATGAAATTTGTGAGGATATTGACACATTAATTCACATACATATTGATTCAGTGCATCCTTATTTTAAAAAAGTCTATAGAGTTTTATTAAATCTAATTACATACCTAATTACTGAGATTACTTCATTAGTTCAATTAAACGTTCAATAGAGTGTAATCAAGCCGCAGTTCATGCTAATTAGTTGAAATTAGGTTTGTAGGTATTGAGTAATCCTAATTACACTTCTAATTAAACTAATTACTTAATTAAATCAAGAAACAAAATAATTGGAGATAATCAATACCTGATTCCTACTAATTTATTGTATTTAGGTTAATAAGACTCAATTTGATTCAAAGGATTTTTCACCCTATATATGTTCCCAAGATCTCTTGAAACCAATATTGTGTAGAAGAGCATTCTGAAAGATTTCTAATGCATATTAGAATGCGTAAAATATACATTGTACACTCTAGATATTATTGGTCAAAGTTTGGATAAAAAATGGTCAACATGTCTACAATGATCTGGATGCATGTATTGCTTCCAAGTGGACCAATGGCATGTGACACATGGCAGTGCAATGGTAAAAGGGTATTTGGTTTTTACCTTCAGTCTTCGACACTCATGTTCAAACAAATGGGCCTCACTATTTACTGGTTAGGGACCCTCAAATAGGGTCGACACACTCTTTTTTCAGAGGGGTGCCTTTGCCTCTGTTACTTCATATTACCATTGTAACACTTTTGTTTATATATGCCTTTATGTTATTTAAAAATTTCATGTGAGATTAATAATCCCAAATTATTAAACTAATTCCATGTATTTTACAAGTCACCAATACCAAGCTTGAGACACTTGTGTAGGCCAGTTCAGTTGAGTTTGAAGACAAATCACATAGCTCGTGATAGCTGTTCAACCAACTCAAGTCATTATTCCAACCAAGCTCAAAGGATATATTTAGTAGTGACAACTCAAACAACTAACATGCCAAGTACCTCGTGGGCCTTCCAAACTTAACACAAAAACCAACCCAAATAAAAAGTGAGATAGACTTGGCCAAAGCCATGGTTCTAACATCTCAATGAATCCTAATTAAAGGATTACAAATGTTTTACTATGATAAATGTTGGATAATTATCCCATTACAAATTGTGAAGGCATCAGTTAAGGGTTGCACCCATGACCTTGTTGTCAAAAGGGTATGGCTTAACCATTAGGTCATAGCCTTGAATCAAATACGTGGGTGACACACATGCTATTTGGAGTTGATTGGTCAGGTTGGAGGAGAATGAGGAGATTCGAACCCTACTCTTCATGCTTGCTAAAAATGTTGGTTACCACTACACTATGGAACTAATGTGAAGATATATGTGCATGACTGTATATTTATCCAAGGACAGACCCGATCTTGTGAGGATGATGCATCAAATTTTGTAAGGCATTTAGCCATTAAGAATGACTATATAATTATAGGCACACCATGTAGAATGTATAAAAGGGAATACACCTATTTTGTAATGCCATTGGGCCATGGGAAAATGATATATGTTGCTAGGTATTTGTAGGCATGTAGACCTAAGCCTATATTATAGATGTTGCCTTCATTTTGTAAAACCAATGACACTCTTGTAATATAGATGTTGACTTTGGTCATGGGAGGTTTTTGAAAGGTCTTTACAGGGTTAAATTGGAGGAGCTGCAAATTGTTAGAAACTAGTGATACTCCTCCTATGTCATTATGCCTATTTTAAGAGTTTTCTAAACAATCTTAATAGAGAAACTAATCTTCATAGTCATGGAGATGAGGTACAAATATTGGATATGATGGAAAGACATTTGCTAAACATATCAGAGTCTTCATATAGTTAGGTTTTAGTATTATTTATAGGTTCTCATATCCATTGGATGTGAGTTGTAAATATTTAATATTTGTATCCTTTTTAATGGATCAATTCATTATTTTATGAACTTGGAGACGTAGCCCCTAAAAGGGTGATCTCCATTATTAGATTGGTGTCAATTTTCCATTTCATTTTATTTTGTGTTTCATTTGTTAATTTAGTTTGGAGATAATTAATGAGATACGAAGGAAAGTATGAAAATTTGTAAATGACTCAAATTAGGAGTTTTAAAAAAAGAAATGAGTTTATAAAGTTTTCTAATCACTTTCATTCATTCCTATAATTCTATATCCAATTTTTATTTCACTAAAAGGGAATTGAGACTTTTCAGTATCTAATTATTAAAAACAATTTTATTTATCTAAGGGGGTAAAGATTATTTTTGGATCATAATTATCACAACTCACTTCCTTGATTGAACTAATCAATTGATACATTCAATTAAGAGCTAAATGAGGGATAGTCAAACATAAATGAGTGCTAATTGGTCACATCCCCACAAGATATTCATGTTTCCTTAATAATGCCACCATATTATAGTTCATCAAGACCCAATGTATATTAGTTGGTTGAAATTTAGATTGTGGGGCTCTAATAGCCCTAATTACACACTTTATTAGCCTAATTATTTACTTGTGGGGAATTGAGCTTGATGAATTTCAATTCATGCCAATTAATAACAATTGGGTTTGTAGGGCTCAATTAGACCCAATAACACACATAGTTGACTAAATTATTTGATTGGTTTAATTAGGCATGTAATAATATTAATCAATCAAAAATTATGTTAGAATTGGCATTGTAGGGCTCAATTAACCCCAATTCTTCCCCTGATTGACCAAATTAATCGATTGGTTCAATCATTTATGTATTTATATTAAACAATCTCCAATTATGCTAATATTGTTAGAGTAGGTTACTCATGTTTACTAGGTGTTTCTTGTCTTTTTCCTATTGTTAATTTATCCCACGTTGGTTAGGATGCTTTACTCCTTTTGTGTCCTTGCCTATATATGCAATGCTTATCATTTGTAACAACATAAAATTTTAGATGTAATGTATGATATTTGTTACTTTATTCTATAGATTAGTTTGCAACCCTTTATTTTATATATCTCTACTTTTATGATGTTATTTATTGTCAACACTTGAGATTTTATGGCTTACAATTATCTAGTCACCATTCCTTTCATGGTATCAGAGCATTAGGTGTTATAACCATCTATTTGTGAGTTTGTTGATGCAAGGGTTTGTTCATATATCAAAATTTCTTCTTGGCATAGTGGAGGTTTTTTGTATGGATATGTGATCTATATTTTTTTGGCCATTGACCAAGCCATACAGATCTTAGGTTGTACCATTATGTACTAATTTTTCTAGATGCATGTTTAAGTTGGTTTTGGAAGCTTTTAAGGTAATTTATGCACCTTTTTGATGGTTTCAGGTCGTACATGCATTTAAATCCAAATATGGAAGCATGAAGGCATATAAATATATGTTTTATGTCCTCTAGAATTTTTTAGAATCTCCAAAGATCAGGCTGTACATCCCTTCTATTAAAAAACTTACTCATTGGTCTACTAGTGTATACTTGACACCTATACAATTTTATCTCACCATAGGCCATCGAATCTAATTTTTGAGATATGAAACTTGGTATGGTTAGATAATAGTTTTAAATTTTCATCTCATACTAGTTAGAAGCATTTTGGTGTAGGTTAGACACATCTTTTGGCAGCTCAAAAATCATTGTAGCAGTCTGTCTTCATCATTTAGATAGCCATATAGTTTTATTCTGGTTTGAGGTCATATGATCTAAAAATTGAGATATGAGTATTAGAGAAGATATTATTTCGAGTTTAATTTCATCCTATAATAGGAAGTACCATTATGAATCAAGTTGTACCACCTTTTGGGATGTTAGGATAGGGCCTAATCAACCAAATTTTTTGGATCTTACAAAAAAGTCTTCTTGAAGCTGGCTTTCATCCATTTTTAAGAACTTGTGCCTAGTTTCTGCCAAATAAATTACTAGAAATATTTTTTTTGATGCTTTTAACCAGATTCATGTGCTCTCCCTCATATGTTTTAGTATTTATGGGCTATTTTTTTTGTCAATTTTTTACTTGAAAAGTGGTTTAAAAGTAAAATTTGAAAGTAATTTCTCAAACTAAGCAATAGGTGAACTGGTAAAACATTTTTTGGTGGACCATTGTCACATGGGAGGTCTTGGAATCAAATCTAACTAACTAAATTTCACCAAAGCGTTAAATCATTTTTTAGCCCTTAGTGCATTTAATTTTTGTGCAATGTTTACTTGATAGGAATCTTGTAAAAGCTATAAATTTTTAACCGTGATTCGAAATCAAATTGTATTTTTTTTAAAAGTGTATGTTTTTTGATTATCCATCCATTGGGATCATTTATATTGTATAAAACGCTCAATTATAAAGTGACAAATTTGGGAGGGGGGCTTACACATTTTTGGGGGTTTATTTGTTCCTTGTCATTCTTTGAATCAGGAGTTGTTATTTTAGCGGGGATCATTCTTTCTTCTTCCTGAATTCTTCTATATTTCAATAATGGATCCCCTCAACACCTCAAATTATACTACTTAGAAAATAAAAATGAAGATACACCTTCAGTTGAAAGGCTTTTAGATAATGGTACTTGGCAACCTTACCAACTTCATAGATGAGGAAGGCATTACCTAGAATGCATCTATGTAAGATGAGGCTCTTTTATTGATTCACCTCAATGTCTTAGAAAACTTGCACATTCATATAATGGATGCAACATCAGCAAAGGAATCTTAGAATGCTATTTCAACCTTATTTGAGGAGGATATTGAGCCTTTTGGGTTTTTAAAACCCCCTCTTGTTCCACCTCCTGTTCCACTTCCTAATCCTATTAGTGAGGATTTATATTTTGATGGTGACATGGATGATGCTTCTCCATATCTTTCTCCTCTTGTCAATAATGTTTTATTTTATGATAATGTACTCTCTTCTCCTACTATAGTTTCTTTTGATGACACATTCTTTATGGACATAACTCTTTTTTTTTGAGCCACCTTTATGGGATGAGTTTCTACCAGACTTGGGATGTCTATTTGCATAATCTACATTTATTTTTATGTATAATGTTAAGCCACCATAGATTATCACTTCAAAGGACTCTAATGGTTTTAGTGAGATTACACTTTTGAAGCATTACGATTCACTTCCTATGGACATTCTTTTAGCAAATGTTCAAGGTCTTTCTTTTGATTGGTTCACTTCTATGGCATTACATCTAGTTTTTGTGCATCATCTTGCCAGACCTATGCCACACTTTAGATTTGGATGCGATTAAAATATATTTGTACTAATGCTTGCTTCATCTTCTAATATAGAATGGGAAAAATTCTAATACACCATTCATGTTCTTCCTTTGGCAAAAGGAAGAAACATTATTCAATTCAGATGGATCATCTACAATCTTCTAGCCAAGATCTTGACATCGACATTGGTCATCTTACAATCCTAACTTAGAGTATCAACAACTTTAGTATCAATGATAGTTATCCTTGGGTGATTTCATATGAAGTCTTTCCTTCTTTTACATCATTTTGGGGGGGGGGGGGAGTTTTGTTTCCTACGGGTTTTCTCCCTTTCTTCACTTCATGGATATACTGTAAATGAGTACTTGATCAAACCTTGTTATCAAGACTCATGTTATGGATATGCCACTTTGTTTTTGGCTATTTTTAGCCCCTAGATTAACTTGAGGGGGTTATTAGAGTAGGTTACTCATGTTTGATAGGTGCTTCTTACCTTTTTCCTATTGTGGATTTATCCCACATCGGATATGATGTTTATCTCCTTGTGTGTCCTTGCCTATATATACAAGGCTTCTCATTTACAATAACATAAAAGTTTGGATGTAGTTTATGATATTTTCTACTTTGTTCTACATATCAGTTTGTAACCCTTTGTTTTATAGATCTCTCCTTTTGTGATGTTCTTTATTGTCAACACATGAGATTATACAGCTTGGAATGATGTTAGAGTAGGTTAATCATATTTTCTAGGGGTTTATTATCTTTTTCATATTGTGGATTTATTCCACATTGGTTACGACTCTTTTCTCATTATGTCCTTGCCTATATATACAAGGCTTATCATTTGTAACAATATAGAATTTTGGATGTAATATATGAAGTTTGACAGTTTATTTGTTCCTTGTCATTCTTTGAATCAAGACTTATAATTTTAGGGGGAATCATTCTTTCTTCTTCCTAAATTATTCCTTATATTTCAATAATAAATCCCCTCAACCCCTCAAATTATACTACTTAGAAAATTTAAATAAAGATTCACCTTCACTTGAAAGGTTTTTGGATAATGGTACTTGGAAACCTTACCAACTTCATAGATGAGGAAGATATTACCTAGAATGCATCTATGTAAGATGAAGCTCTTTGCTTGATTCACCTCAATGTTTTAGACAACTTGCACATTCATATTATGGATGCCACATCAGCAAAAGAATCTTGGAATGCTATTTCAACCTTATTTGAGGAGGATATTGAGCCCTTTGGGTTTTGTAAACCCCCTGTTGCTCCACTTCCTTCTCCTCCTATTAGTGAAGATTTATATTTTGATGGTGACATGGATGATGCTTTTCCATCTCCTTCTCTTGTTAGCAATATTTTATCTTATGATAATGTACTCTCTCCTCCTACTATAGTTTATTGTGATGACACATTCTTGATGGACATAAATCTTATTTTTTTTGAGACACCTCTATGAGATGAGTTTCTACCAGACTTGGTATGTCTATTTTTAGAACCTACATTTGTTCCTCTACAGGATGTTGAGCCACCATAGATTACCACTTTAGAGGACTCTAATGGTTTTAGTGAGATTACACTTTTGGAGCATTATGTTTCACTTCCTATGGATATTCTTTTAACAAATGTTCTAGGTCTTTCTTTTGATTGGTTCACTTCTATGGCATTAAATCTAGTTTATGTGCATGATCTTTCTAGACCTATGCTATGCTTTAGAAATGGATGTGATTCAGAGATCTTTGTATAATGCCTCCATCTTATGATATGAAATGGGTAGAATTCTAGTACGCCGTTCATGTTCTTCATTTGGTAAAAGGAATAAATAGTATTCGATGCAGAAGGATCTTCTACAGTATTCTAGCCAAAGATCTCAACATCGACATTGGTCATCTTACAAGCTTGCCATAGAGTATCAACAACTTTAGTATGAATGATAGTTATCCTTGAGGGATTCCATATGAAGTCCTTCCTTCCTTCTTTTACATCATTGGGGGGGGAGAGTTTTGTTTCTTATGAGTTTTCTCCCTTTCTCCACTTCATGAATATATTGTAAATAAGTACTTGATCAAACCTTATTATTGAGACTCATACTATGGATATGCCATTTTGTTTTTGGCTATTTTTATCTCCTAGATTCACTTGAGGGGGTTGTTAGGTAGGTTAGTCGTGTTTGATAGGTGCTTCTTATCTTTTTTCCTATTGTGGATTTATCCCACATTGGATAGGATGTTTTTCTCCTTGTGTGTCCTTGACTATATATACAAAGCTTCTCATTTGTAATAACATAAAATTTTAGATGTAGTTTATGATATTTTCTAATTTTTTTTGCATATCAATTTGCAACCCTTTATTTTATAGATCTCTCCTTTTGTGATGTTCTTTGTTGTCAACACATGAGATTATGCAGCTTGGAATGTGTTAGAGTAGGTTACTCATATTTTCTAGGTGTTTCTTGTCTTTTTCCTATTGTGGATTTATCCCACATTGGTTATGATTCTTTTCTCATTGTGTCCTTGCCTATATATGCAAGGATTCTCATTTGTAACAATATAGATGTGCGGATGTAATATATGATATTCACTACTTTATTATGCATATCAGTTTGTAACCCTTTATTTTATAGATCTCTCCTTTTACGATGTTCTTTGTTGTCAACACCTGAGATTCTATGGCTTCGAATGATATAGTCATCATTCTTTTCAAATTTTTTGCAATCAAGTTTAAAGGGGTTCATTTATCCTCAATCACATGTACATGGTTAAACCACTTACTATAACTTTTCAATCACATATGTGATTTGGGATAATTGAGACCTTGTTCATGCTAAATGGTTATTAGATTTAATTTAATCAAATAAGTCTCCAATTATCTATGATTGGAGAAATGAAGGTAGATTTGGGGTGATGCATACATAATTGATCACCATTTATCATTATTTAGTGTTTTAGGTCATTAGTGGACTAATTTAATTTGAAGAAAGCCCTAATTAGGTGTAAGTAAAGAAATGAAGGTGGATTTTAGGTAAAATACATATAATTGAGAAAAAAATGTTATTATTTCATGTTTATAGGTCATTAGTGGACATATTTCAACTAAAAAAGATCCCAATTAGGTGTGAATAAAGAAATGAAGGTGGATATGGGGAAAATATGAACAAAAAGGGGCGGTCAAGAGGTTTTAGTTCATCAAATTGACCTACAATACTCACATCACACCTATTTCAGTGTGAATGAGTCTTAATTAACATGCATTATTCCAATCAAACTTATTTGGGCATAAATTTTACATAAATTACCTTGAACATGCATGAATGTCCCCTAAACCATTCAAAATTTCCCCATCACTAGTGGTTAGGGTTTTTATAGTGGTGATCTTCATATATAAGGTACATAATCACAAATAATATCGATGTGAAGGGGGGATTATGTGTTTTCAAGTCACTAAATTTTCTTGCATTACTTGAAACACACATTATTGGTCCCAGATTTGACCTAAATTGGCTTAATCCTGTAGAAGTGCCGTAAACCATTCACATTTTCCCAAATTAGAAGTTGGTGTTGTTTAATTGTGACATAATTACATTTAATATTGGCATGAAGTTATGGTCAAGAGTATGTAGGTTAGTAATGCCATAAAATATGCCCGAAATTATCTGCATTTACCTTGGTCACAAGTTGTTTGGGTTTTGTCATGTATATTTTGGCCTATAAGGTACCTAATTGCATGCAATATCGACATAAAGGGGTGGTTTGGTGCAGGCCATAAAATCAACCTAAATTTAATAAATCAAACATATTTGTGCCTAAATTCAAATTAAATTGGCCAAATTATGCATGAATGTCCCCTAAATCATATGTATTTTTAATGGTCAAAAGTGATTGGAGACCTTTTGTGTCTATTTTATCCTATAAGGGACCTACTCTAATGTAATATCAACATAAAAGGGTTATTGTGTGCATGCAAGTCTTTAAATCAATTTATATTTCCTTATCACACCTATTCATACCCAAATTCATACTAAATTGGCTCTATAGTGCACACATATGCCACAAATCATCTATAGTTACCCTGTGCATAAGTGGTTGGAGTTTTTTAAAGTCGATTTTGGCTTGTAAGAGATAAATGTGCATAATATAGACATAAATAGGTGGTTGGGTGTGCATAGGTCATTAAATCGATGTAAGTTTCCATAATCATTCCTAGTTGGGATTGAATTCACCTAAATTGGCATGATTATGTATGAATATGTCCAAAATAGACATAAAGGGGTGGTTAGTTGTGTTTAGGTTTTATTATGGCAATTTTAGAATACAAAGGACCTAATTACATGGAATTTAACTCAAATTGGCTAAATCCCACATGAATATGCCCCAAACCATTTGATTTTCTCTAGTCATAAGTTTTTGTGTTTTTATTGTCTTGATTTTTGCCTAAAAGGAACCTAATCACATGAAATATCAATAGAAAAGGGTCATTGGTGTGTGTTAGTTACATATTTTACCTGTATTACTCTAATCACACCTATTTGGGCTTGAATTTGACCTAAATTGGCTTGATTATGCATGAATGTTCCCAAAATTGACATAAATGGAAAGTTGGGTGTATTCAATATTTTGTTGTGTGTATTTTGGTTTATAATGGACCTAATTTCATGAAATATGACTCTAATTGGCTCGATCCCGCACAAATATTCCCCAATCATGTATTCTTCCCTGGTTGCAAGTGGTTATGGTTTTTTGTGTTAATTTTAGCTTATAAGGTACCTAATCACATTAATTATGGACATAAATGAGTGGTTGAGTGTGCCTAGGTCACATAATTGACCTATGTTTCCCTAAACACACCTATTTGGGATAGAAGTCAACTTAAATTATCTAAATTGCATACAAATATGCCCCAAATTGACATAAATGGGTGGTTGGGTGTGATAAGGGTTACATTACATTTATTTTCACTTATGAGAAACCTAATCCCATAAAATTTAACTTAAATTGTCTAGATGCCATATGAATATTCCCCAAGTTGTTTGTTTTTATGCTAGCTACATGTGTTTGGGCGTTTGTTGTGTCAATTTTGGCCTATAAGGTGCCTAATATCATGAAATATTGTCATAAAGCGGTGATTAGGTGTGTGGAGTCACCAAATCAATGTGATTTACTTTATTCAAAGCTATATGGAGTCCAAATCCAACTAAATTGGCCTAATCCTGCATAAAAGTGCTCTAAATCATACACATTTACCTAATTTGAAAGTTGTTTTGATGTCTTGATTTTGGCATATAACAGATCTAATCACACACAATGTCAACATGATGGGATACTTAGGTGTGGGATAGTTACCAAATTTACCTAAGCTTCCCCAATCATACCTATTTTAGCCTGATTTCAATATAAATTGGTCCAATTGTGCATGAATATTCCCCAAATCAACATGAAGAGATGGTTGGGTATGTTTAGGTTTTTTATGTCAAAAGTTTCTTATAAAAGACTTAATCCTATGTAATTTGACTTAATTTTTCTGGATCCAAAACAAATATGCTCAAAATCATCTACTTTTGCCCTTGTTACAAGAGGTTAGGTTTTGTTGTGTCAATTTTTTCCTATAAGGGATCCAATCACATGCAATATAGACAAATTCATGTGCATGAGTCACTAAATAAACCTAAATTAATTTAATTCCTATCTTTACTCCAATTAAAATAAAAATAATATGATCCCATTTAGTTGTGCCCTAAATCATCTACATTTGAACAAATTGGTAGTTTTTGTTTTATCAATTTAAGCCTATAACGAACCTAAACTCTTGTAATATCAACATGAATGGGTGGTTTTATGTGAAAATGTCATAAAATTAACCTAAATATCCCAAATCACATCTATTTGGGTCTAGATTCAAATTAAAAAGTTTTAATCATGCACGACTATGCTCCAAATCATCTACAATTACCCTATTCACAAGTGGTGGTGGATCTTTGTGTCACTTTTTGTTTATAAGGGACTTAATTGCATATAAAATGGACATAAAGGGGTGGTGAGGTGTGCCTAGGTATCTAAATTGACCTAAATTTCCCCAATCAATCTTATTTGGCTCGAATGTGGCCTAAATTGGCCCAATTTCACATGAATGTGTTTTAAATTCCCATAAGGGGTGGTTGGGCATCTCTAGGTTTTTTTGTGTCATTATTTTCTTATAATAGACCTAAGCCCATAAAAAATGACTTATATTGGCTTGATCCTTCTAAAATATGCCCCAAATCATCCTAGTTTACCTCATTCACAAGGTATTGGGGTTTATTGTGTTAATTTTGGACTATGAAGGACCTAATAATACATGATATTGATATAAAGATGTGGTTTGGTGTGTTTAAGTAAAAAAATTGACTTGAGATACTCAAATCACACCTATTTTGGCTCTAATAAGATTTAAGTTATCTCGATAATATATAATTTTGTATAAAATCAAGACACAAAGCATAAAAAGCTTTGATATGATGAGAAGGATCACCCTTGCCATTGAATGATTCAAACTTGGGCATCGTAAAATCAGTAGGAAAGGGGTTAAAAATGACCTTATAATCCAACATATTGAGTGGTATATTATGAGAAGCAATTGTATCAATTGATTTTTAGGATCCTTGGGAAAGTATTTAAATTTTTTTATTCCATTGTATGCATGGTTTGAGTAGTTTATTTTTGGAGTATATCTTGAGAAGTGGGAACCAAATTAGTAGTAAAGTGTATAGGAATATATACCTTATGTGTTTTAGAATTATTGAAAGCAAAATATCTAGATTGAAAAATTGATGTAAAATTTGGTTGCACAAAATAAGCATCAGAACCAAGTTGAAAAAGAATAAACATAGTAATCTAAGTAGAAACAATAGGTAAAGGGATAATATTAGAAACATAAGTAGTAATAGCTTCGTTACCTAATATATAATTATATAGGTGGGACAAAATCATTCAAATATTCAATATTAGTTTCAACATGTATTTCCTTAGATATAAATTCCTTGGCTAGTTTTATCTTATTTTGCTTATCATTTACAACATTTATCATTACATCAATTTCATGAAAGAATAACAAAATGTATTCTTCAAAACAACCCATCTCATGTTCACTCATAAAATTTACATTTGTGGAATTGTCATTCACAATATTTTCATTGAAAACATTGTCATTAGAAGCATCTACATTTATGCAATTTATGTTTTTACCATTTGCATTATAATATGATTGCATATCAATTGAAGGAACATTATTCCCATTAACAATTGCCTTTTTATTTTTCAAATTAACATGAGTACTAAGAAAAGAAATTTCATCAAAATTAATATGTCTACCACTCAATCCATCACTTCACCTACTGGGTGTCTTATATCTAATCTTCTTAATTATCATAAGAGAGAAACATAAAAAACATATAATAAGATGGGGATAATGATAACACAACAATAAAGTGCAACCCTAGATAAATCAAATGTGATATAATCACATCAAAATCAGGCCCTAAAGGAGACAATCTCATATAATTCTAAGGTTGGGTGTAATAGGAATCAGGTTCACCAATTTTTTTTGATGAAAAGTGAATCAGGTCAAAAACACTACAATAATCATCAAATAATTGGTCACAAGGAAAAATATAATCTAAATATAATAAAAAATAGTAAATACATATATGCAATGGTATTTCCTAATGTAGATACAATTGAAAGTACCTTGAATGATTGATAATTGATAAAGGGGTTTCAGAGAGGTGTACCTAATTTTTAACTCACTTGAACTCTAATTGAGGTTGGAAATACAAAGAAAAAGGTCCATAAATGGTGCATGAGAGAATCCATAAAGGTGATTTTAATTCATGGAAGTGACCAAAATCAAACTATCACAATAGAGATTAACCAATATTAGATTATTTTGATAGTGATAGATTGTCTTGAAAGTGGAAGTCATATTTTGGCAATGACTATGTAGATCATATCAGTCTACAACTCTATGAATTCATTTATCTATGCATACTCAACAAAAAACATTTGTAAATAAAAAAACCTATGTCTTATCCTTTAGTCAAACCTTATTCATGCCACGAGACCTTAAAAAGACATTAAAAAGCCGGTTTTATTTTTAGGGGTTAGCTGTAGTCAACTCACCACTTTTTTATAAGTTGGAAATCAAAACTCATGCATGAAAAAAATTAGTTCTGTGTATATGATAATTACATACATTATCCCTATGATATGAGATTCAATGCAACTAAGGGGTTTCTATATGCTCTTTCACTTATCATCCTTTTGGTACATGTATGCAACAATACTTCTTAAATGTAGTAAAAGAAAATAAATAAATGCAATATCTAAATGTTATCCTTGTGATTGAAATGTATTTATAATGTTATCACTTTATGTACATGTATTAAGTTGCTTGCGTAAATAGACATATTTAATTAAAATTATGACCTTATTTGTGTGCAAGCTAACATTTTAGAAGCAAGAAATTCAACAATCAGGGCATAGTGAAACATAGAGAAATGGAATAAAGGTTTGATAACTGACATGAATAGTATCATGATGGCTTGATAGTGGTTATACCAATATGAAAATATCCTAATAACAATAAAGATGATCAACATTTATGAAATGGAGATCAATGAGTTTGCATGAATGTTTGTATCTTTAGGCAAAATAAATGACATATATATATATATATAGATTTTCATGAGTAAATGATGATGAGAAAAGGTTATTGTTGGATCCAACACAAAGGAAAATTATCCAGTAAGATCTCATTTTAACCCAATGATTTAGGTATGTGAAAACAAGATAATAAATTTCTAATTACAAGGTTTATACTAAAATTAAGTGTCCACATAATACTCTACTTTAATGAGTGTGTGTACATATACATTAAAGTAAATACAACAAGCATGGTTATTAATTTTTATACTATCACCTCACCACTTGTAAGTTATTCTCAAAGTTAATACTAGATATGAAAGTGATATAAAATTCAAAAAGAGGAGAGATGTTACCTTATATCATAGTCTATGTATAACAACCTGCAAAATAATAAAACCTCATTTCCTTGCTATTTGCATGAATGCATTTATTTTTATTGAGGCTCCATGAATGATCATTAATGTCATTATGTCAACATATCAAGTGTACATTTAAACAAACATAAATGTTTGCAAGTAATTTTATATTTGGATAAATCGATAATAATGTAACAAATGAAATATAAAATAAAAAACAAAAAAAACAATAGAAAAAAAACAACCAATGATATGTAAACCATGCTACCATCTTTGAAAACTCTTGAAATTACATGGATCCAACCACCCTTTCCACATGATGAAATCTGAACTATGGATCCTACTAACTTTGTCAAGTGATAAAATCTATTTTCTAGTACCTCTCTATAACCTCGTTAAATCTCGTAACAAAAGATAGAATAAAATAACTATATTCTCCCATTTGAGGTGAGGGATGTTCTTGCATATCACTCATCTCAAAATAAAAAGGTTTACGTGCACCATGCATAACATAGATAAAATAAAAAGGTATAATAATCTAGAAAGTATATTTGTAACACGTATATAATCATATAAACATGTCATCATCAAAGCTCACTGATAAACACATATTAATATGCCAAAGTAAAAGCAATATAAACAAAGGGAATAGAAAGGGAGGGGGAAATAATATGCTCCAATGTGACAAGAGAAGAGGGACAATAGATATGCCCCAATAAGGACAAGATATAATAATGAAGCACAAGCATTGTATGCCCTAATAGATGCATGATAAAAACCATATAAATGTATTCAACAAACAAAATATCCCACAAGTAATAGAATGCATGATTTAGATCATGATACCAAACATATAGTATCGTATAGGATTATCAACCATTGTAAACATGCACAATTTTATAACCATTTATAGAAAATAAATTTAACACGTGTAACAAAGTGATCAAAAGAAATCAATCATACATAAGTGAAAAAAAATATACAATTCTAAGATCCTCTATACATAAGAGAAGAAACACATGCCAAGTAACACACACAAGCACACATAAACATGCACAAACACAATTTATCAAAGAAATTTTAGGGACAACAAGAGAATAGGAAATATAGATAATATGAAGTGACACAAATTACTCATTTAATGAAGCACACATGATATGTATAATCAAATATAAAGTTCAATATGATAATGGAGAATAGTAAAGATATAACCTAAAGAACATTTAAAATTCCCTCAATGTAGGTATGCCTCCAATGTAAGTATGTTCTTGGCATAGACATGATGAAGTTACAAAGCAAGGTAAGTCCATAATCACATGTAAAAATGTATATCCCACATATAACCCAATGATGTCATCATCAACACATGCATAAAAAACATATATATGAAACCTTTATTGATAGGTAGATAATCATGATATGATAAACTACATAAAAGTGTAACACACATCAATAAAGGAAAAATAAATTTCATTTTTGTTTTATCATTTTTAGAAGAAAACAAGTGAGCAGGAAAATAATCCAAGTGGTGGAAAATAAAGAAGAAACAAGAAGATAAATATCAATCAAGAAAGACACAAACCAAGAGGTGAAAAGGCAAGAATAACAAGAAGATAAAAAATAAATTAAGCAAGAAAAATTCAAAAGGTGAGAGCAAGAAGAAGCAAGAAGTGGAGGATCAATACTAACATACAACATCCATTAGAACTACATGTGCATCGGGGTGAAGGGTCTTGATCTACATGTGTTATCATTATTAAGAATTCCATGTAGGATTTAGTGATGGTAGACAATAATCAAAGGTGAGGGCAAAATAAACAATGCAATCAACGTAAACCAAGAGGCTAGAAGATTGACATGGAAAAATGAAACATATGAAAGAAGAAGATAACTTCAAAATTCAAAAAATATAAATATTACAATCAAAATAATCTAGAAGCAATGAACAACTCAATATAAAATATTATTGGAATATATTTCTAGATGAAATTGATGAACCCAAATTCCTATACAAGATGCAAGAGATAAAATAAACATTGGAGATATTAAAAAGAATAAGAAAGTAGAAAAAAATGTTATGTACAATAAATTTATATTTTAATGTAAATGAGATTAACAAGTAATTTTAACCAATAATCCCATATAGATGACCATACCATGCATAATAAGCTAGAAAAATATCTTAATGATCAAGATCAACAAATCCCATAGACCACGAATCTAAGGATTTAGATCTATCATCGTCACTAGTGTCATTATAATTATGATCACAAGCTGTAGAGTAACTAAAATCTATATCACTATTATTGTAATCATTACCTAGAGAAACCCAAAGTCAAAAAACTCTAAAATAGTGAATCCATGCTTCCTCATCTCCATATTCTATGACGTTTAAAAATATTACCACATTGTCTAGACCTCAAGGACACCAAAATAAAATCCCTCATAAACTTATAAATGTAATTTATAGAATCAATTATTTTCTTCAACCATATTATTTGTATAGTATCATAGTTTCTATGCACCATTTATCTAAATAATTGGATGGATTTCCTTCATTGCATTCCATTCATTTCTTTTCTTGAACTTTAATGTTTTCATTTATACAATTACACATATATTTTAATCAAATATGAAGTTGAAGAGAATTTATTTCTCTATCATTTACCCTTCTCGTGTGTTGCATTGTGGTGAAACTATTACTTAAAATAGGTAAAACCCTCCTTTGTGAACTAATTTATTTTGCATGATTAAAGTCATAGGGTAAAGATATAGGGATTTTTTTTTTTTAAATTTAAAAGTTTAAATTTGACTTAAGGTCATCCCATATTAAGGCGACTTCAGGCTAATGTTAGGTCTAACTTTAAGGTAGACTTTAGGTTGCTGATGTTAGAGTGACATTGACCTTGACTATTTTTTTATCTCAATATTTACATTCAACTTTAACCATGACTTTGAATGTGAATTTTAGTCAACAATTTGATCACATTTAATAAATTTTACTATAATAATTATTTTTGTATAAATTTTATTTATTAAATATAAAAAATTAAGATCACTCTACATGTCTTCAAATTTGTCTAGAGGTGAGTATAAGAAGATGGGTGACCAAAAAAGGACATGTTTCCACTGAAATAAAAATTATAAGAAAAAGTGTATGTGATTTGAAAAAAATGCATGTTCTTAATTTGTGTTTTAGTAATACTAAACCTAAACCACATATGAATTCCTCAGTTTACAAACCAAATATAAAAACTCTCATTCTATTTTCTATCTCTTTCTAAATGTGAGCAAAATTCCTATTTCCTCCATTCACATTTTTTTATTTCACTCTAACTTGTTGAAAGCTGACCCAATTTTCTCCAAATTCTTGTAGCTTTCTTTTGACTTAGACTATCAATGACATCTTAAGAGAAAAGATAAAAACATTTCATTTTTTCTCAATTTTAATTAATTTTCATAGTGTTATTTTATTTTCATTATTTTCTTAACACCCTCCATTATTTTTCTAAAATAAGTGTAATTGTCTATAGTATCTCAAACTAATCCACTGGAGTTAATAATAGAACAAAATGCAGCTACTAATAAGGCTGAATAAAACCATCCAAACCCTCTACTAACTCCTTTAATTCAATAGACCCTCTTGTAAGTCAAGAGGATTTGGTAGGTTAGATAGAGGATAACAACATTAATATTTAGGATTTGATTAGGACCTTGGGAGAATCTCATTTTATGAACCCTACCATGTTTCTTTGGCCAATGCATTAGAAACAATCATAGGTGAAATTGAATCAGTGATAGGTTAAATTGATAGGTGGGAATCCTATATGCAAGTATGTAGGGCAAACAATGTGACAAAATTATTATCCAGTGATGTGAAATGCAATATTATAACTAAACACAATATGTGCCTTGTTTATTGATCCAATAAATAGTGCACCCACTAAATTGACCCATAAAAACTTCCAAATTCATTGGTAAAATCATAATTACATTAATAATAATTTTTGGGACTGCTGGTGGATGGTGTTTTATCAGGGATCTTGTAAAAACAATGATGTCCCATTACATAATTTGAGAACACTCTAATTTTATTCTCGTAGAGATACCCAATTACTTTGATCATATATATTTTCAAGGCAGAGGAAATGGTCCTACATAGGATATAGACAAGTTGTGCACCTAATCAGTTTATTAGAATCCTTATCCAGGATCCCATCAAACCCATGATATATCCCTTTATTTTGAAGGAGACTATATATATTTAAACTCTACATGTACTTAGAAAATTTACTGACACCCTTGAATATAACAACATATGATTTACCCATAGCGATGCTATGGAGGGTGTACATGTGGTGATATTTCTATACCTCACATTCACATACACTTATGTAGTTCTTTTGGAGCTATTTAAAGTAGACCCTCAAAGGAGGAGGATGAATTAATGTAGGAAATGTAGGATTATGTTAGTACATCCATGGGCCTCGGTGACATGGTCATGACTAATGACCTTATGAGATGGAAATTTTGTTTTGAAACCTCCACCACATCTTCTAAGGTATTCTTCATATTCAATGTTGTAAATATTTTTTGGTGTTTAATTAATTCCATATTTATATATTGTAGTTCATTATTAATGTTTGAAAATAAATAATAAATATGTATGTTTTTATGTTCAAACATAAGACAATCCCATTTATTCACATGTATGTTTTGTGAAAAAAATGTTAAAATTTAGTTTTAAATTTGATGTTCTTAGCAATGTTGATTGTTATAAATGACTTTATGTTAAAAAGGTGAATCATGGACCATTCAGTAACACATGTATTAGTTCAACACAATATATTTATTTATACTAGGATATTTTTTTAATGTTTTAATTTTTATTTTTTAATTAATGTTATGGAATACATATGCACATGTATATGTTCAATTAACCTTGTTCTCATTTGTCTAGTTTATGATTACAGTCAGGATTCCTCCCCATTTATGAGTGAGAGTAGATGCAGGGTTGATGTGACAATTTCATTTGCTCATGAACTCATAGAGGTATGAATTTACATAATGTTTATAGAAATATTGATTTGTTTTAAAAATTTACTTGATTAACTCCAAATAACTAACATGAGATTCTTATGCATACAAGATTTTCCAAGGACATCTTTTAGTCTAGTTCAAATTTTTAGTATGGGTGACATGGTAAGACATTAATTCAAAATTAATTATTATATTTTCATTATTTAGTCAACTAATTTAAATTTACATGTGTAAAAAAATATGTTAATAATTTTGAACTAATGTTGAATTTCAATTTTGTACATACCTACAGTGGTCAACCCTAGGCATAATTCCTATTAGACCAATGAGTCCTCTTGATTCACCCTTGAAAATTCCTTCACATGAACCTATAAATTTTATTGATGATTA